>CAXDID010000537.1:0-19148 GCA_963988835.1 Hexamita inflata | reverse complement strand
ACATAATTTATAATATTATTAAAAATAGTTCAATGTTTTTATTTTTACTATCTATTTAATATTAATCGTGGTTAGAAAGGAAAAGTGATATTATAGAAAAAATGTAGATATTATAAATGTACCTTAACAAACTTACTAACGCTAAATACTTAATTGCCCGAGTATTATTAATACTTTGGATAAGTTACTAAACACTTCTACGGTTTCTTGAGCGGAAATACCATTATAGGTTACTTTATTAATAGTCAGTATCAAGTATAACTCTACGGTAATTATTATACGAGATGAGAAAATATTTTGATATAAAATGCATATTAGTAATACTAATTAGCTACCTGAGTACACTACAGTTTCTCATATTTTTGCCGTTTACGATTATAATACTTTTCATGTTTAAGTTATCACGTACATTATACACTTCTGACATTTGAAGTTCAGAAGTTTCCTACATAATTGTAATATATAATATTATAATATTTATAAATGTTTAAACAGTTTTAAACACAATTTGTTTGCCTGTTTGGTTCGATTCATTCATAGTAGCGAGTGCCTCTAATATCCGCTTTGCCCCAAAATTGGATGTTTTCCACCTCGAAATGTAAACATATTCGTCTAATTCTGTGTAGTTTGAATTCAGATTAAATTCCAAATTTAAACAAACAGCCAAACACGACCAGCCCACCGTCTCAGATAGAAGCGAAAGTCCTTCCACCCCTCATATGCAAACTACCCACACGAAAGCCTTCGCCCCGAAAACGAAGTGGTCCGACGAGGAGGTGAAGACCTTCTTCGCCCTGTACCCGCGGTTCGGAGCGGACTTCAAGCAGTACGTGCCCCACCTTAATAGAACGTATTCCCAGATCAAGGGCTTCTACCACAACTACCTCAGGAGACACGGAACGGAGCAGAAGAGAGAGGCCGACTCGCCGGCCCAGTCGTTCAAGGCGAGAGAGCACCACCAGCCCAGACCCGTGCAGAGCCAGAAACCCCAGTTCAGCCAAGAAACCGCTTTGCTGCTAGACTCGCTCATGGACATCATGCTCAACCTGAAGCTAGAGTGATTAGATATTATGGTTCCATTTTGCTTATTATTCATGTACACAATTATAGATTATATGATGCATATTATTGGGTAATAGTATAATTGTAAAAGAGTGAACCTCTTTAAGTAGTAATTCAAAATTATTTTTAATTGGAAATGATAATTTAACACTTGAACATAATATGTTTCAAATTGTATACAACTATGCTATATTATAATGCTTATATTATAATTAATAATACTATAACTTATAACACTGTTCTTTCATAAATGAAGTTTTAAATCTTTATTGCGTACATTACATATCTCTATATTATAATATTTAATTGTTTGGTTAAATTATATTTGTTAATGTATTTCTATCTCGACATTTTAGTTGTGTATTATTTTAAATCAGCATCTTCTAAAACTTTTATAAAGAAAAATTATCAAGAATTGATACGTTTATGTTATTTTTTCAACAGGATAATATACATATTTATCATAATTGTTGCTAGATAAACATATAATGTACTATGCTGACGATTAGGTTAAGTGAGTCATTTTACAATTTATAGATCAATTATAGTCTAATAATTTAATTATGTGTCTATCATTTATATTTTATATATTTTCATTCTTAACACTTTAACATTCATTCATTCATTTCGCTGATTGTTATGATTGATATTTTGCGTGTGTATAATTCAATAACACGCAATTTCGTGTCATTTGTGTTATCATACTGTGGTCGCCAAGCCAACTTTGATTTCAAAAAATACTAACTATTTCAAAACTATTTTTTGTATTAATTTTAACTATATATTAACTCAATGTTTAGTAGCGTCTCCTTTCTATTTTATTACTTCTTCTAACCTTTTGGGCATAGAGTCAATCAAATGATTGATGATATCTAACGAGATTTACTCCAACGCCCTCTTTACTTCTTCATTTAATAAGTCATATGTGGTACATTCTTCAGGGGAAATGTTTGACTTCAGTGGATTCCAGCAGTGAAAAAGTGGATTTAAGTCTGGACTCATTACTGGAAAGCGATAGAGCTCAATGTTGTTAGCAGTATAAAAGTTTTTCATATACTTACTAAAATGTGTCGGGGCGTTATCTTGTTGCAACTTCAAGTTATGCTATTAAGTGATGGAAGTGTAACTTGTCTGAGAACTTAAGAATTGACAATTGAATTCATGGTCGTACCGCACGGCATAAACCATAATGGACCCTTATATCTATAGCTAATCGTACTATAGATCATGCACGAAAACAGTCCATATTTTACACTTCGAGAAAATACTTCGGATTCCACTCGTCTTTAGGTGTTCTGAGCACTCTACTCGCTCGATTTGCATAGCATTTTGAGCGATACTCATCGGTATACTAAAAAGTTCTCCAATATTCAATTGGTTGTTTCAGGTTCATTCGAGCAAAGTTCAAACTTTCCAATTTATGCTTTTCGGTAAGTTTTGGCTTTATCTTAGCAACATAGAAGCTTAAACTGAATTTGGCCAGGAGACGAGATACCGTTGTTAGAGACATGGAAATTCCACGAAGGGCTTAGTATTTTTCAGCTATGATTCGTCGAGTTTCGAATCTATGGCTCTGGCGATATTTAACAACGCGAAAATCTCAGCTTAGTCAAATTTTCTGACACTATTATCGGCATGAGAAGCTTCTAGCTTGCCTGTAACTTCAAAGTGCTTAAAAATGGAATAAACAGTTTGGAGACTACATTGAAGGCAACAAGCAATGTATTTCTTGGTTGCAACAGTTTGTGATTCTGTTTCTCACATTCTCATCATTATGCGACGCTCTTGTATTGTGATCCGTCGGCTTCGTGTGTGCTTCGTCATTTGAAGGATGAAGTGAAAAAGAAATGAACCGCAGAATTAATTGAATATGTTATAATTAGCATAAATACAGTGATTTAATTTTCAAGCGCAATTATTACATAAACATTTGTTAAAATCAAAGTTGGCTCGGACACCACAGTATATATGAGTATTATATTATGTTCAAACATAGAATGTTTATAAAGATTTATCTAAATTTACATGAAGTTTAAATGAAATTGACCAATTCGTTTCAAAAGAACAAAATTAAACATAACAGTGGAACGTTTAATAAAATTTGATTTACATTTAAATCCACATACTTATTCGTTTATAGTAAGTTTCATACACCGCTGTTCTATATGCATATACTACCACAAAATGAATTTATACCCACTCCAATATATGAATATAGAACCACGACGGACCAAGCAGTACGCGCACAAAACCAAGTGGTCAGAAGAGGAAGTCCAGACCTTCTTCGGGCTCTTCCCGAACTTCGGCTCCAACTTCAAGTTGTACCTTCCCCACCTGAACCGAACGTATTCCCAGATAAAGGGCTTTTATCACAACTATCAAAGAAGAGTAGAATTACAGCTAGATAATGAATACTCTGAACACAGAAGCTAAAAAGCGACTCCTCAACAAGTTGTAATAGGAAATAGTACTTTTGCAATGAGTACCGAAGCATTTTCCAATCAAGCTTTCACGATAAGTAGTAGTTAACTGTTTGTGGACGACTCTAAGTAAGTTATTAATACTAATGAAACTCTAAACCTATTGAATAAGCTACTAGAGAAGGTTATCGATAATTAAAAGTGATACGCGAATCATAATTTTACATAATATTTTCATATTGAATGGGCTTTATCATAGAATTAATTTAACTCACCGACAACACATTATTAAATATCACACACAAAAGTATTCAAAAAAGAAAACTTACTAACTTTGTCAACAACTAAAAGCCATTTTATTGAAAGTATTCACAAAATAGTAAACATTTAATAATTAATTTCCAAATTCACTATTTTGTAATATCACGCTAATATTAACAACATATTCCGCCAGCTTGGACATCCTCGTTGTTTGATGTTCTCAGCTTTAGTGTTCTAAGAACGCAGATCCCACACCAAATCATTATTTTATTTTAACAACAGCGCACGAACGGGAAAAAATGACATGGCCGGTTTGTAATTAAAGTCTCCGAAGTTCCTTGAAACGATAAAATTCCGAGTAAATGACCGTTCGTTACGAATCCGTCCCAATTCTCCTTGTAAAACTTTTGTGATTTTTGAGAGACGCACAAAGAGATCCCTGATTACGCTTTGAATTGATTATTAAGCACCATAGGAACCTGAAAAAGTGGTATCTGAACCAGCTACGTTCTTCTTCTATATTGTGATTTGTTGACCTACTTTCATGTTGTTACAATTAATAATATTATGATGTATTAATAATTATAATTAAGAGTTTTTAGATAGGAAAAGAAATCTCAATATTTGCTCAAACAAATTATCAAACAAATTATTCGCAATTAAATTAACATAGAAATTACCGTTTTAATGTAGAAATATAATAGCTACAATTTTCACACCAAGAAATGCAACGCACACACACTAAATAATTTGCACCTAAAACAAAATGGAGTCAGGATGAAATTAAAACATTTTTTGAATTGTATCCTAGATATGGTAATAATTTTAAACAGTATATGGGTAATTTATAACGCACGCATTCTTAAATTAAAGGGTTTTATCATAACTGCTTGCGTAGACAATAATAGCAATCGATTTTGAAATTTTAAAAGAAATAAATACAAAATTCTGAAAAACTTAACCAGTTACTTGCAATTAGTTATGCTAACAATTTAAACGACTCAAACGAAATTCAAAAGTTAGAAGCATTATTTCCTTAAGATAATTAAGATACTCCAGTTTAGGAAAAGGATAATTTAGAATTAGTGGACTCACTTCTCCATATATTATTGTAAAATAATAAATAAAATTAAAAATTATAGTGATATTAATAGTTGAAATTAATATGAATAGTACAAGTATATAATTGATCTATATATTGATTATTTTACTTTTTAATGTCATTTTTATTGTTTATTTATTGTTTATTGTCTTTTTATATGTATTTTATGATGTCTATGGATATTGATTTAACTGAGATCACAACATGTCTCCGAAAAATTTAGCAAATTCTTCAAAAGATATAACGCCATCGCCATTTTCATCAATAACTTTCATCATGTCTTACAATTCGGCTTCACTTAAACTGAGATGACCAATGGCTCTCATCATTTCTTTGAGTTCATTCATTTCTATTATTCCATTGTGATTGTCATCAATTTTTTCGAAAATAGCGCGCAATTCTTTCTATTTATCGTCTGGAGTTATCATTTGCATAAACTATACGAACTCTTCGAAATCCATATATCCATTACCATCAGTGTCAATTTTTTACATAGCTTTAACAATTGTAGCATGAGAAAATGGTATTTTAAGCTGCTTTAACATTGTTTCAATTTCATTTAAATCAACAAATCCATTACCATCTTAATCAAAGGTTTTAAAGGTTTCTTGTAGTTATAACATGGCTTCTTTGGTTAATTATCTTGGCATGGTGAGATAGGAAGTGAAGTGAATAATAATATTAAATTATTTATATGTATAATACAGTTATAAATATATTTCCATTTCAAAACCTCTATGTAAGAACTTGGTTATTCTTTCTCATTGACTACATTTTCCCCCACTGGCTAATTATGGTAAATTTAACATGCTTTGGCCGCAACAAATCGTGGTCGCGCATCCATAGGTATTTAAGGTGCTAATGGTGTTGTACTTTTATGCTAACGTAAAACAGATGAATCATCTGAAATACTTGTTGACTAATCAACTGTTAAATTGATTGAAAATATCGCACCTCATATTGGTATTACTTATTCTGGTTTATAAGCCGATTTCAGACCAATTATTGCTGCAGCTCGTGAAAATGCTGTATTGTACAGAGCCACTTACAAAGAAGAAATTCCATTAAGATTATTGGCTAAGAACTTGGCTAAGTTATTTTAAGAGAAAACACAAGAAGGAGGTGTTAGACCATTTGGTTGTTCTTTGCTATTAGCTGGTTATGACATAATTGATGATGGAACCACAAAGAAAATTCCAGCTCTTTACTAGATTGACCCATCAGGTAGCTATTTCAAGCTCAAAGCCTGGGCAAATGGTAAAAATAATGAATAAACAAGACAATAACTTGAAAAAAGAACTGATCTAAGAACTGCCAGCATTGACGACGTCGTTGTAGCTGGATTAGGTCTTATGCGAGAAAATTGCGATGTTGAACTTGGTGCTCAAGACATTGTTGTTGGAGTATTGGGTGAAGATATGAAATTTTAGGTGCTTAGCAAGCAAGTTGTTGAAGGATATTTCTCTGGTGTTGAATGAGATCGTTTAAAAACGAGTTTAATCATTTATAATTATAATATAAATTTTATACTATAATTTTGATATTATTTTATTATTATTCCAATTTAATTGACTTGATTATGAAAACGATGTCACTTCATAAATGGTTTAACTATCCATTTATATACGGCCATTCCGAATCCCAGGCTGGTAATTATAATACCAACTACGATCATCATAACGCCGCCGACCATTTAGCTCATTATATGTTTATTTCTGGCTAATTTCCAGAAGAACATGCCTGGGATGATGAATCCGAGGGTGCCTCCTGCGAGTGAGCTGGTGAAGTCGAGTACGTTATCGATTGACGACAAAAACGTGCCGATGAGCGAGGCGATGACTACGATCATGGTTGAAATTAAATATTGCACTTTCTTGTTATCGTAAGCATCCGTTTTGAAGATAGCTCCTTCAATAGACTTTCTGAGCGCGTACACTGGGAGTGGGTAGTGGCATATCATCAGCAATATCATGCCAACGTTTGCGATATTGGTTAGAATGGAGCCCTCCTCGGCCAAATTCTTCAAAATATCAGATTCAGTGGTTGAGCCGAAAGTAAGATATCCGAACACTCCAATGGTCATGTAAATAACGGTGATGATTAAAAGGGTCCAGTTAACTACCTTTGGGCCGTTCTTCTTCCTCGAGTGAAGCTCTCTGTACAAATTGAGGAAATTATATTAAGAGTTGAACGCTTACGTTGTAAGTGGGAACGCCTGAATGAACGAGAGGGATTTGTTAATTGGAACAACAGTTGGGTGAGGGGCTTCACCAGAAGACAATTTTGAGAAGAAGGTGTACACGGTAACGAAAGCTAAGTATATGATAACGATGATAATGAAGTAGGAGTTGAACTTCAAAGATTCAAGGCTCGGGAGGAAGCAGAGGGGGAGGATCAGGAGGACCATGATGCCCCAGAGGAGCAGATTTCTGTATAAGGTCTGGGATTCAGTAAAGAAAAAGAAGTTGTCCCTGATCACGATCACGTACGAGATTACACAACCGCAAGAAAACAAAATGGAAGCTGTTGTTGCGATTATACCCACATACTTTGGGAAAATCTTGTCAGAAACCGCATCGTACTAGAACCTGTGCGAATAATTAGCTGTTTTTATTAACATGTAATAACTCGCCATTGAAAGCAAACAGAACGTGAACGTTATCCCAATACCAAGCGCATAACCGGCAACCATCAAATCAAACGGTAAAGTCAAGACACCAGAACCCAAAGAAGTGTTCACAAAATTGAATACACATGAAAACGGGCTCTATTTGTATGGCATCGCAACGTCGTCGGATCCCTCCTAGTCGTCATCGTGAGTACTGTCGTCGCTAGTAGCTGATGGAACATCAGAATTCAAAAGCGGATCATATTCTTTTGGCATTGTCAAGAAGAAGTGGAATACTGTAAATATATGATTAAAACAATTTACGCATAAATTCTAATAATTTAAAATAGCGTACCTGTATCATTTAGATGCAAAGTTGCAACTATAATTTTGATAATACAATGTACTATATAACAGTCGTTCTCGCAGTATGGTGTAATATAAAATAGTAATATACCAAATATTAAATCATTGTGTTATTGACTCTATGCGATTGTGCTATTTATAATTGTATTTTTTCTTTCACTGTAGCAATTCGTCGCATAGTTCAACGCATTTTTGCAGTCTTTCGTGGTAGTCTGTCCCGCTGACTTCAACGATATTTTTGAATCCTCTGTCGATGTACATTTATTTCAGTTTTTGGTGTAGTTGTTCTCTTTTTTCTTGTTCTCCTAGGAATCTTAGTCCGTCGTCCACCCATTTAACCTGTGGTGTCATAATCAGCACCAGATCGAATTTGTCCGGGTTCACGAACGTCTCAATCGCTGGAACACAGTGCCCTTAATACATCTCGGCGTAATATTGCGTGATCACCGCGTCCGTGTCGAAGAAGCATATTTTGTTCGCCCCATTTATTTTCAAAATATCGTTCTCAATCTGCAAAGAGCATATTCTCACAAAGTCACTGTCTGAATATGCCTCCTCGTCAAACCCAAGATATCTCTCAGAGTAGTAGCGCCCGACCTCCTCGGACCAGTTCGTGTTGAATATTTGGGCCAGTTTCATCGTGAGAACCGTTTTCCCGCAGCTCTCCGTTCCGCACACTAGAACCTTCTTCGTAAAATGAGGGCGGGCTGACTTACAAATGAAGTTGAAGTGAAGAGTTGGGTTCTGCTTAATGAGAGTTGAGGAAATAGTGTTCCGCTTTCGCAGGGGGTCGATCAGGGTGTACGAGGCGTTAAAGTGCGTTTTGAACCCGTCGCGGTATTTCTCCTCACCTCCAAAGCAGATAGTTATAGTATGTTGTATTTGGGTCTTTACTAAGGAGGCGAATTGGACCCAGCCGTTGGGGTAGGCGGGAATGTTCGCCTCGTCGATTCTGATCACTTTAATTTACGCATATGGCTGAAACTCCTGGCTCAGCCACATTTTACGCGTCTTTCCCGGAATTACGGACTTATCCTGCTCCTCCGCAGAATTCGCGCACACACAGACATAAAGCATATCACACATCGCATGCGCCTACAAAATTGATGATATGTGACCTAAATGCGGAGGATTGAACTTACCAATAAAAAGGCCTACTTGCATGTGGTGCGGAATTATTAATATTTTAACTATAAAATAATATATTTAACTAAACTAAGCAAATATACATAGTTATTCATCCATCTTCAACATCATCTTCATGGATGAATATATATTGTTGAAGATGTATATATCGGATAAAAAGATGTTAAATCACATATAGTAAATACATTAAAGCTGTTACATAAATGAGGAAGCAGAATCACTTAGATTGGAAAAAAGATGAAAACCATTTTAATTAACTGGAAATTCACTAACCACAAGAATTTTTAAAATATATATTATTTTTACTTGGATATGGTAAAATAACTAGTATATATTTATATATTGCGTTTAGATGTATTGTTGGATTGTTGCTGTTGAGTGAGTCATGTTATTATATATCGGCTCAAAAAACATCCACTCAATAATCAATTACTTCAATCACAGGAACATTTTAAAATGAAATTTTCATTATAATGCGTTCTTTACTTCTGTAACTATGTACATAAAGGACTCTATATTTTTAGTGTTAATTTTTTGAGATGTCATCAAATTATATCAATTCAGAAATAATAGTATTATTTAATACTTTATCATGTTATTAATATATATAACATTAGTGTTAGGTTATTAATTTTTCAGAGATGCTGAGTGTGGATAAGATAGTTATAAGATATTACAGCTACTGTATATTTATTCTTATTAAAATATATTCATTAAGGTGTAGCATTTATTTTATTCTCTGAAGCAGTATGTTATATTTACAATTAAATAATAAGTATTAAAGGTGGCGGTCTGTTCTAATTAGAAATTATTTCTGGTGAAGTTATAGTGTTTATATATGTTTATATTTCACTATTTATTTATTTTTATGTTTTTCAAGTTATAAAACAATTTTTTATATTTTCTATTATCTTTTTCTGAAATTATCTTAATTTATGAGACTAAACTATCTAAAATGTGTGTGATGATTTTATGTATTTTATCGAGTTGTTCACTATTTGTGTTTTCTCTTATGCATGATAGTTTTGATTTTCAGGTTACTGTTATTGTATAGATGTTTAAGGCGTACCTGAGTGAGCCGACATACGTTCAGAATGTCACGAGTCCCTTAGATTGACTTTTTCCATTTTACTTCTGTAACTATAAAGGACTCTATATTTTTAGTGTGAAGATGTATTATGAAGAGCGGATGTGCTGTAATTCAGAATAACGTTAAGTTAACGGTGAGAATCAGTAATAGAAATATTGGAAGATCAAACTAAAATAGCTGATTCATGGTTTGAGAACATGTTATAAACTGTTTATTAGGTTAGTTATAACTGTTTATTAGGTTAGTTATAACTGTTTATTAGGTTAAACACAGTCTATAGGATACGAGGCTAAAATTGAATTACTTTGTGCGGAAATCCGTTATTTAAACAAACTTACTGAGCTCATAATTTTTCCAATACTTAAGTTTTCTTATTATTGTTACTGATAAAACCCTAAGTATTAACGTTTTTATGAATCTATCTATGAATGTTAACATATTTTTTATTTATTCTATTTTCATTGGAAGTGGTGTTTCCACTAATGTCATATTTTCATATTTATAATTAGATAATTAAATTATAAAGGGCCACTTCAAGTATGAAAAACCAAGATATCATTTTATAGAGGAAATGATTCCTAGATCCGGATGAATAGCACACAAGCCATCGAGAATACAAAGACTTTGATGAGTATAGACTAACATGTTGTCTGAACATACTTTTCTTTTGTATCTACAATATTGACAGCAATAACTCTTTTGATGATCATTAACAAAGTAAATCAAATTTATCACTCAAAATTTACGGAGGGTACTATAGAGTATCATAGACAAATTTATTGAAAAACCTTCCTTGTGTTTTTGAAGACGAGTTTTAGTGGTCTAGGTAACTTGGCTCTTGGAGCCTTTCATTTCTTTTGAAAATTAAATCACGTGTGGCATTTGAGTTTATATGGTCATTGTGATGCTTTTACTTGTTTTCTGGATTCGTATTATATGGCAGTGCAAAACATGCTATTGGTGGTAATGTTATAATAGCTTAATTTATATGTAATTAGAATATTATTAAAATTAATATTTGAAATGAAAATCAAATTGTTTACTGGAGATGGGACAGCTACATCCAAAGTCCTAGCAGTATGAAAGTGTTTAAATAATGATATTTAAAGTATTAACTCTTTTTAATTATAGGAATTTATAAATCGTAAATAATACAGAAAGTTTATGAAATATCTCAATATTCTCATCATTTTGTTATGGATCTATATTATATTTTGATTTTGTTATATTAAACATATTATTAAGTAATAATAACATTTTTTATTTTTCGCAAATTCCCCTTGAAAATCAAAGACACGCAAGACAAACTTAAGTCAGCGAGTACCTTAATATCAACAATCAAAATTGAGTGTAGAGGCACGTTATGAGCTCTGAATTATGCTTATGGAAATGAGATTAAGGGATCTTGAGTGAGTAAGAATATGAATTTACAAATATTTCAAAATTATATAAGAATTACAACATCAGTATGTGGTACAGACACCATTTGTTTTACAGACAACAATATATACAACATTATAAGCACACCCTGCACATTAGTTACAACAGCAGCATCTGTCAATGTTCAATTTTTTGGTAATTCCAATACTTGCAACACCTGAACTAGCACATTAACCTAATTTGTTATTAATATCATTTATTTAAGCTTAAATAGAATTAGTCTTTTAATCAATTTAATAAGCATAATAAGTACTTGCAATATTCATTTTTTTAGGAATCTCATTTAATAGATTAGTTGCGCGTTAGCTCTAGGCAGTATTTACTGAATCCACTTATGGGTTTATTTAGCTGACTACTTAACTTAAACTTACAATTTAATTGTATTATGTATTTAATTATTAGTTTTAGACTAAATTTATTTAATTTGTTTTTGTTTCAAATTCCAACATTGTGTTGTTGAGCGCTTTTAAATTAGATTATTACGTCGAAATATTTTAAATAAATCTATTATTGATACTTTGTAGATTATTCTATTATTATGACATTAATTGTGATTAAATTTACATTTCATTGTTTTAATCAGTGGCAAATATCGAAAGAACGTTATTCGTTGTGTCTAATTAACTTTGTAAAGATACAGTTGTTTGTGTCAAAGTACTGTTTATAGTGTTTACTTTGTTACTGAGATCGTCTATCGATTTGGTTAAACTGACATTTAAATTATTGATTTAGTTCATTAAAAATGACTTATTGTTTAGCATACTTTATTCTGTATAAGCTAAGTTAGCGTTAATATGAGCTTCAAGTTAACTTACATTGTATTTCAATGTATCGCTTAAATTGGAGAAATTTGATGCGAGTTAAACGTCCAACTACGTTAAAGTATTTATTATGTCGACACAATATGAAATATTCAACAAGTAGCCATACTGACAGTGGCAAGAATACCCATCATAAATAAACGGTAGCTGGCACCAATAAGATTCGTTTATTGCACTATATTATCCTAATTCTAAATTTGGAAGACATATGCCATACACATAATGAAGCGGCGGTGAACAAATAGACACACATGTTTGTTAAAAGCTGTCGTTAATTGATAATGAGCCTGTACTTTAGCCAGACTATCCAATATTATTTGTACATACTTTAGTGTTGAATATCTATACGTTTACATTATCTATAACATTCGATGCAATAAACCCGTTATATATACTGTCTTAATATGCATACCCTGTTAGTTTCAAATTATTCAGTAAAATTTTTTTGATTGTGTGCAACTCATTTACTATACCCGACATGTTTTTACAATCTAATCTAAATTGTATGGATGTATTGTCTATTACAATATAGTTTTAGGATTTCAACATAACACCAGATAAAACTGCGCCTGAAGCTACAAATATTAATGTGGATTGTTTAATGTATGAATCACACTAAATACATATCAGTGCACCTTGTACTATTTCGAAATCGATAGTTATGTTTATAATCGAGTCACTTATTGTTTGTAATAATTACTCATTGGCTCCGAACACAGAGAATATATTATTGTACTTCAAATTCACTTAAATCTTTGAGCTTTATACAATATCTGTATGTATAAATATGTTATTTGATTGTTAAGACAAAATTAACTAATTATCTACAACTACATTTACTAAATTTTTAGATTTTTAACAGTATATATATTGATTATTATCTAACTATATATACTTACTACATTAACCATTATAGTTTATATAGTTTAATGATTTAGATAAAATTATAGAAGATAATATCATATTAAAAATCATGTGTGCTTCACATTTAAGTGAATTTAGTCGCTTTGTTATTATAATCCTCTTAGTTATGCGTGTGGAAATGAGGATTTCGGATGCTGAGTGAGGACTTAAAGCTAAGGAATAAGAAAACGAATTCTATATGGGAAAATCCCGCTTGAAAACAAAGTTCGTTAAAAGGCGTTATTTGAATAAATTATCATTTACTACAACAGCACAGGCTACCATGAGCTCTACTGACTCAATATTTTACGAATGAACACAAATTACGTGATAACTGTGAGACTCAAAGTAAGATTTTGGATTGTACAAAATTATTAGATAATTTTAATCAATGACTGATGAATGTCGCATCAAATGATAAGTAAAATGTTAAACGCGATTTATCAAGAACTCAAATGATGTTTGAAGTGCATCCAAGTAAAATGTATACAATTAGTAAAATTAGTAAAATGAGTAAAGTTTCAAATTCAAATCACAATCTGTAAGATCTGCAGCCTTCTTGTTTCCAATGTAATTGCGTAGAATCTGTTTACAAATTTAGTCGCTCGAGACAGTTTGCAGTTACTCATGGTACTGCTACGAGACATGTTGTTATGGACCAGGTTACTTCCGCCGCTACACAAAACACGTCGGCGCCGCCTTAAATCTGCACGATTGTCCAATTTTGTATATCATTATAATAAGAGTGATCTGCCATCCATGAATAATGCGAGATCTTGAACGTAGGCCGGAAGAGCTGTGCCAATGAAGATCGACGTATTTCTCGCGCAGCTGGTACGTATTCGATGCACTCACAAGTTCAATCGATTGTAGCCCGTTCCGCCGTGTGAAGACCTCTACTGCCGCTTTGTTCCATAGTGTGTCGTTTGCACGAAAAGTCACTTCGTCGATTATATTTGAGGCTCTGTTCTAAAATTTGAAAAATTCCAAATATTTACACAGTGAGAAATCGCCGCCCGACACGCTGTATACTATATTTAATATCATAACACACTACATTTCCTTGTGATTTTAATATCATAACCGCCAAAACAAACTCTTGGCCAGAACGATCCCGAAACTGAATCACAGCCCGTCAACGCATTAAAACGTAATGGTTGCATCAGCGTCACTTGACCGAATATTCAGACGGCCCAAAGTTCGACGCGCAGTCAATTAGTGGGCCGCAAGTGCAGAAAGAGAATCGTAGGACCCAACTTCTTCGAGATCCGGATAATTCCTCCTCGCTATGAACTCAGCTGAGCCAGACCAATAATGCAAACGTGGCTGTGCCGATTTCGTTAATTTTAACTAGAATATATTAGCCGTGGCATTCAGCTGGGTACCCAGATATTTGTCCAAGTCTGTTCTGGAATTTAGACCTGGCTTCTTTGTCTCCCGTAAATGGTCTTTGCGCTATACTAGATCCACCGCTGGTCGAACGAGCGCGTTTGTCTTAAAATTTAGGAAGACGGGGTACATACATGTCATTGGTTAGCATAAATATATAGTGAATTAATAAGTGTAAAATGAGTAAAGTTTCAAATTCAAATCACAATCTGTAAGATCTGCAGCCTTCTTGTTTCCAATGTAATTGCGTAGAATCTGTTTACAAATTTAGTCGCTCGAGACAGTTTGCAGTTACTCATGGTACTGCTACGAGACATGTTGTTATGGACCAGGTTACTTCCGCCGCTACACAAAACACGTCGGCGCCGCCTTAAATCTGCACGATTGTCCAATTTTGTATATCATTATAATAAGAGTGATCTGCCATCCATGAATAATGCGAGATCTTGAACGTAGGCCGGAAGAGCTGTGCCAATGAAGATCGACGTATTTCTCGCGCAGCTGGTACGTATTCGATGCACTCACAAGTTCAATCGATTGTAGCCCGTTCCGCCGTGTGAAGACCTCTACTGCCGCTTTGTTCCATAGTGTGTCGTTTGCACGAAAAGTCACTTCGTCGATTATATTTGAGGCTCTGTTCTAAAATTTGAAAAATTCCAAATATTTACACAGTGCGAAATCGCCGCCCGACACGCTGTATACTATATTTAATATCATAACACACTACATTTCCTTGTGATTTTAATATCATAACCGCCAAAACAAACTCTTGGCCAGAACGATCCCGAAACTGAATCGCAGCCCGTCAACGCATTAAAACGTAATGGTTGCATCAGCGTCACTTGACCGAATATTCAGACGGCCCAAAGTTCGACGCGCAGTCAATTAGTGGGCCGCAAGTGCAGAAAGAGAATCGTAGGACCCAACTTCTTCGAGATCCGGATAATTCCTCCTCGCTATGAACTCAGCTGAGCCAGACCAATAATGCAAACGTGGCTGTGCCGATTTCGTTAATTTTAACTAGAATATATTAGCCGTGGCATTCAGCTGGGTACCCAGATATTTGTCCAAGTCTGTTCTGGAATTTAGACCTGGCTTCTTTGTCTCCCGTAAATGGTCTTTGCGCTATACTAGATCCACCGCTGGTCGAACGAGCGCGTTTGTCTTAAAATTTAGGAAGACGGGGTACATACATGTCATTGGTTAGCATAAATATATAGTGAATTAATAAGTATAAAATGAGTAAAGTTTCAAATTCAAATCACAATCTGTAAGATCTGCAGCCTTCTTGTTTCCAATGTAATTGCGTAGAATCTGTTTACAAATTTAGTCGCTCGAGACAGTTTGCAGTTACTCATGGTACTGCTACGAGACATGTTGTTATGGACCAGGTTACTTCCGCCGCTACACAAAACACGTCGGCGCCGCCTTAAATCTGCACGATTATCCAATTTTGTATATCATTATAATAAGAGTGATCTGCCATCCATGAATAATGCGAGATCTTGAACGTAGGCCGGAAGAGCTGTGCCAATGAAGATCGACGTATTTCTCGCGCAGCTGGTACGTATTCGATGCACTCACAAGTTCAATCGATTGTAGCCCGTTCCGCCGTGTGAAGACCTCTACTGCCGCTTTGTTCCATAGTGTGTCGTTTGCACGAAAAGTCACTTCGTCGATTATATTTGAGGCTCTGTTCTAAAATTTGAAAAATTCCAAATATTTACACAGTGCGAAATCGCCGCCCGACACGCTGTATACTATATTTAATATCATAACACACTACATTTCCTTGTGATTTTAATATCATAACCGCCAAAACAAACTCTTGGCCAGAACGATCCCGAAACTGAATCGCAGCCCGTCAACGCATTAAAACGTAATGGTTGCGTCAGCGTCACTTGACCGAATATTCAGACGGCCCAAAGTTCGACGCGCAGTCAATTAGTGGGCCGCAAGTGCAGAAAGAGAATCGTAGGACCCAACTTCTTCGAGATCCGGATAATTCCTCCTCGCAATGAACTCAGCTGAGCCAGACCAATAATGCAAACGTGGCTGTGCCGATTTCGTTAATTATAACTAGAATATATTTGCCGCGGCATTCAGCTGGGTACCCCGATATTTGCCCAAGTCTGTTCTGGAATTTAGACCTGGCTTCTTTGTCTCCCGTAAATGGTCTTTGCGCTATACTAGACCCGCCACCCGTCTAACGAGCGCGTTTGTCTTAAAATTTAGGAAAACGGGTACATACATGTCATTGGTTACCTTAAATATATAGTGAATTAATAAGTGTTAAATGAGTAAAGTTTCAAATTCAAATCACAATCTGTAAGATCCGCAGCCTTTTTGTTTCCAATGTTATACGTAGAATCTGTTTACAAATTTCGTCGCTCGAGACAGCTTGCCGTTACACATGATACTGCTACGAGACATGTTGTTCTGGACCAGATTACTTCCGCCGCTACACAAAACACGTCGGCGCCGCCTTAAATCTGCTCGATTATCCTATTTTGTATATCATTATAATACGAGTGACCCGCCGTCCATTAATAATGCGAGATCTTGAACGTAGGCCGGACGGCTGTGCCAATGAAGATCGACGTATTTCTCGCGCAGCTGGTACGTATTCTATGCACTCACAAGTTCAATCGATTGTAGCTCGTCCCGCCGTGTGAAGACCTCTACTGCCACATTGTTCCATAGTGTGTCGTTTGCACGAAAAGTCACTTCGTCAATTATATTTGAGGCTCTGTTCTAAAATTTGAAAAATTCCAAATAGCTACACGGTGCGAAATCGCCGCCCCACACGCTGTATACTATATTTAATGTCATAACACACTACATTTCCTTGTGATTTTAATATCATAACACACTACATTTCCTTGTGATTTTAATATCATAACCGCCCAAAACAAACAGAACGATCCCGAAACTAAATCGCAGCCAGTCAACGCATTAAAACGTAATGGTTGCGTCCGCGTCACTTGACCGAATATTCAGACGGCCCAAAGTTCAACGCGCAGTCAATTAGTGGGCCGCAAGTGCAGAAAGAGAATCGTAGGACCCAACTTCTTCGAGATCCGGATAATTCCTCCTCGCAATGAACTCAGCTGAGCCAGACCAATAATGCAAACGTGGCTGTGCCGATTTCGTTAATTATAACTAGAATATATTTGCCGCGGCATTCAGCTGGGTACCCCGATATTTGCCCAAGTCTGTTCTGGAATTTAGACCTGGCTTCTTTGTCTCCCGTAAATGGTCTTTGCGCTATACTAGACCCGCCACCCGTCTAACGAGCGCGTTTGTCTTAAAATTTAGGAAGACGAGTACATACATGTCATTGGCTACCTTAAATATATAGTGAATTAATAAGTGTTAAATGAGTAAAGTTTCAAATTCAAATCACAATCTGTAAGATCCGCAGCCTTTTTGTTTCCAATGTTATACGTAGAATCTGTTTACAAATTTCGTCGCTCGAGACAGCTTGCCGTTACACATGATACTGCTACGAGACATGTTGTTCTGGACCAGATTACTTCCGCCGCTACACAAAACACGTCGGCGCCGCCTTAAATCTGCTCGATTATCCTATTTTGTATATCATTATAATACGAGTGACCCGCCGTCCATTAATAATGCGAGATCTTGAACGTAGGCCGGACGGCTGTGCCAATGAAGATCGACGTATTTCTCGCGCAGCTGGTACGTATTCTATGCACTCACAAGTTCAATCGATTGTAGCTCGTCCCGCCGTGTGAAGACCTCTACTGCCACATTGTTCCATAGTGTGTCGTTTGCACGAAAAGTCACTTCGTCAATTATATTTGAGGCTCTGTTCTAAAATTTGAAAAATTCCAAATAGCTATACGGTGCGAAATCGCCGCCCCACACGCTGTATACTATATTTAATGTCATAACACACTACATTTCCTTGTGATTTTAATGTCATAACACACTACATTTCCTTGTGATTTTAATGTCATAACACACTACATTTCCTTGTGATTTTAATATCATAACCGCCCAAAACAAACAGAACGATCCCGAAACTAAATCGCAGCCAGTCAACGCATTAAAACGTAATGGTTGCGTCCGCGTCACTTGACCGAATATTCAGACGGCCCAAAGTTCAACGCGCAGTCAATTAGTGGGCCGCAAGTGCAGAAAGAGAATCGTAGGACCCAACTTCTTCGAGATCCGGATAATTCCTCCTCGCAATGAACTCAGCTGAGCCAGACCAATAATGCAAACGTGGCTGTGCCGATTTCGTTAATTATAACTAGAATATATTTGCCGCGGCATTCAGCTGGGTACCCCGATATTTGCCCAAGTCTGTTCTGGAATTTAGACCTGGCTTCTTTGTCTCCCGTAAATGGTCTTTGCGCTATACTAGACCCGCCACCCGTCTAACGAGCGCGTTTGTCTTAAAATTTAGGAAGACGAGTACATACATGTCATTGGTTACCTTAAATATATAGTGAATTAATAAGTGTTAAATGAGTAAAGTTTCAAATTCAAATCACAATCTGTAAGATCCGCA
>CAXDID010000536.1:0-17213 GCA_963988835.1 Hexamita inflata | reverse complement strand
ATGCAGTTAATCCATTGCAGAGGTTTCGCTTTCAAGAGTAAATGAACCTAAACAGGAAGAAACTGATTAAAGAGTTATGACAGTGTTCCCCGCTCTAAACTTAGAAGCACTACGCGTTGCCACTGATACGCTAGTCCCAAGATTCATACCAGCCATCCAAAAGATAGTTACAAAGATAACTTCCGAGGTCAATAATGTTAGTTCAAGTGCCGAACTAAGTAAGGTTGTCTGAGGAGGCAATTCAGAGTGACAATCCTAGAAGATGAGGTCTGAGATTAGTTTGAGGTAACGTTATGTATAACTAAGTGCGGATTTGTGGATTGTCATAATTTATGAGATGAACCTTAGATATTAAGTAGAGTCGTTTTATTTCTCAAAATACATTAAATATGTATTTCTTTTTCTTTTCTACTTTCGTCTTTTACTTTTATAAAATATACGAGATGAAGATGTAATGATTAAATTGAGCCTTAGTACTGATGATAATGTTACAGTTAAGTGAGTCATTTTATTACTATAAATATATAATAGAATAAAGATTAAATGCATCGCAAATACGTCAAATCTATAGTATATTTATCATATTCACGTTATACTTAACTTTATTGTACTAAAATACTATCTCATTATCACTATATAATTATAAAAGTATAAATTATTTACATGCAATTAAATAGGATCAATAATATACTGTCAAAGTAGTAAATTTATAAAATAATTTATTGTACAAATGAATTTCACTCCAAAGATGGATTCTTCAAATTCTCCAGAAGCAAACGCGTTAGTGGCTCGTCTTAAGTTCCAGAAAGAGCTGTAGGATTTGCCAAAAATGACTCCGACTAAGTTGATCATGTTGGTCGGCTGGTCCTTGTGCATGTCTTCGCTTGATAACACGATTGTGAATTTGGCGAACCCGAATATTTAGGTTGAGCCAAACTTTGTGCCGAAGGGCGAGAAGATCCCCCTGTCCATGATTTAGTGGATCAACGATTTGTACTCGATTGCGTTTGCCGCTTTTGCCATTCCGGCAGCTAAAATCGGTGACCGCATTGGCGTGACCACCGCCAACCGCGTGGGCGTCATCGGCTTCGTGCTCTGCTCCGTTATGTGCGGTGCGAGCCGTTTCATCAGCTACAAGATCTCCTGGAAGTACGGCGGTTTCTACGTCCTTCTTGTTTCAAGACTCTTCCAAGGCGTTTTTGCTGCCTTTAACATGGCCACGACCACCTCCCTCTGTGGAATCCTGGTTGAGCAGAAGGACGTTCCAAAGGCCGTTTCGAACAACTCGCTCGCGTATGCCTTCTCAACTGCAATTGGCCCCCTTCTAGGTGGGGTAATAACTCAGTTCTTGGGCTGGGAGTACGTTTTCTTCATCAACATCTTCTTCGGAGGAATGGCCCTCGTTCTGTGCTGGCTGTACCTACCGAAGACGCCCAAGTTCGTCGAGTAAAAGATAGACTACTTTGGCGGGTTGCTTTTGATGTGCTCGTTGATCATTCTCATTCTCGGGTTCACTTACATCCCACCGAGCAAGAACTCGCTGGTGTTGGGTGTCTCGCTCACAGCTGGGGGTATTTTGATGATGGTTTTCTTCGTGTTCTGGGAGTTCAGACACCCATACGCCATATTGCCCAAGATGATACTCACGAACAAGAAGATCATGTGCACGATGGGAGCAAGCCTCACCAATTTCGCCATGATGGCGGCCACTCTGTTCTAAATGCCGTTCGTTTACCAGACCATGCGCTGCTACAGCCCAACTATTTCGGGCGTCATCGGTTTGACCACTCCGTTCGCCCAGGTGTGCGCTGCGATCACAGCCGCCATTCTCGCCAAGAGAATCGCCTCGCTCTGGGTCAAGGGCGTCACGGCCGTTATCGGCTGCATATTGGTCATCGCGCTCGCGTTCGTGATCAACAAAAACCTGGCCTACATCATCGTGATCATGCTCTTCTACTCGTTCTGCCTCGGGCTGTTCTTCAGCACCAACGGCCAGTTCATGATGCTCACCGCCACCCCGGATATCCGCGGCATGGTCGGTGGCATGTTCCAGTGCTTCACCGAGGCCGGCCTAGCCATCGGAATCGCCTTCGTAAACCTGTGGAACGACCTCTACATGGACCACAACTGGCACCAGCCACACGCCGAAGACAGAACCTGCTCGACTCCGGAGTTCCTCGCGTACAGAAAGGTTTACTACCGCAGCTTGTCCGCCACCAACATCTTCATGAGCTTCTTAGGTCTTCTCGCCCTGCTTTTCGTCATATTCGCCGGCTTTGGCGATCACGAAAGGAGACTCAAAGGCTATCCAAAGAAGTACCAGAAGATCGAAGCAGAAGTCGCTGAACATGATGACCTCTTAGTTAAAGAAGAAAAATTAGAAAATGATGAAAAACAAAGGGATAATCAAACAGAGTTTGTTTGAACATGAATTATCTTTGAATATTACTTATACAAAAATATTATTCTAGTCTATAAACATTTTACATATCTTTAAAATAGAATGAGCGGACATTTTAAGATATTTCTCTGTTATGTTAAGATAATGAGAAACTGAGGATTAATAAATCAAACCAAAAACAAAAGCTCAAAATATTTTAAAGGAATATTTAAATATTAAAAACACAATAAGATAAAACAAAATCTGATTTTAAATATTCAACTAATGTAAAAACTAACTTTCTACAAAAAAGATCTAAAATGTCTCTTAAAAATCATAGTAAAAAACTAATTAAACCGCTACACATATACATAATATTATTAATATTATGTATATATGTTCACATTGCATACCATAGAATAAAGTAAAATAGTTACTTGATATTAAAAAAGATGTTAAATCACACATAGTAAATACATTAAAGCTGTTACATAAATGAGGAAGCAGAATCACTTAGATTGGAAAAAAGATGAAAACCATTTTAATTAACTGGAAATTCACTAACCACGAGAATTATTAAAATATATATTATTTTTACTTAGCTATAGTAAAATAACTAGTATATACCTATTTATTGCGTTTAGATGTATTGTTGGATTGTTGCTGTTGAGTGAGTCATGTTATTATTATAAATAACGTACAATAAAATACAATAGATTGATTAACTTTCATATTTTATAAATATAAAATGACTCACTTAACTGTAACCTTATCATCAGTACTAAGGCTCAATTTAATCATTACATCTTCATCTCGTATATTTTATAAAAGTAAAAGACGAAAGTAGAAAAGAAAAAGAAATACATATTTAATGTATTTTGAGAAATAAAACGACTCTACTTAATATCTAAGGTTCATCTCATAAATTATGACAATCCACAAATCCGCACTTAGTTATACATAACGTTACCCCAAACTAATCTAATTTTATAAATATATTGTTGCAAATTAAAAATAAAGATATATTGGCACATAACATTAAAACTATTAATAGATTCTATATTACTATTTTATCTACATTTTACTTATAACATTCATATGACTCACAAATTAGTGAATAATAGTGAGATTTAATAAAAATACAGTTAATGTTAATTAAATTGATGACATTCAATTTTATTACTAATTATTAACACAATTTTTATTGTACCACTTCCCAACATTATAAATGCTTTGCTTTTCTGAATTAATTTTAGCCAGTGCTTTCGAGCTGGTCTTGTGTGGTCAGCTCATAAAGAACTAACAGTTCGCTCTGTCCTCACAAATCTGCAATTCTAAATTGTAGGTGAATGGCCAGCCTGTAATTTTTTGCGAGAAATCTACAATCCTGCAGTCTAAGACGCAATCTGCTAACTTCATCCACTCCAGCTACGAGCCGATGTTTTACTCGATCAACACTGAAACCGTAAAGGACTACAACCTCGATTTCACCTTTTCTCCAACTCCTCTTCCTTCTTTCTCTCTTTTGGGTCTTACGACAGCTATTGAGATTCGTGATTCGAAGATTTCGGTCACCGCTCCGAGTGAGCTTGCAGAAGGTGCTTTGATTTGCTTGCAGTGCGAGGTGACCGCGTTTTCTTCTCAATTCGCCTTCGTTGCCTCCGGTTTTAACGTTTCGGGTCTCGTTTCGAGTGGGAAGTCCTTATAACAAACTGAATGTCTTGTTTAGTTCCGTTTAACTGGACAACTTGTTGGTATGGTGGCACACGCTGAAACTATGACAATTACTTTGACCAATGTGAATGTATCCGCTTATTTCATAGAATCTGCAACTTAAGGTGTTTTTTGCGGTTCAATCTCAATATCACTTCAATTAATTGTTAGTAATGTACAGATTTGCTCAACCGAATCTAATGTTGGGAGTGGGACGGAATTCCTCATATTGACCGGCGTTTTGACCCCAAATTGCGTCATTTGCCCCGAAGGCAGTTTCTTCGCGTATGGGATTTGTTTAAGTTCTCTGATTTAATCAGATTTGACGGACAATAAACTAATTTGCAAGCCCACGTTCGTTTTTGACGGGGAGTGTTCGTGCGAGGCCGGTTACATCGTGAACGGGTCCGTTTGCGTCAACGTCCTTTCCACTTTAAATTCAGTTTTGGTTTCATAGGACGGATTTTAAGTTCAGCTGAATAACCTTGATCAATATATAGCAGCTAACATATCTTAGTTGAATCAGTCAACAAACACCAGTTTGACCAATATATTAACGCAATTGACCAATATCTCAACTTATCTTGACCAGTTAGCAGCTAGTAACACGTTAACGAATAACTCAGTAAATACAGTTAACTCTACATTAATGGATTTGATCAAAGAAATAGAATGTACTGCTTTTTATGGAAAAGAGTACACTGTTGATAAGCAATGCGTTCAGAACGGGTGCAGCATCACCGGACAACAGAGAATAAATGGAATGTGCCAGTGCTCGAATATAAACGCGTTCGTTCAAGGACAAACGTGCGTTTGCCCAACGGGAGCAAGTTTGGTGGTTAACGTTTGCACTTGTCCAGGCGGGAAAGTTTTGAATGCAGGAAAGGACGCATGTGAGTGAAAAGTAATTAAATTTTGAACATTAATATTAATTATTTTAATTTATTAAACACATAATATATACAAATCTACCTATCTAATAATATATAATAATATATACATATATAAAACACAATTTAATCAATATCATTCATCATCTTAATTGGTTGCCTCCTCAGACAAGTCTTTCCAACTTAAGTTACAGTGGTGGGCCCTCGAAATGCTTTTTTGAATTAGGAAGAAGAATGAAGTTTATTATTTGAATCTTACTTATATCACTGCCCGGCTCAATAATGAGTGTGTTCTCCCTCCTCATCAATACACTCATTAACTCTATTTACTATTGATTTGTAAAGTGCTTCAATCACATCAAGGCCTGGTTGAGCCTTGGATAGCTGTGCTACAATAATTAACGTATATAACTCTGTATATACTTCAATAATAAGTTTCAACTTTACCTAACGTTGTATAATTTAACAATCAAGAAAATTGATTTCTCATTATGAAATGGAAGTGGAAGATCATAAGTAAAATAACTGTTGTTTTAGAGTAGCATCAATATATTATTTAATGCTGGGCCCGACTAACCCACTTGATTCCATTCTTCAAGAAACAAAAATGCATTCATTATTTGAATATTGAGAATGAAAGCGACTGTAACTACCTGAATTATAATTCTAATTAAGCGAAGTACCAATACTTCATCTTGAGCTCCCGGTTGAGATTGAAAGAAAAAGTCCTCCATTGTTTTTCGTGATTAAGAAATACCTAAAATCGTTCAGATTGACCCAGTTGAAGATGAACACCGAGGTCCTCTGCAGGTCCAGTGCTTGCGCTACTAGTTATAAATTACATATTGCGTCCGTATACCAATCATTGGATCCTCTTATTCTTTTCTCCAATCAGGCTTAACTACCATATATTTTCGAGATAAAATCTTTCATAAATTAGTTTTGTTGACTAAAACGTAGAAATTACACAGGGACATCTTAAACAAGTGATATAACTAGTTCAGATTGGTACAATATTTTATGAATTCATCCGTTGGACCCAGAAATGAAGAGAATACAAACGCTTCAGAACTGCCTAAGTTTGTTAAGTGAATTAGTTGACCTTCCCTAAACATCTTCTACCGCGTTTATTTTTGTCATTGCCGTCCTTTTATTGCATGTGGTAATTTCTATTTTTCCTTTTTGGAATATTAAATACCGACTTTGAATAGTCGATTATGGTCTAATACGATCGAAATCATATTTTTGGCCCTCTTGTGTTAATGAGTAGTTCATGAATAATCTCCAACTTGAGATTATTTATTGGAATTTGTCATCCGCATTAGAAGTGGCAAAATATTTTAATATATAATTACTCACATAGTAAACAAGAAAAAGCAATTCCACCTCCCATAACTGTAGTTCGGTGGTAAAAATTGTTCAATTTAGAATACTACAATAAATGTGAATGCTACATAATCCGCTGTAGTTCAGTGTGTAATCAAAACTCTAGTTCAGTGGGCAAATATGTTATACAGATTCTTATGAACAAAAATAACTATATATGATAATAATATAGGTTTAGTTTTCTATCTTTAGCGAATTCTCAGATTTCTTCAGTTTCCAAGTTCTCTATATTAATCACTATTATTACATAAATGTTAATGCATAACTTTAACGCATTTGAAGTGAAATTGTACTTTAATCATCACTCGTCGTTTACCATCTTGAAGACGTTGACCGCGTCCTCGGTGCTCTTGGCCGTTTCCATGATCATCTCCATTAATTCGCATTGGCTCAAGCCGTCGAACATCTGCGCCATTCCAACGAACGCCTCCTCGCACTTTTGCACTTCGTCGATTGAAATCTTTTGCACCTATAATTTTTCTTTTTCGTATTCAATTTGCTCCTGTAATATTTCCTCTCCGTCACTTTCAGTTATCGTTTCAATTGTTTATTTAACTATTTTGAGCTCATAGTTTATCTTCTTCAGTTACTTTTCAGATTTCTTCAATTTTTCAGCTCTCTTTATGAGTTCCTCCGTTCTGTTTTCGTTCCTTCTGATGAATTCAAGTCGTTCCTTACAAAACGTGATTTGGTCGTTCAGCGTTTTCTCGAATAGAGTTATTTTCTCGGTCAGTTCGCGGGCTGCCTGGTGTCTTTCCTTGTCTAATTTTGGTAAATTCTCTATTATAAGGGTTGAGAACTCCTGCAGCATTTCAGACAACGGTTCAAGTTCGTCAGTGAAGTGGTTAAATTGCTCAACCGCTTTCACTATTTAACGCTACTCTTCAGGTGTGTCCACCACTCCATAGTTAATGCCAAAAATGACTAATAAGTAATTACGGGCCTTCTAGAGTTGCGCTAAGAACTGCGCAGCTTAAAACGCGTCACTGCATTACTCAAGCTGCATTAACTCCAAACGACCGGCCTGCGAAGCCTCTCTGAAGAAAGAAATCAAAGAATCCAAGCACTTATCATAAGACGCTGAATACACCTCAGGCTGAGCCAAATTCATCTCTTATACCTTCTAAAAACGTGCGGTGGAACTTTATAGCAACTTCTCAAGCTTCATCTTCCTGTCCTTCAACTACATACGACCCTAACCGGTTTTGAGAATCTCAGACAACATCTTCTCTCTGCTGGACAAGAAAGCATTCAAATCCTCCACGTCAGCACCCTGATCGGAAGACAACTGCTAACAGGTTTCCTGCACTTACGAAAAGCCATCCTCCTCGAACAACTCGGCTATCTTCTACCTCAAAAACATCTTGAGCTCTTTTTATACTGTTGGCTGCTGAGCTAAGGCTAAATCCTGAACTACATCATCAACACCAAATGGAACTTTTGAAGCACTACGGATTATCACACATTCTAAAACACCCCTGAGAGCACCTTCGTGAAGAGAACCCATTAGTTGATCGGCTGTTTGTTATAAACGCTGCGGAATTTGAACTGCAATATCTGTGAGCTAGTTTTCAATTTTTAACTTTTCCTGAGTCAGTTTTTCTTACTCAGAATACAGTAAAGCTAAATCGTCTGGTAATGCTTGGTTTGCAGATTTTCTTGTCGATTATCCTAATTATTTGAATTGATTACTTTTTTGAACAAAGGATCGTTGCATTGTGGCGGAGTGATAATTATTAAGACATCCTAAATTAAAGAAATAAACACAAACTGTAATTTCCACTTTCATAAATGTCATACTAAAAGAAAAATGATCTCAAATCACCTTAATAATATTATACATCACGTGATGAGATAATGGAAGACGATGATTTAAACACGAAAAGAACAACTGCTCGACAAATTTAACCAAAATAACCTATATTTAAAGAGAAAAATCCGCGTATTGCTAAAAAGATTCCTCTGATAGGGAGCGATTAGAAAATAGAATTTAAATTTGAATCTAATTAGAAATAAAATCAAAAAGTTCAAAATGTTGTTGAAGTAAGAGAAGGACAAAGATTAATATGAATGTGAATATAAGTGAAGTTAGTATAATTATAAATAAAAATAATGAAATGTATCTGAATTCATTGGTCAAACGTAGGTATCAGGCTTTTCTTCTTTAACTAAGAGGTCATCATGTTCAGCGACTTCTGCTTCGATCTTCTGGTACTTCTTTGGATAGCCTTTGAGTCTCCTTTCGTGATCGCCAAAGCCGGCGAATATGACGAAAAGCAGGGCGAGAAGACCTAAGAAGCTCATGAAGATGTTGGTGGCGGACAAGCTGCGGTAGTAAACCTTTCTGTACGCGAGGAACTCCGGAGTCGAGCAGGTTCTGTCTTCGGCGTGTGGCTGGTGCCAGTTGTGGTCCATGTAGAGGTCGTTCCACAGGTTTACGAAGGCGATACCGATGGCTAGGCCGGCCTCGGTGAAGCACTGGAACATGCCGCCGACCATGCCGCGGATATCCGGGGTGGCGGTGAGCATCATGAACTGGCCGTTGGTGCTGAAGAACAGCCCGAGGCAGAACGAGTAGAAGAGCATGATCACGATGATGTAGGCCAGGTTTTTGTTGATCACGAACGCGAGCGCGATGACCAATATGCAGCCGATAACGGCCGTGACGCCCTTGACCCAGAGCGAGGCGATTCTCTTGGCGAGAATGGCGGCTGTGATTGCAGCGCACACCTGGGCGAACGGAGTGGTCAAACCGATGACGCCCGAAATCGTTGGGCTGTAGCAGCGCATGGTCTGGTAAACGAACGGCATTTAGAACAAGGTGGCCGCCATCATGGCGAAATTGGTGAGGCTTGCTCCCATCGTGCACATGATCTTCTTGTTCGTGAGAATCATCTTGGGCAATATGGCGTATGGGTGTCTGAACTCCCAGAACACGAAGAAAACCATCATCAAAATACCCCCAGCTGTGAGCGAGACACCCAACACCAGCGAGTTCTTGCTCGGTGGGATGTAAGTGAACCCGAGAATGAGAATGATCAACGAGCACATCAAAAGCAACCCGCCAAAGTAGTCTATCTTTTACTCGACGAACTTGGGCGTCTTCGGTAGGTACAGCCAGCACAGAACGAGGGCCATTCCTCCGAAGAAGATGTTGATGAAGAAAACGTACTCCCAGCCCAAGAACTGAGTTATTACCCCACCTAGAAGGGGGCCAATTGCAGTTGAGAAGGCATACGCGAGCGAGTTGTTCGAAACGGCCTTTGGAACGTCCTTCTGCTCAACCAGGATTCCGCAGAGAGAAGTAGTAGTTGCCATGTTAAAGGCAGCGAAAACGCCTTAAAAGAGTCTAGAAACAAGAAGGACGTAGAAACCGCCGTACTTCCAGGAGATCTTGTAGCTGATGAAACGGCTCGCACCGCACATAACGGAGCAGAGCACGAAGCCGATGACGCCCACGCGGTTGGCGGTGGTCACGCCAATGCGGTCACCGATTTTAGCTGCCGGAATGGCAAAAGCGGCAAACGCAATCGAGTACAAATCGTTGATCCACTAAATCATGGACAGGGGGATCTTCTCGCCCTTCGGCACAAAGTTTGGCTCAACCTAAATATTCGGGTTCGCCAAATTCACAATCGTGTTATCAAGCGAAGACATGCACAAGGACCAGCCGACCAACATGATCAACTTAGTCGGAGTCATTTTTGGCAAATCCTACAGCTCTTTCTGGAACTTAAGACGAGCAGAAAGCGCATTCGCCTCAGGTGAATTAGAAGAATCCATCTTTGGAGTGAAATTCATTTGCCATTAAATATATGATAATCAATAATATACAAATATTAATATTTAGTATGTATATAATACGTTGTACTAATTCAAATTTTAAATGAAATTGAAAATTTTTAGTACTTATGTTTCTCTAACTTCATAGTCTAACGTTTAATTTAATTTTAACTTTATTGGATAATAATAAGATGTAATGATGTGGGACAATGAATACCAAGCTTAAGACCAAATTTATAATACTAGAATGACTATATTCGATAATTATTAAATGATAACATGATAATTTGTATATAAGAACAAAACAAATGTACAATTATGAATACTGTGTAATACAGTATAATTAGTACACATTATAATATTTTAAAAGTAGAGTATATAAGTATTGTTAAAGCTGAACTGAAAATTAACTGAGAATTAAATTTGTTACACTTAAACATTTATACATGCAACGAACAAATAATAAATAAATAACAAATATTACAATGTTTACGTTCAATAATTAATACAATTAAATATAAATATACAATAAAAAATAATAAAGACATCACACCGTAAATACCGTCTATACTGGTCACCCTTTTTCTCTGATCATCACATTTCCTGTTTGAGAGAATAAGTAAGTACTTTATATCTCAAGAGTTAACAGATGTAACAAATATTACCCAAAAATAATGTTGTATTTGAAGTCTAGGTATGGTATATTGCCGCTCGCTTTCAAAGGATTAATTATGAGTGAACCCCTTATGAAAAGCAAAATGGATAACTTTTAATAAGTATACTTTGACAAAGTATATATATAACAGTTTAGTGACATATCTTTTGATTATTCACATACATATACCTGAATATCTAAAAACTGGTTCTAAAAACTGGAATAAATGCGTTTAGAATCTGTAAGGTCGGCTGTTGCTATTCATCATTTTTTGACTTATTAATCTTTGTAATTTGAAAGTAAAATGACACAAATAACACAGAGTTAATTTTCATGTAGAATACATTATTAAAATTATTTATTCACTTCAATAAATGAAGCACAAAGTATATCATTACTAACCAACTAATACAAAAAAGTTATAAAATTAAACACAAATACTAAAAATAAATGAAAATACTGTATTACAAGAAGAAAAAATCGTCAATGACTTATTTAATTTCAGCAAATTGAAAAACGACACCGCAGAATATTCACTATTCGATAATAGCAACAAAATAGTTATAAATAATATAATGCAGTAACTAAACTTAGAATGATGTGCTTATTTTTATTCTTTAATAAATTTGTAGTATGATATAACAATTGATATAAAATAGTATATGAAACATGGCATATTCCAAAAATATGGTAGCACTATTAATATATTCTGACAAGCGAGAGAAATTTGGTAAGGGAGGAATGTTGTTTACGGTATGATGTTTATTCTGACTTGCAAAGTGTGTTTTCAAAAATACTAAAATACATGTTCTATATTTTATAAGATGCCAGGTTTTAATAAGAAACTCAACTATCTTATAAGCCACTCCCAATGTCGGACTATTTTGATCAATTCACAAAAAAGCTTATGCAAGAGCCAAATCGGAAAATTTGTGATATAACACAATAATTTATTAAAACTTCACCCATTCCGATGAGCATATCCCAAGACAATGCATTCCACTTGAATTGGGCCTTTCAGATATTTTCGAGCTCAAATTACAACGCCGAGTGTTGCTCGAACATTATTTATGCGGTTAAGTAGTTGTAAATGGGTTGGTTTGAAATAGTGAATAATCCGAAAACGCTAATGCAACTTCAAGCTATTTTACAAAAGGATTCGCAGTATGCTAAAATTAACGAGGCTCCTGTTCATTTACTAGCCAATTACGTGCAAGCAAAACTACCAAACACTTTAGATGACGCTGCCTTGCGGGCGGTTCTGAACGACATTCGTGCTTCAATTGGTCATCTTTCTGCCAGGTAGTTAGAGGTATCCAAACTCACATTACAAGACCAACTCGATTTTATTCAGGAACAAATTAACCAGAATCTGAAGGACACTGTGTAAAAGTACAAGAACAGTCTCAAATCCTTCGTTTAGGACGTGTTTAAATAATATTTACAAGAACTGGACCAACTTATTACCTCAGACCTCAAATACCGCATCGAAGGCATAGAAACTGATTTCTAAGCCAAAATCGCCGCATTCGGAACCCAAACGTAACCAGTTCAATCCACTCCAAAGCTTAATTCAACAGCTTCAATAACAGGCCAAAATAACGAGCCAATAGTTTAAAGTAGCTTATAATTATCATAAACAGCTTTAAAAACACCAATATTTGACAGTAAGCCAAGATAGAAACTAACCTGTATTGCAGATCTAGGCTTACAGGACTATGTTAGTCCTCAACCAAAAACATGGTAGAAGAAGAACATCGAACTTAGAAAGAATAGATAGGACGGTGAAGCACAAACAGAAGCACAAGAGATCCCTGAAGATACAGTGGTGGGCCCTCGAAATGCTTTTTTGAATTAGGAAGAAGAATGAAGTTTATTATTTGAATCTTACTTATATCACTGCCCGGCTCAATAATGAGTGTGTTCTCCCTCCTCATCAATACACTCATTAACTCTATTTACTATTGATTTGTAAAGTGCTTCAATCACATCAAGGCCTGGTTGAGCCTTGGATAGCTGTGCTACAATAATTAACGTATATAACTCTGTATATACTTCAATAATAAGTTTCAACTTTACCTAACGTTGTATAATTTAACAATCAAGAAAATTGATTTCTCATTATGAAATGGAAGTGGAAGATCATAAGTAAAATAACTGTTGTTTTAGAGTAGCATCAATATATTATTTAATGCTGGGCCTGACTAACCCACTTGATTCCATTCTTCAAGAAACAAAAATGCATTCATTATTTGAATATTGAGAATGAAAGCGACTGTAACTACCTGAATTATAATTCTAATTAAGCGAAGTACCAATACTTCATCTTGAGCTCCCGGTTGAGATTGAAAGAAAAAGTCCTCCATTGTTTTTCGTGATTAAGAAATACCTAAAATCGTTCAGATTGACCCAGTTGAAGATGAACACCGAGGTCCTCTGCAGGTCCAGTGCTTGCGCTACTAGTTATAAATTACATATCGCGTCCGTACACCAATCATTGGATCCTCTTATTCCTTTCTCCAATCCAGCTTAACATCCATATATTTTCGAGATAAAATCTTTCATAAATGAGCTTTGTTGACTAAAACGTAGAAATTACACAGGGACGTCTTAAACGAGTGATATAACTAGTTCAGATTGATACAATATTTTATGAATTCCTCCGTTGGACCCAGAAATGAAGAGAATACAAACGCTTCAGATCTGCCTAAGTTTGTTAAGTGAATTAGTTGACCTTCCCTAAACATCTTCTACCGCGTTTATTTTTGTCATTGCCGTCCTTTTATTGCATGTGGTAATTTCTATTTTTCCTTTTTGGAATATTAAATACCGACTTTGAATAGTCGATTATGGTCTAATACGATCGAAATCATATTTTTGGCCCTCTTGTGTTAATGAGTAGTTCATGAATAATCTCCAACTTGAGATTATTTATTGGAATTTGTCATCCGCATTAGAAGTGGCAAAATATTTTAATATATAATTACTCACATAGTAAACAAGAAAAAGCAATTCCACCTCCCATAACTGTACGCAATAATAGGTTTATGATTTGTATGAAAGGCTCAACATGGTCACTAAGTAAACCAACGACGCACTCGAAGCTGTGTAAAATCTCATGAAAGAGTAGAACAAGAAAATATGCGATCCACAAACAACCGAATATATCAAAAGCCTTGAAGACAGACTCAGCAGATTAGAAGGAAGAAAGTGACCACTATATATTTAATATTGAGTATTAATTTCAACATTTCTATGAATTTCACTCCGAGAACAAAAAATGAATAATATGTAAAAAGCTTTGAAAATGGCTATACCATATTTACCGCCCAATTACGAAGCTATACTGAAAATAAATCCGCAGTATCTGGTGAATAAGGCAGATATTTCGCTGGTGGAGCCGATTTTAACCAATTTGCTGTATGCAGATTTAGCTCAGATCAAAAATGCTGATTATATCGCCCAGTTGTATCAAATTACGCAGCTACTTCAGGTCACTGGTTAATATTTACTTATAGCCTAAGATACTTTTGCTGACCAAGCAGATTTACTATCTTAAAAATGTGATGCGCTGTCAGCGCTCTCCTTATCCCAGCAGAATTAAATTTCACAGTTAAAATAGGATCTGGCTAATAAGTAATAAGAACAGTAGCCCACTCCAGCGTTCGTTCAGCAATCGTATCAGCTTTAGAAAGAAAACGAGAGGCTGCGAATAGAAAACGAGCGCTTGAAGTCAAATATGCAAAATTGTGCTCCTTTGATTAAAATGCTCAAAAAGTGCGATTATTGCCAGAAGGCTTTTGTTGATATTGTTTGCTTGGGCGAGCACGTTAAAAGGAGGCATTTCAGCATGTATAACCACTGGTGCCTATTCAATCAGTAACCTGCTCAACAGTAAATTACTTAAAATACTCAGTTGATTTAAAAGCCCGAACTCAACATCCCAAGACCAACCAAGTAATAACTGGATATGTCAATAGCTCAACCGCAGCCAAGTTACGAAACAACTTTCAACGAACTGGACGAGCTCAGGCGCCAAGTTGAGAGCCGCGAGTCAACTCAGAAGCTTCTCATTTTGCCCCCTCCCTCTCCAAAACAGGTTGAGAAGAGGAACTCAGTTGAACAGGAAATTGACGCGAACAAATACCAAAATATTTTAAAATTGACTCCAAAACGTTTAAACGAGTTCAAAAACGATTCTCCTGAGAGAAGTGAAAAACACGAAACGATTAAAATATCTGAAGCCAGATCTCCCGTTTTGGAGCGGAAGTAATCAATAAATGAGCCAGTTTAGGAGCGGAAGAGCTTGGAACCGGATTTGAAGTAAAAAATAAACGAGCTCAAGTAACTCACACAGGAGTTTAACGACTCGTTCTCCATTTACGAACACTCGGAGGTGAAACCGATCACAGACGACAGTTTTGAAGTGGAAAGCAACATTTTTGGAGTGGGAAGGAACGAGCCGGTGGTTATATCGTTCAACTAATCGGTGAACTCGGATCTCGCTGATTAAGTTAACGGAATGCTGCAAAATATGAACAGCATGAGCACCATGTGAAAGGTTTTTCAGTTATTATGAATAATTAAATATTATGATATTAAATATTATGACTAATAAAATACTAATAATATCCTACTCACTTAACTTTCGTTTATACTAGTTCAGTCTTCTGTACATGAACTGTAAGTTCACGCGAATGATCATTAGTTTTAGATAAACCGATGTACTTTAGGTGCATATTATTATGACTCATAATATTATTAAATATGTTGGTAAGTATATCTAATTAAAAAATTATAATATCTGATGATAAATGATGATAGAATCATTAATTCTTAAAATTTTTAGAGGGTTACTCTGATTAAATGTACAACTTCAAAAATAATAATATGTAAGAAAATGTACAGTGAGGATAATCGACTTTTAAAATATATAATTGATTTAACACAAATAATTACTTGAACATTTAGATCACTTTTCCTTAAGAGGGATTTCTTTCCCATAAGATTCTCTTAAGATATCGTTTTTCCTTGCTGGAGAAGCTAAATATTCTGGAATTACGTTAAATGTTTTAGATTTAATCATTCCAGCCTGAATACATGCTAAAGCAACTAGCTCTGAGCAATATAAATCTTTTGAATCAGGTTTAGTTGGAATTTGTAAAGTTGCCCATAACATATCAAACCAATTTCTTTCGTAAGGAACTCCAACCATTCCAACCCAGTCACATGGTTACTATGGTTTAACTTTTGGAAGACGCATGTAAATTACACCATCATATGTGGTTAATTATGGTTCTAAAGGACGAATATGAACAAACTTCATATGAGCTTCAACAACAAAAGGCCTAACAATATCATCAGTATATTCTAAGTCTTTAATAATAGATTCATAATTTTCTTTATCCAATTTAGGGAACTAACCTTAATTAACTTTATCAATCAGTTATTTTGCTGATTGATGAATTACAACACCACAATGTGTTATTTCAAACTGGTTTGAAATACAATTTATACCTTAGAAAAATTTCTCACATCCAGCAGAGAATGAATTTCCTGAAAATAATATTACTGTCATTTCAGGTACAGTAGTACAATTAATTTCAATCATGGTTGTGAAGCGGAAATATCAGCTCGTTACACATTTCAATGTTAATTTGCATTTTAGAAATATATCTTATGTTGTTTTGTCTATTATTGAACCTCACATGATAGGACTTTGTAAAATATTTTGCCAAATAAAATTGATGTCACACCAGCGACAGTCCTGTTAATAGCTGTAAACCGCTGAATTACTTTGCGTTCAGTTATATTTCTCACGAATGTTCTTTGTGGCTAGTTAGCGGAGATTAAATTTAGTTATAAATATAATAATCACCTATATTATTAATTTAAATACACATATATACAGTTTATATACTTCAAATATGTATAATTTGAATGAACTTCGGTTAAACTATATTATATTGTATTCTTACTTTTTTGTATTCTTCTTGGTATAATCTACTAAATATAAATTATAATATATAACATTAGTTGAGTTCTTCTTTCTGGTCAGCAGAAGAACTAGTGGAGACCACTTTCTTCGCCTTGTCTTGCTGGCAGTCGAACGCGGGGTTGTTGTAGATCCTGGAGTAGTACTTATTCTTTAGACACACCACTCTTCTGTGTGGAAATTCCTCCGCGCATATGACGTCCCAGTCGTTTCCGTACTTGTCCACGGCCAGCTTGAGTTTCAGTTCTTCGTCGTGAGTCCACTTTTTGTATGACATTCTGGAGTGGAGTAGTATCGCAAACGGGCCAGTAACACGTTAAAGCGACCGAGTTTAAAATTATTTTATTAAATGTCCAAATAGTTCAAAGTACAAATCCTGTTAAGATTTAGTATTTTTGATTCGGTCACCAG
>CAXDID010000534.1:0-13529 GCA_963988835.1 Hexamita inflata | reverse complement strand
TGGAATGATTAAATTGAGCCTTAGTACTGATGATAAGGTTACAGTTAAGTGAGTCATTTTATATTGTTAAATTGGCAACACGACAATTCAGTTTTTTGAATGAGAAATATGAAACTTGAAGCTTAAAATTATTAATATAAATTAGTTGTAATTGAGGCACGCAGTTTAAGACGTTGAAACAGTTAGTGTGATTTGCATTTTGTATATAAAGAAACTATCGTAACTATACTGTAATAAACCAAAGTTGACTGCACAAAGAAAATGATTGTAACAATTATGAATACGGTAAAAATAACGTATAAAACTATGTGAATGCATCATTATGTTAACAATAAGGTATTCATAGAAATGTGTTATAATTGAGGCATGCAGTTTTAGATGTGTGTTGAAATAGTTAGTGTGATTTGTATTTTTAACTTGTTGATAAGTAAAATACAACTTATTTAAATTATAATTATATGATTATACTCTTTCGTATACAGTATTTACAAAAATAAAATAAAGTCCACTTTAATATTCTATTTTGACTTATAACTTCAGTTTACAAAAATATTTTGTATGATGAAATAAGCTTCAACAAAAATTTTGTGTCAGAGACCTTGATAAACTAGTCTCAATGTCATCCTTACCTTCAGTTAACAATATTACTCTTAACAATATTACTCATTATTGACCTTGGACTTAACCTTCATATAATAGATTTATAATATTATAATAGATATTGCTAGTAGACTCGAATACTAATACTTTATTAAATCTAATTGATTTACTATTAAGAAATTATTAATGTGGTAGCTTTGGGTTATGAGAGGTGCGGAGTCATTAATATTTTACGCAATATTAATTATTACTACCTTGACCAAATAAGAAACAACACAAATACACGCAACTCCCCTACTCAACCAAAAGCTGTTATCAACAAAAAGATCTCCAAAGCAAACTCCATTAGCCCAAAAGAGCTAACGGAGAGTCTGTGAGGAGGTTTGACGTGTGATAACGCCGTGCGAGATATTTGGTAAGAGAGGAATGTTGTTGGTTTCTTAGTGATCATTGGTTTAGAAAGGAAAGGAAATGATGATCAGAGAAAAAGGGTGACCAGTGAAGACGTAATTTACGGTGTGATGTCTTTCATTTAATTATTACTAAACTACCTATGTATTTCAATTAATACTTCAATTCGCTGTATATTGATGTATATACAAATTATTTTATAACATGATGGGATTCTGAATGATAACCAATAATTTAATACATCACTAACTTTTGGATACATTTACACTAAATGTAAAAGAAATGTAAAAAATGGATACAACTCTATGCGCGTTCATCTGCTCAAAACGAACAAGTATTTGTTTGTAAAATGTTCACTTTTGAATCTGATAATTATTTATTATATTTTTGCACACTGAGACTTTTGATAATTCTTAGATGAAGTACAAACAAACCAAAAAATCAATCATTATTCAAATTTTAGTATATACCGTTTGTTCCATTCTCTCTTATTTTACAAGTTTATTCAGCAACACTTCAAATGCACTTGGTCATCATTTTGAATTGTTACCAGACTTTCAATGTGGATTTGTACTGGAACCGCTCGCTGGTGAATCTTGTGTAGAAGCTCTCTAACGAGTAGCTTATTCTGGACGAGAATCTGATTGAGATCTGCACCAAGCCTTCTTCCGATCCGATTTATTTGTCTTTCAAATCCAATTAAGTGGTTTTGAACACATTCGTGCTCCCATCACAGTTTCCAACTGACAATATCACTTTGTATCTTTCCATGCTCGTTTCCACCTCTCTGTAGAATTTTAGGGAAGTGCAGACAAACGTGAGCAAGTCAAACATCGTTAGAATCACGCGCGGTCAGTTTTAATTCGAATCCGTTTTAAATAGAATCAATGAAGTGGAACCGGTGGTTTTAAAACAGAACAACACCCCAGTTATAGTCGGAATCGTTGTTGGAGTGGTGGTACTGGCCGTTGTTATTTTAATAACGGTTTATTTCATTACAAGGAAATATAAACAGGAGCAGAAAACAGACTACTCGCTAAAAGGAATGGAAAGGATTGTTGTAGAGGGAACGCTGGTAATGCAGAGCGCAAGGAATCGGGTTAAGTGAATTAAATAGAAATGTTAAGTTAGTATTTTGTTGTCAATATTATATTTTCTGTATTATTTATCCATCGAACAAAGTGCACTTGCATTACACTTTTCTTTATGATCAATCTTTCAGTTTACTTGTATTCGTTCTTTTATTTGTCTAATGTACTTATTTGGTAAATGTCACAATAAAATACGTCTTTGCTTTTAAAAAAGCAGCTTTCAATAATTGCCGAGTTATTTCTGTAGTCGTTAACTATATGCAATATAGATAACCATATTTATAGTTTCCTCCGGCGTTGCGTATTTAGCGAGTTATAATAGTTCATATATTGAAGAAGTGTCTACTATTCGACCGTCCAGTTCCAAACCGTATCGTGAATTTTTCCATTGAATAATTATACTATTCATGATATATACGAACGTAAAAACGCAACTCACTTTTTGACCCAAATCTACCCACACCAATTTCCACACTTGTCGTTAACTTATAATTTTGTTGAGCGTATTACTTAATATATACTTTATCAGTTGTAAGAATATAAGAATGCATAACTTATTTAAATGTTTAATTGAAATATTATTTCTTCATTTTTATTGTCTTAATAGGTGTACTATCTGGTGTGCTAATTATTGTTACCTGTTTCCAAAATGATTTACTTTGAGGAGTACTTTACTTAAGAATCTTATTATTTTTGTTTTACTTCGTTGGAGAATCCAACCTCAAGCTCCGCAAAGCAAGTACGCTATTTTACTTGCTTTTAATATGTATCAACTTGATTTTAGCAATCTTAAGTGCACGTATTTATCTCACACGCATCCGGGTTACAATTATTATCGTATATTCCTTAAATTTGTTGCTCAAATATATTATTTTAGTTTGTCTCTACTTGTTGGACGTTTGTAACAACAGATGATATCTTCCTTAAACTTTTTGAGAGCCTGACGTTCTCTTAGATCACCCTACGAACTCTGATGATTAGTTTTGAGATCGGTTAGTTTTCGCTTGAATGGTATTTGTTAACAGCAACTGGAACTGTTGAATTATCTGTTCTGTTTCGTGCATCAACATCTAAATATCGCTAAGTATATTATTTTTGGTGTTTTGTTAATTGTATAAAGTAATTGGATTCAAAGTTCGGCCCATTCTTGGAGTGGGACAATATAACGTTAACATATACTATGTGAAGTATACTAGGGATAAATTGAATGATATGTTGATGATGATGATACAGTAGTAGAATATATCATCACAGTAATGCTCCTGATTTCTGGTAAACAGTGTTATTTCAGGCAAATATAATCAGCCGCTGAAGTGTAATGAGTGCAGTGAGTTATGTGGTAGGTAGTAACTACATTCTAAAATGAATCTTAAAGTTATTTGACAAATGATAAAGTTAGAAATCCATGGATGTTTTTCTGCTGGAGAGTATGCAGAAAAATATAACAATAGCAAAACATAGATTAAATTCTTTGACTCTATTTGAATAATACCTTAGAAACTTTGATTTTATCACAATCTCTTGTTGCTAATCTGATATTCTAATTATGTAATGCTACAATTACTAAGAATACGATTTGCCTTTATAACAACTAAAATTTGAAATATCACTATAAATTTCACTTTTAGGATCTACAGTAAAACAGATGACCACTATGAATAGTTATTTTTTGAAATTATAAATTAATGTAGCAACATATTCTTATTTATCATATCTTAAACGATTGTGCTGTTACCTGCTTCAAAGACCACTATTTTACATTTAGGAAGTAAAATGATGTATTACGTGTAAAAATATCCTAACTTTAGAATAATATCCATTTAGACTCAAAAAGTATGGTGCAATAACCAAGATATTACAATATATATTAGTGTGACACTTCATTCATTCTTGTTATATCCCACAAATTAACTACTATTTGGTTTAGTAGTTCTGGCACTCAAAGTGTTTCACGAAATGTAACATTATTATGTGGTTATTGTTTGCGAAGAAGAGATGTGTTTCAAGATTTCGAGGTGCTTTTGAAGTGGGATAATTGTAACTTACAATTTGTAAGTAAGAAAGTTCAATCAAAATGAAAAGTGTGCGCCGCCCGGGAATCGGACCCGGATCTCTTGCGTGGCAAGCAAGCATTCTACCACTAGACCAGCGGCGCATATTGATTTTAGGTAGAATGCAGACGGCGATGTCGCTTTGCTAAATATCTGTATTTTACGTTCTTGTAGACTTATGTTTTTTTTATATGTTTCCTACATTCCTCTTACTACTTATTACGTACTTTCTATGTTGTAAACATTATTGTTGATATTTTTCATTTCGGTTTTTATTCGATTTTTATTACAAAGAAGCAATAGCAACATCAGTAATGAAGTAAATAATGAAGTATTTTCGAAATTGTTCGTCAAGTCTTTCAGACTCTATGGATTTCAATAATTGTAGCCATAATTGTAAATAACAACCGAATACTAGCTGTGAACAGTTTTATAAAAATAAAATCAAACAAAACCAAAAGTTCAAAAATACTGTTCACTCAACACCCTCGCCCATGAAGTTGTCCTCCTCGAACTGCCCCGTTAGAACCGTTTTGTCGGCCTGGATTAATTTCCCCTGCCCGTGGAACATCGAGTCCTTGAAGTAGCCCTCGTAAACCTCTCCGTTCTGAGAGAGCAGCTTTCCAAAGCCCTCGAAATTTCCGCCCACAAAATCGCCCTCGTACACGTCACCACTAGAAGAAACGTACTTCCCCTTCCCGTGGAATTTATTGTTCAACATTTACCCGTCATAAATCTCACCGTTCTACTCCCAGTGCTACTCCATAAATTGGAGTGGTGTTTAATTATATTAAATGTAAATGAACGATGAATGATGAGTGAATAAATACCCACTCCAATGAACATAGCAGATATGGTTACTGATGCTAAAAATAGAGGGAAACTAGAGTTCATGCTGCGAAGCCAAGCAGAAAGCATACAGTTCCGCAAAACGCACGCTAAAATCTACGAAAATGAATAAATAACTGAAATCCCAATTGACTTGCTAGTAACCAGAAAAAACGTTACTGTACTCACCAATGACTTCAAAGAAGTGTATAGAATTTTAAGACTGTAGAATTTACTGTCATTGAGCAGTTATAAGTACGTACTGTGCTTATTGCAGCTCTTACAGTGCATTCGTCAACAAACCTAACTCGTACTTGTGGTTGGTAAACGTATTCAGGCATACACCTTTGATACAACCAATGAATTATTGAACATTAAAGAAATAAATAAGTTGTACCTGGAATACACAAGTATATCTGTATAAACGAGTTGCATTTTCAATAACAATTGCGAAACTATTACTGAGTTGATAAAATTTGTGAATGAGCGTTTTCTGCATTATCCTGTAAAATTTAATGGTCGTATGTGCTTTTGCGATCCATAAACAGGACTTGATGTAGTTAATAGAATTTTAGAACATTTTGATTCAGAGGAGGTAATATAGCCGGTTATTTATAGCTCTGGATATATCGGATCAGGGATTTGGTAAGGTTAAGATTCCGTTAGCAACTCAAATAAATAAAGTAATTCAATTAAATTATTTAGCTCTAATTCACGCGGCTCATCTCTGACTCTAAGTCCAGTTTAAAGTAGCAATACAAATATTAATACAGATATTAAAAATTCAATGTGTTTGAGCATGTCCGATTAGTAATTGGCTTCTCATAAACAATTTAATTCTCTTAACTCTAATATTTAGACCGAATAATCAAATATTATAAAATAACATACTCCTATCATTCATAATTCAAATTTAAACTTAAACCCATAAAAGAATAATTTGGACTAACTGCATTTAAGTGCACATTCATTTAACGACAATACTTAACATCAAAAACTATCGCGCCCTCAACAAAAACCTAAATCTAATGAGACTTAATTGAATTTGAGCGTAACTACCCCTTTATTAAGGTCAAACACTCAGGAACCTTAAAAACCGCTTGCCTCGAGCATTTTGAACCGGAACGCCCAAAAACTGAGCGCCCAATTTTCCTCTCCCCATCAAATATCTCATCAAATCGATGCTGATTATATCTTAATAGACCAAATAGACTAACCAAATAACAATTTAAGGACGAACTCGAATATATTGAGCGCTCGGAACAAACTCAAAAGGCAAAATAAAACGGTCGAGGCGCTCGAAAAGGTTTTGGAACGAAAATAAACCCGGAAAGTTTTTGAGTGAAAAACTTTTTTAAATTCATTTGTTTTTAAAATATAAATTTTATTATTAAATTTTAAAGCATAATCACACAGAGCTGGAACTAGTTTAATGATATAATATCCTTTATATTTCAATAGTAAATTGGTTTCATTTAAATTTTATTTTAACAATCAACATAGAAAATTGATTTGTAGTTCTATATATCATTTAATTATTTTAATGTCTCCGTTTTGAAGTGTGGTTTATAAATTTAGCTCACTGTTAATTAATGCAGAATAAAATAGTTAAACCGTAGGACTCAATAATCGAACAATTAATACGTTTCTTCAAAATGAACATAATCTATATAAATGAAAGTTAAGTGAGTGGATATTAAACTCGAAGGAAAATACCAAATTCTCACAAATAACTTAAGATAGATATTATCCCAATACAAGAATGAAGACGTATTAAAGCCTCGCCATGCCCGGTAGGGCTAGCCGAAGGCGTCTGGCAGGACCCGGCGTAGCCGTTGCTTGTATCTAGGAACACTCAAACCCAACCCTCCTTAAGCAACCGAACATAGTTTCAAATAGGACGATCTTGACATGGACTCTCACAGAAATCAATCAGTTTGTTTAAGATAAGTTAATTTTCTTCTACTTAATTCGTTATTATAGTATTCTAATAAAGAATCAGGATCAAAATCACCAAAAAATGCTTCGTATCCCCTAATTTCAGACATATCTGGTTCATAACCGTTGTCATTAACAATATCACCAGATTTTTCAAGTAATTTTTATATTACAGGTTTTCTTTGTGATCCAATTCTTAAGTAGAAGTGATCAGTTAACAGTTATTTATTTGAAAGCAGCTAAATTTGATCTTCTTTAGTTAAATACGATTTCATACGTTCAATAAACAGTTTTTGCCTAGTTTATAGCTAGTTCCACTAACTTTATAATTATTTAATGGTAAAACTGCGAAATACCTCGAAATTATTTATAATTTGGTTGAAATCAGCATTATAGTTAATAGCTAGTGTCCACAAAGACAAAATTTCTGTTTTATTCCAAGTATGGTTCTTTCTAGTTTGAATATTTAACTATTTTTTAAGAATATTAGAATAATATGATTTGCATTGTGCTTCTGAACGCGTTACCATTTATTTAACAACTGATTCCCAGTTAATTTACTCATTATTCTATCTATATTTTAATGTCAACTCAGTTAATTTTTAAATTTCTTCTTATGACCACGACTTTGACATTTGATGTGAAATACAAATTAAAAATAAAATGTTTGCATGTTTATCTATCTGATTATTGATATAACTTAATTATTTATTTATCTTAAGAAAGGAAGGTGACATTTGGTTTGAGAGGATTGTGTTTTCTTGATTGATCTTGATTAGAAAGGAAAAAGGATGCCCGTGAGATGAATGTGATGCATTTATTTTATTTAGAGACGTACTCATAAGATGGTGGAGTCTGTATTCGAGGTAATGCAGTATTCTTTCCAAGTTTTATAAAAATTAAATACATGTAATTAATTATTTAATTGAATACACGTTGTTTAATATATTCACTCCAATGAAAGTGACTCGAACGGAATGGACTTAAGAACAAATTGATAAATTGATTGAATATACAAAATAATATAGGGAAAACAGCTAGGAAATCAACTGGGATATTGTATCTGGGTAAATGCAGATGTCGCGCTCGCAGTGCAAGTCTTATTATCAGATTGTGCTCAAGAAGCAATTAAATCTGGAGTAGCGCAAGAATCACATGTGGAGCAAGGACGAGGTCATGGGCCTCTGGGCTGCGATGCAGAACAACAACGAGAACTTAGAATTAGTTTAAAAGCAGTATTTTCCGGCTTTTACCATGAAGCAGTTGCGCGGTCAGTATGCCTCAATGGCTAAGCGTCATGTTCAGTATAAATCAGATTTCAGCAGTGTGAAATAAAATCCGTAATTCGTTTCTCAAATAGAGCATAAGAACTTCATAACGGAGTGCTACGTGATCAAGAACGCGTGCATTCGGAAGATACTCATCGACGAGGGATACCAGGGCCTTTAAAATGCCAAATTAATCAGCGAATCTGAACGGAAAGCGTTTGACCAGTTCTGGGGGAATATTGACCCTGAGAAGTTGGCGCCCGTTTTTAAGGCGGAACAACAACGGAGGAAAATTAGCGAAAAGGAAGTGGACGCCGTTAAAACGATCTGAACGGATTTATTTATTTTACTCTTTATTTTACTCTTTCTCTTTTTTAACTTTTTATTGTTATTATCATTTGTTATCTTTTCAAAAAGAACATTCAATATTTAAAAGATAATAGCTTTTTTGCGCATTGTATCGTACGGCATTAAACTAGTATGGTGAGCGGGTTATTCCATCCCAACCCTAATTTAAGACTTTTCGCAGCAGTCCACTAATTTAGTTATAATTCCCCTTGCCATCAATTTATACATACGTGCCATTTTTAGTAAGTTTTACTTTTCTGCAGTTAATAAATAATTCTCATCACATATATTTATGTTCAATATAGCTAATAATTAATATCGTAACAGATAATAACATTTTTTCACTGCATTTTGGTTTGAATTAATTCCGATCTGTGATTGCGTTTACTTGTTTCTCTGCTCTGGAATGGGGTTGGTCTTGCAATTGTAATGATATTTGGATTACTTATCTCTGTATTTGGTTTTCGATTAAGCATTATTTTTCTAATCACTAGCATCACAACTATTGTTACGACAGCCGCACCAGCTATTAATAACAAACCTATTACAGCTAACTACACTTTTCTATTCACTATTTGTACAGTTTGACTTAGAAGAAGTTGCTCTTCAGTTTCTCCTGTAGGTGTTGAACCTTGCAGAGACCCGAATATTTACAGAGTCAATGTATAGTTGTATCTTTTAGCTTATACAGCTTACTCGGCCTTGGAAAGACCAACCATTGAAGTCATTATACCTTAGCACTTAGATTACTATAGAGTAGCAGATTAACATGGTAGATCTAATCCGTTCATATTTTAATCAAAATCAACTTTTCCTTTCCATAAAACTGATACTACGTTATTTTCTAGCTTGAGCTCATATTTAATCTTTGCCGATGACGTTTTTAAAGCTGAAATTAGTCTACATTCAGTGAAAAAGAAATTTGGTTATACTAAAGATTATTCTGGGGTAAACTGCATTATTAAATTTGATACACATGACATGAATGAGTATTCTAAAATCATCTGAGAAGTGGTATTAATTAATACACACACGTTTATTAATCTTAGCGATAAGTTTTGTAATTAATACACACCAAACATGAACCGAACAGTATATTTGAGTAGTCGTAAAAACTAAAATAATGACATAGTATCAGATGAGTCTTCCACTGAATTACAAAATATAATGAACGATGATTAGTATAATACTTTATCTGAAACATAGTTTAGTTAAATGATATAATGCGCAGATTAAGTTATGACTCTGAAGATATTTCGCTAAAATCTGGAATAACCGTATACGAACCATTAATAGTGTTTTATTTATTGCATGAAATGTATTTTATAAGTTACTGAAGAAGAAGATGAGTAGTTAGCCCGAGAATCTACTTGGTTGTTAGTTCGTTTGTCGTTTAAGAATAATTTATTTTCGCATTTGTTTTAATTGGGTGCAATATTTTATAGGTTGGTGGTGACTCATTTATCAAATAGTGAAATAATATACAACACGCTTTTGGCTTTGTCGAATACAATGTTTGCCTAGGGTGAGCTAGTTAAATAAAAGGAAGATATGATTCATTTTAGGAAGTCTGTTTAATAGTTTTGTTCATCATTTTCGTTAAAGTAACTTGTAATATCATTGAGTGGGCTGTCTGATAATCACTTACTTTCTTTTCTGCAGTTTTACGTGACTTTGGGGCAGAATGGGATGATCTTCAACGATGTTGAAGTGTATTAACATTTGTTGCGTTAGTGCGATCTTAAGTAGGTGCTTCGAATGTAGATTTAGTTGTGCATAAGCACGATTAAGCATTCTAGACGTAATGATATTGGGATAGACGTAAATACCATAATTCTAAATTTAACCTCTAGGTTCGCTCGCTAAGCAATCGATTTGTTTGGAAATGTGAAGTCTGTGCACGTGGAATTGCTTGGTCTGATTTAGACAGAATTGAACAACAAGGAAGATATAAACTTGATTGGGCCAGATATAACCTTTGAATACCTTCAATTTATTGTTTAAAAAAACATATAGAATAAAATATAGAATAAACAGAATTTGTTAATTAAGGTATTCATGATTCTCAAATTGATAAGCTCATTAAATCTGAATATTTCTGGATTTAATGATTTCGCGCTTACTCAGATGAAGTCTAGCGTACCCGAAATTCAAAAACTCAGCAGCGAATTCGTTTTCAACCAAATCAATGTCGAAGAAATTGAACTTAACTACGAATTAGCATAGTATATTTGCAAAATTTAAGTTCAGCGCGAAAAGCCAGATTTGGACCTGCTTCTGATTTGCGCAAATTTTGATTCGAGGATCGTCGAAGAATTCCCTCAAAATATTTTTGATGAATTGACGCTTTCTGGATTTTTGTAGTGAAAATTGATTGTCTTAAAGTTTAATATATTCCTGACAAGCATCATTACATCTTTATATTTTTTCTTAGTCTTAGATGCATTCATATATATATTTTTTGACATGTTGTAAACCAATTATATATAAATATTATCAATGATAAATATAAATATTCGAATTCTAACTCAACAATTATAAATAAGCTATATATAAGCTCATATTTTATATATTTATTAGGATTTAAACAGTAGAGCGCAACTCTGAACAAAACCGAAAACTGTGAAGACATTTTGAAACACAGACATAACATTGAATAGAACATAGCCAGTAGGAACAGCCCAAGAATAGCTAAAGCGCGAAAATCTCTACTCAATTTACTCACTACTAAAGTTTATTGAATTAAAACAAAAATCATTTTTCACATTTATTTCTCTGCCCATAATAATATTTTCATTCTTTATATTCTGCTTTTAACCTTTTCAAAAGTCTTATGTTATCACTTTTTCAAATCGTTTTCACCGCATCAATTTCACTTTCACTTATTCTGCGTCTTTGTTGTTCGATTACGTAGACCACTCGTAAATCTAATGGGTTTATGTTCCTCCAGAACGATTTGAACGCCGTTTCGTTCACTTCTTTTTAGTAGTCGGGCAGTTTTCCGCTTTTTGGGTCGTAAACTTCCTCGTTTATTTCGTGTCTGCACCCAATTTTGATCACAAAGCACTCGGAAATGAACAGTTTATCCGGAATTTGTTAAATGTGAGAGGGATTCTGCAAAATGGAGGTGAAATCGTGCATATATTGTGTGTGTCTCTTGCTCATTGACATGTACTGGCCTCTGAGTTGTTTGAGCGTGAATGAGGGGAAGAATTATTTTTACACAGCGCTGTAGTCCTCGTTGTGGGTCTGCATCGCGGTCCAGAGGCCCATTACCTCGGACGCCGCCCACATGTGATTCTTGCGCTACTCCAGGTTTAATTGCTTCTTGAGCACGATCTGGTAATATGACTTGCACTGCGAGCGCGTTCTGCGCATTTACTCGGATACGATGTCCCAATTGATCTCAGCATTACTCTCCCTGTATGGCTTTGTAAAAAATATTAATTAATCAATCTCGTTCTAACTCCATTCCGTTCTAGTAACTTTCATTGGAGTGTGGAATTAAACAGCTCATAATCATATAACACACTAGAAAATATTTTATTGTTATAAAAAAGAAACAAAAAGATTCACATTTGAAAGGACAATTTTCAATTTTCAAATTTTTTGGTCTGTCTCACACAGTTATCAAGAGGTTGGCAAATTATCCTTAGTTATAATGACATTTATCTATTAGACTTTTCTAACTTTGAAGTTATAGTCATTCGCTAATTGACATACATATTAAGCTTTGGTTCTTAGCTGCATGTATTCTTTCTAACTATCTAAATACACGCATCACCTGCTTGCGCCAATGTAGATTTCTACATATCTCTTTCTATAAAATAAGATAATCAGCTTTTAGATTATCTTCTGTAATTTTCTCAATCATTTTTTGTTCATCCTATCCAATCGCTTTTGTATAGGGACCAAATGGATTAAAAGATACATTCAAGTCTGGAAATGCGGATACATCTGATATTTTAATGACATTAATATATTACGCAGTATCTTGACTATCTTCTTTACTTTCGTATTGCCTGAAATATCGAACGTAGACCTTCTCAAAATAATTTTTTAATACAGGTACGGATTTCTTCATCTAGTATGATAAATCAAACCATATTTTTGATGCTAATGCAACATTCGATTCTGATAAACACTATATAATGGTATTTTCTATACCTTTTTAGTATTCTAAGTTTAGTAGTTTACACGCTGACATTGTGAATTAATGTACTGTACCTATCATTAGAGGTGGTTAGAATTAACCTGAATAGTTTCAAAGAATTAATATAAATTAATAAATAGTTGCGTGTGAATCGAGATACAACAAAATAGATACAACAAGTTATTCAACAAGTTATTTTTAATAAAAACACAGATTAAAACTTCATATTATATATTCTTACAAGAATTTATTGTAATTCACCCCAGGTAGGTAACAACAAAATTAATATTTTATCATTCATCCAACAAATCCATTTAAAAACCCAAGATTTATTTCTTCACCTTCTATATTAGCAATTGTAGCACCATCAATCTTCATTAATTTTCTTTATTTATCAAGATGTAATGGCAACATAGTTATTGACTTAACATTATTATTATCATCAAACAATACAGCGTGATGAGTGTAGAACTTGATTGAATCAGAATAATTATAAACGCACTTGGAAGGTGATAAATTTCCTTGAAGTTCAATAAATTATCCATCAATAAACAAGGCAAAAGCACTATTTGGGTCGACAACTTGTCTTAGCTCGCCTTACCAATCTCTTTTGATATTAACTTCATCACTTACAGGTTGTAAAATTCCACATTGATCTTTAATTTCAACTAATGAAGTTATTTCATACTAAAAGTGAGGAAATGCCTGGATAATTCTCATGTTTCCTTTAGTAAGCTGACAAAATGTCTTTGTAAGTAAATAGTCACCGACAAATCCATAAATTGAGTCTTTTATTTGAATATATTTCAAATTCAAACCATTAACATTAAAGTTAATTTCT
>CAXDID010000531.1:600000-936552 GCA_963988835.1 Hexamita inflata | reverse complement strand
AATAACAATTTTTGGCCTTATTATTTAAAAAAATCTTTTCTTATTTCATTAACAATGTATACATTATCTTCTATAATCATATAATTTAAACAACTATCAAATGGAGCTTAACAATCATCTAATTTATGTGATAAATACTTATTAGTTGACAATGTATAATATTAATATTGCTAAAAACTCAAAAACATAAATAACATTGTAATAAATAAGTAAATATATTCTGCCTAATAATCAAATCATATGTTCATATATACAGAAACTACTAAATAATCAGATATTTAACTGTAAATGTAATAAGTCAGCCAATTTTCAGTGTTTGGTTTCAACACTTTAAAATAAGATATTATTGATTCTGATATATTTGTAATGATTAATTATTCAATATTAACAGGTGCTTTAATATGTATGTAATGCGATATTAATATTAAAAAGTCTTAACTGGAATTTATCGCACATGGTATTAAAATTTCAGCTCTTATATTAAAATCTATTATTATTGTAGAAATAACGGAAGTAAATATTTCATTCAGATTTAAGAGTAATTTTTCATCTGCTATAGTAAATTCAGTAAACTAAACACTCACATCTTTTAAGATAGCTTAGTCTATTATAACTGGTTTCAACTACTTATAAAGTGCTTCAAATGGGTATATTTGTTCTAAGATGTATGTTGATGTTCATGTTGAGATTGCTTCTCTTTCAGTTTGTATTGAGAATATGGCTATGTTCGGTGCATCTTCTTTCGCTGCGACTTAGACTAAACTTGAAACTGTGTAATGTGCAAATATCTGTTAAATACAGAATTATTATATCACATACGGTTTATGCCAATAATAACCAAAATTTTCAACTTTACTTTCAAACTAAACTGTTATTTGCGAGCATCCTTTTGTTTTCAACGATTAAAATAATTTATGTGAGTGCGATTTCGGATTCTATCTGAACGTTTCTTTCTGTGTTAATGTTATCGATCAATTTACAATTACTCAGAAGAATGCTACAATTTTGGAAAATGAGCTCAGAACTGAAATAAAGAGAACTGAGCTTGAACTTAAAACAGCGTTTATAGGTTTGGAGCAGCTCATAATCAGCAATGTAACTGAACTCGTTAAAAATATGAACGATAACGACTTGGCTATCAATAATAATTTAATCAGTACGAATTAAAGTGTTCACAAAAATATAAACGATTTTTAAATTGCAATTAATAATCGCTTCACAACTTTGGATTCCTCCGTTTCAACCGCTAATACGAAACTTGACGCCTTAAAAACACAACTTACAGGTTCTCAAACTTCAATTGAGTCAAAAATAAAAGGAGTCTCAACTCAAATAACAAGCACAGTTGCGACTTAATAATATTTAAAAGATGTATACACAAGTTTATATAATGCTGTGAATGCAATAGCAGTCGCATAAGATCCATGCAAGTAGTGGCCAGGTTCAGTTAATCAAAATGGACTTTGTTAATGTTAGTATATATTCCAATAGGATTCTGTATTCTGTCCCGAGTGGAATTAATGTTGTTTGATACATTAAACAGTAGGTACTGAGTTTTTATATCATTGTCCAAAAGGAGCATATTATACAACAGGATCGTGTTCTGGTGGCCGCAAATATGCTAATGGTATTGATTGAACCATGATGTGATATAATGACAATAATTAATATGTTTATTGTTACTCTATCTAATTATTATGATTATTAACTAATTTGCTCAACAATCCAGTGAATCAAATACGAAATACAAATTCAGGACAATTTGTACAAAATGCAGGTCTATTATTTACAAAATAATTAAATCATTTAGATTGATTTATGATATATGTATCGCAATATTACATCAGTCAAAAGATATCGTCTGGGTCTAGAGTGTCCAAACGTTTTAAAGGCTTTTCAACCATGCTGTCAGATATATTAACATGTCTTTTCTTCTTTTTCTTTTTTGGCTTTTCTTAAAGCGACATATTCGTTTCTTAAATCGGTTTTTGGACAACTTCAGGTTATTATTCCTCGCTAGTCGATTCGTCGACTGTGGGTTGTTACGTTACTTTACTCCACAACGATGGAAGTTCTGCGACTTACTTTTCAGAGGATAAATTTTTAGAATTGTTTGCACATTATCTGCTAGACATCTTTGTATTTATCGATGGTAGTGATTCAATGTTACCAAGCTGAAAATCATTTTCGACCACATTATCTGTGCAAAGTGAATGTCTCTATTCAGGCGAGACCAATGGAGAATTGCGTGGTTGTTCGCTTCTGCTTACATTAAGTTTTTCTGCTTATCTGACTATCTGGTCAACTGTTAATACTTTTCTCTATGTGTGCATGTTATTAAAAGTGCTGCGGAAGGCCGTTTGAGATGTGGTATTATAAATCAATCAAATAATAGCAAAAATAATTATATATATTAAGATTAATAATATGAGTTGAAAGAATGAATTAAGACGAAGTTGAAATCTTCTCGAATAATAACCCTAGCCTTTACGATCAAAATACTTTAAGTTAGTTCGTCATTGATAAATTTTAAGCTATTGGAGCATTCTTAAAAATTCAATTAAACATATTAAAATATATTACTCGATATTTGACTTATATATGTAATCTATATTCTTCATCTCCATCTGTCGTTGTATGCGAACAGTTCTTTGGCTACGTCCCGTGCGTCGAATTGGTGAATGTAGTTGCATTCGTCGTTGCATCTTTTTTGCAGGTTTTTAATGCACACTCCTTTCCTGAGTGTGTTCATGGGTCCGAACCTTAACTTTAAGGTCTTTCCCGCGTACTGTTAATTTTTTAGGGTTTCGTGGCATTTTTGAGCGTCGTTTAAGTTTTTGAACTGAACGAAGAAGGTTCCAAAAAGGTGATTTTAATTAATTGAAAGGGCGCAATCCTGAATGAACCCGAACTCATCACACCTGAGGAAGAGGTCCTCGTACACATTGTTCCAAAAATTAACTTGGAGTATATTGGACACATTCCTTATGGCTGGGCACACGCCCTCGAAGATGAGAGTGTTCGAGAGCTCAAGAGCTGGGTGTGGGCGGGAGCAGTTGTGACCGTGCTTGCAACACCCGGTCTTATCGTAAAACTCGCATGTCATTGGAGCGGACAATTATAATAATGTTGATTATAGTTCTAAAATGAATGTAAATAGCAGAATCCACACCTCACTTTAGAATTTTTATGAACTCATTCGCACTCGTAGAAGAAGCCGTGTCCAGAGCGCAGGACATGATGGTACAATAAAAATACGATATTGCAAAATAATTGCTTATTGAAGCACTCGGACAATTCGAAATGTTCAAACGCTCACTTTCATCACAAGAATAACAACAGTACGCACCAGTTGATCAAGCTATTCGCGATGAACTTTAATTGATAGAAGATGTAATCCAAGAACTTAAACACATCAACGATCCAGTCTAAAGAGCTGAAAGTGCTGATCAAGTTGAAGACTCACCACGCAATGTTAGAAATGATAGACCAAACTAATATCGTTAACCAGCGCCGTCATATAAAAATGTTTAACCTAGAGTTTACAAAACTCCTTCTATTCAAGCAAAGCCAGAAGCACCTAAATCTAAAGGTAAAATAGATTATGACCGTCCTTGGAAACAAGAAAAACCAGCTGATAAACCTTCCAATAAAGGAGATCCTGATAAGCCAAAGAAACCTAGCTCAGATCTTCCAACTTCATATGACAATGTTGATGCTCGTTTTGTTGATGAAATACATGCCATTCTTATTAAGAATACAGGCGTGTCATTTTCAGACATAGCTGGTTTAGATGATGCTAAACGTTTATTAACTGAAGCTATCATTCTTCCAATGCAAGTGCCAGAACTATTCTAAGGACCTATGGCTCCTTGGAAAGGCGTTCTACTCTATGGACCACCTGGTACAGGTAAGACTGAGCTTGCGAAGGCTTTTGCTACTGAAGCAAAATGTTGTTTCTTTGCAGCAAGCGCTTCCACTATTATGAGCAAGTTTGTTGGTGACTCCGAAAAAGTCGTAAAAGCCTTATTCACAATTGCTAGATTCCACGCTCCTTCTATTATATTCATGGACGAAATAGATGCATTAATGTCGGCAAATGCTGCCAGCTCCGATAATCCAGTTGGACCTAGACTTAGACAAGAAATCCTAACGTAAATGTAAGGCGTTGCCAGTACAAATGCTATGGAATAACACGTTGTTGTACTTGCTGCTACAAACCATCCTTGGAATTTAGATGAAGCATTAAGAAGAAGACTTGAAAAGAGAATTTATTTACCACTACCAGAGTTAGAAACTCGTTTAGCACTTGTAAAACTTAAACTTAGATAGTGTTAAGTTGATCCAGATTTGAATGTTGAGGAAATAGCCCAAATATTAGAGGGGTATTCTGGAAGTGATATTGGAATCATAGTAAGAGAAAGTCTCATGAATCAAGTTAGAAAAGTTGGTATCGCAGAGTTAGCTAAAAATAAAGACAAGTATTTATCTGAAATGAAAATAGGCAGAGATGACTTCCTTGCAGCTATTAACAAAACAAAGCCAAGTGTTGCCCAATCCGATATCGCAAAGTATCTCAAATTCAAGTAGGACTTCTCAAGTGAATGATTACATACATTTTATATTTTTCACTCCTCCTAATGCATACACAACAATAAACATAACGAAGAATATCACCGGCTGTAAATAAATCATATAGTAGTTAATTATCTCTTATGGAGGAACCAAAACCCCTTGCGTAACTTTCAGCTAGTGAACTGAAATTAGATCTGTCAAATTCGACATTCAGCTTAAAGGAGCATTTAATTGTGCCTGGAATTGAAATAACCAAGTCTGCTCGCCGTTAAACTTCATCTCGTGTAAATACGCCAACTCGTGTATCTGTTAACCTCAAGGATATTGCGAAACCGCCACAGCCTGAAACTTAAACAGTTCAAGCTGCTCCTTAGTAAACCGAAGATGTCTTAGCTAGCACAAATATTCTAAGAAAATAGAAGTCTCAGGAGCAGATAGTTGAGTAAATTCAGCAACAAGAGCAGATCGAAAAGTCAATCCCAGTCGAGCTTCCAGAAGACCAGTCATCGTCTCACACTCCAGTAATCCTGGAGAATGTCCCCGATCAGAAAATGTTGCGTCCGACCGAGACTTAGCCTGGACCTAACCTTTAATCGTACTCTGTGCTGAACCCAGTGCGTAATCCTCCTCTTTCGCTCCAATTAATTCCTCAGTCAACAAACTAAGATTCATTCGCTGATCAGTTCGCTTAGATGCCATCACCGGTCATGTGCAGCTCGTTCATGCCTCAAAGCTCTCAACAACAAATGCACGCCTTCAAAGAAATGGAAAAGCAACCAGACGAGGAGCTCTTCAATGAACTTGAAAATTAACAAGAATAAGATTTGAACTAATAGTCAATGAGACCGCCAGTAGCACCAGTGCTCAAAAAAGTTGATTCAACAGTTAAAATGTTCAAAGAAGAGAACAAATCAGAAGATGGTGTTAAATTTGAAATCAATCCTGCAAATTAAAGTGCATACGAAGAACTCGAAGAAGAAGCAAAAATTACAAACAACGGAGCACTCAAAAATCTATTAGACGGCACACTCAAAAAGCTACTTGAAACAAACTCGGCGGCTCAATGCAAAGACTTCGTTAATATGTCAATGCACATGGATATTGAAGATGTTGATGATAAATTCTTATTCTCCAAGCAAGAAAAAGAAATGCTCACAGCTAATACAGGATTGAACTCTCAACTCAAAAAGCTAACCGAAAACTTAAACAATTTATTAAGCGGTATGAAGCAGAAAAAGAATGAGTCAATGGGAATTAGCTCCTCAATCAGCGAATCAATAACAGATGAACACAATATACCCTAAGAATGGACTATTTTCGAAGGAGAAGGCAACTAATCCCCAATACCAGGTTATAACAAAGAAAAATAAGTTTTAGACTAACTATTTTTACTCAAAAGAAAAATTTAGGTTCTTGAAATACAAACCGACATGAAAGCCAAATCATAACATGTATATGAAAGAATGTAAAAAGAATTAGAAGTTCATAGTGTAGCTAGACTTATTAAGAAATTAAAGCAACAACTTGAGATGAAGGATTTGTGATTCTAATTATAAAACTTTTATTTATTTAGTTATTTTTTAATCTATATTTTTCATGTTGATAATAAGTTGTTATGGAATATTTGATTTGTTTTCATTATTTTTCTATAGTTAATAATCCATTCGAAAAGTATAATAATAGCGCAAAACACAGCATAGAAAATATACAAATATGAAATCCGTGTGAGACAGCACGTGATAGGTTTTATGTATAGGTTAGACTTCGTTTTGATAATAGTAATTTATATCAACATTAGTAATAAAATCCACTTCTAAATGCTCAGTCTTATATAAAGCTATTCTCAAAACGTATTTTCGATCGCAGAGTTCAACTTTTGCTATAATTACATGTATGAGTCTCCTTTTTAGGAACATTTGAGCTTCAATTCATCGAACATTCTAAAATTTGATGGCGCACCAACTCGTGCAAATTGCTCGACTTACGAGAATGTGATCTTCAGGTAAGCTGGGAACTAGGTGGTGCAGTTGAATATTGATCTCACGGTGGATGTTGGGCACATGCCATTTAGTCTTTTCTTTTATGCGTTTTCGCAGGTGACGATTTAGAATTCGAATATAACGATGAAGGTGATTAATTCCGGTTAGGATCTGAGTTTGTTGTTTTTCACGGATCCCGAGTTCAGCGTTGAGTTATTTTCCTGTTAGTTGTAAGTGACCACCGATTCCAACTTTTTTTAGAAGGTGAGTGGGATTGGCCATGAATTCAGCAGTCAGTTGACCCTGAATCAGACCAATTACTCATTTGTTTCAGATGCAACCATCTAATAGTTCGCTGGGATTTGCTTCTCCTGCTCCCTTCTCCGCGTTGAAAACAGCTCCTTTTCAGTAACAGTTGGGACCAATACCTCCTTTGGATTGGCTAAAAATTTAATCTAAGGATCACTTTTTAACATCTCAATAAGTGGTTCAATAAGTGGATTATTCACTTATGGTCTCTTTTACACCGTTTCTGGTTCAGTAAATGTAAATAAACTTAACTACTCACTTGTAACGAGCGGGCTAACTCAGAATTGTGGTTTAATCTTTTAAGTTATCGGTTCTGGATAGGTTCAGAATTAAAACACTTTATTTTTCGGATTCGCGTTCAGCCCGAGCTATTTGGTTAACTAAGTAGCTGGGTTGAGCTGCCCGTGCGTTGATGGAGGTCATTTGAATAACGGGCTGTGTTAGTGCACCGCTGGATCAAGTTTGGTTGGGAATACATGTGTGTGCACTGCGGGTGCTGTGTTAATAGGTGGGGTTTGCGTTTGCACAGAAGGAGCAACACTCGTAAATGGAGTGTGCGTATGCACGGCCGGCGCTATTCTAACAGGAAACGTCTGCGTGTGTACAACTGGAGCTATTTTACAAGGAGGAATTTGTGTTTGCACGGTTGGCGCATCACTAGTTGGAAATGTATGCGTCTGTACACCAGGTGCAACGCTCACCGCTGGAGTATGCGTTTGCACGGCTGGAGCCACTTTAACGGGTGGAATTTGCGTTTGCGCTTAATATGCGCTATTAATTGTAAATATTTGCGTTTGCCAACCTACTTTCTCGTTCCTATCCGGATCTTCATGCGCGTGTCCAACTCACAGCGTCATCAATGCTACATAATGTACTTGCGCCCCAGCTCATACAGCTATGATTTCAGGAGTTTGTACTTGCACACCGCAGTTTTCGGCTTTAGTCAGTGGGGTTTGCACATGTTAGCCAGCTTGGTCCTCACTCGTAAACGGAATATGTACGTGTTCTCCAGCTGGAACAAATATGGTAGCCGGTGTTTGTACTTGTTTCGCAGGCGCTCAGATAAATACTGGTGGATAATGTATTTGTGTGGAACCAGGTTCTTCTAACTCTGGAAATAGCTGCGTTTGTACATCTGATTATTCATGGAGCTGGGTACCAGGAGGTAATTATTGGTGTACGAATATTAAAAAATGTTGCACCTGGTGTGTAGCTAAAATCGGTTAAATTTACGGATGTTCTGACAATAATTATCATGATTGCACATATAATTCTAATGAAGCTCTTGTCACATGAGTGAAAGGTATAAAATACTTTTATATGATATACGACACTTCCACAAAAATTACCAAATTTAGGAAAATGATATTAAAAGTTTCAAATCTTTTCATTTCACGACGAGGGTTTTTATTCTGTGAAATAATCAGTTAATACGGCAACAGCTTTAAATATTTCATGGAAATAAGCGTAATATCTTGGAACATCAGTGAGGAAAATATTAATAATTATTATTAATAAAGTGAGCAAAGTAAATGTCAAAGCGTTTCTAATCCTCTTAATTATGTTTGAAGTTTACTATCCTTCTATTATTTATTTATTTACTTAAATTAACATTAAAAAATAAAAAGTCATTGTAAAAACTGAACTATTCTCCGTTAATTCCTGCGCACCGTTCTCGCGTTTTCTAAATTCACGTTCATCATTTCGTTCAGCTGTTTCATTTTCCGGTCCAAAACGCGCGTTTAGTTTTTCAAACCGGTGATTTTGTTCATTAAAAACTGATAAATGCTGAAGAAAAAGGGGTCTGAGCCTCTGAGCTGGGATAAATGCTGAGGGATGTTCGTTTTAAGAAGTGGATTGAATAAGAAAACTGTTAATTGAATATAACGTAATAAGTAATTGAATAAATATTTACAAATCTGAATAAGAATAAATATTTGGGATTGAATATTTTGTGGAAATGCGATTAGAAATGTAATTGTGAAAAATAGATATTTAAACCAAAACTTAATTTAATATTATAAAAATGAAAAATATGCTGAAATTCATGTACATGTGTGCTATTTAAAAAGAAATTTTAGCTGTGTGTGATTCGAATGTACTATTCCAAATATTACGGTTATATTCACAATAATTTTATACAAAGTGTAACAAACATGCAGAAACAGTAGCCTACTGTAGGAGACATAAAACATAATTTAACTATTTCTCATTAATTGTTTAATTATTTATACTATTTATTATATTATTTGTATTATTTGAGCTAAAATAATAAATAAAGTTTGCTAATAGATAAACCAAAAGATAGTTACAAAGATAACTTCCGAGATCAATAATGTTAGTTCAAGTGCCGAACTAACTTAGGTTGTCTGAGGAGGCTATTCAGAGTGACAATCCTAAAAGATATTGAGATAAGTTTGAGGTAACGTTATGTGTAACTGAGTTTGGATTTGTGGTTTGTCATGATTTATGAGATAAAGATGGGATGATTAAATTAAGCCTTAGTACTGATGATAAGGTTACAGTTAAGTGAGTCATTATATTTAAACCAAAAAACTTACAAATAATATAAAATTATGGAAATGATAAATTAGTATACAAAATTGACATTAAATCTGGTTGTGTGTGATTTAAGAATAGAAGAACTATCATATTTATACAAAAAAATTACTCATAAATTGCTCTACATGAATAATCAAATTGAAATATGTATTGAATGATGACAGATTAATCACTTATGTTTGTTGAATGCGTAATTACTAATTCGACATTAGTTTCTACCTAAAGTTAATATATTTCTCTCATGTGTTGCAACCAATGATTCTAGTTATAATAATTTACGGAGTGTTGTTTTCAAATTAGTAAGCTAACTGGTAATCATAGTTAATTTGCTAAACGTGCACTCTATAAAATCAGAAGATAAGTTATGCATTCCGTATGATACATTTGTAACATATGATACTTATTTAAGCTTCTATGGGAGTTATTTTACTATATTATTCTTCATTGTGGAGTGTTATTTTGTTTTAAAATTTTAATAAAATTTTAAAGAAATATTACAATATTATTATTTTTCGTGTTGTAACTTTAGTAAATTATAATTAATATTAGATAATTGCATAAAACAAAGTCCCTTTTTGAAAAACCGCATATTTTAGGTGTATGCATACGTTTGGTCTCTATGTATAAAACTATTCAACCAAAACAAGAAAAAACGACTAAACCCCCGAACTGATAGGTGGTAATACACCTGAAGATTAAAAGATTATTATTTTCCATAAATTTTAATTACTTCCGCTCTAATTCAAGTTAGTAAAACAGCAAATATTTTGGTAATATTTTAACTTGGTGTCTCATGAACATAAATTATTCTTATCAAAATCAATGCACCTATTAGTCACTTCATAATTGAGGACGCCTCTACATCTAAAATCACTTGAATTATTCTTAATTTTTAACAATTGTATTCAGTTTTAACAATTGTTCGTCCATTTATTAAACAATGTTCTCTGTTACAACTTCTTTTAAGAATTTAAGCTCTAGTAAATCCATTAGTACCAGCCCAGGTTTATTTTCTTTGAATATTTAAAGCTTTTCTTGCACAGCTGTGATTCTGCGCAGCCCGATTTGAACCAGTTTCATTTCTTGAACTGTCAATTGTTTATTCAAATCTCCGTTTATGATTTAAAAGTATTATTTTGTATGGATTTTTAGCAGTTGGTATTTAAGTTGTAACTGCTCCGGTTTTAAATATGGGAAGTAGTTTTACTGAATGAACGTCCATTTATTCCCGTAAATGCAGAACAGAAGCTCGAATTTAACGTGCTCCTCCTCACTCCACTCGAAGTTTACTTTGTTTAACTGTGTAGCGAGCACATTTCTGTATTACAGCTTGCACTGCTGAGGTGAACGATTTTCAAAGTATTTTGAAATATTCTGCCAGTTAATTCTTGAGGTTGAGTCGTACTGCTTCACCAACTCGACTAACTGCTACTTTTCACTCAACGACCATATTTTCATTGGAAGTGGAATTAGTATGTTTAATGCAATAAATTGTATAAATAATAATTTTACATGTGTATACTTCACATGTTGTGAAAATGAAATGCAAATTTTAACTACACCATTTTGTTAGCTAAATTGATTAAATCCACAAATAATAAATGGAAGAATAATCAAATTCATCAAAACTATTTTCTAAAAACTTCTCATTTTAACATATATTTGTAAATAAGATCTTATCATCATTTTCAAATTATAAAATCCATACAGTATTCATAATTACAATAAATAACATTCATAGACCATTAATTGACTCAATACTTACAAAATGTAAGTTCAACATTTAATAGCGGTCAATAATTATCAAAGTATTTGTGTTGATAATGAATTCATATCATTGTATTATCAAAAGTCTGTTATACGTATTATTAAACAAATTTTATCAATTTGACATGTTTATCCACATCAAAATGGGCACCGATCAATCAAAGACAAATACAAAATTTATCACAACAGACCCTTCTGGTATCACACGGTGTTCCGATGAATTTGCTAAAAAGCTATTTGACAGTTACGATTTAGATAGAAATTAATCTATTGATGCTGAAGAATTAGTAAAAGCTTTAACTTAGCTAGGTTAAAATATGGATGATGCAGCTATTGAAAAATTGACTTCAATTATTGCTGTTGTAGATGAAAATGAGAATTAAGTATTAGAATTTGATGAGTTTAGGAACTTTCTCTACACATTTTTAAATGCCAAGACAGATGATATCAAATCCATTCTCTTTTTCTCGTATGATTGGGATTAATCCGCTACTATAGACTAAAACGAGTTGTATTTAATTTTAAAAAGGCTTGGTTGTACAGTAGATCAAGAGTAAATAAATCTACTTACAAAATAAGTTTCAGATAACGTGGATAACACATTTAGTTACCATGAATTTTTGAAATTAATGGCAAAGTTAGGTGTCAAGTGATTCCAATTTCAATATTCTTATTTAAACAGTTAACACATTTTTTTATGAAATTTTACTTATATAATCTTATATTAATATCTTACATTAATATCTTTCTAGCTTAATCGGTCATGTGTTTTCAATTTGGTGTTTTCAACAATTAATTTTCCTAAATCAATAACCTATAAATCTATAACCAAGTAGTTTTGAATAAATGCATTAAATTTCTTATTTACAGTCACGTTGTTTTCCGTTTTAGCAGTTTTTTAGTTAGCTTTAGTAATAAACTATATCTGATCATGTATTGTATTATATCTCACCTCAGTCTTTGTCCGCACGCGACATGTATATTTTTATTACAGTATAAAAAATATAACCATATCAATAACAATATCAAGGCTCGATTTAACACATCTTCATCTCATTAATCATGACAATCAAATAATCCAAAATTAGCTAAACAAAAACGTTGTCAATCAATGACGTTATACAATGCTATATTTATAAATACATCATAAGAATAATTTTTACTTATTAGCGGAAATTCTGTCCCTTCTGAGTGAGGTAATGTAGTATATTTTATATTATAATGACTTTTATTTATCATTGACTAGAAACTTCCAACTTAAACTCAAATCTTTATTTTTTAATATACTACATTACCTCACTCTCAAGGGATAGCATTTTCGTAATAAGAGGATTGTCATTTTCCCCGATAAGCGAAAATTATACCCCCCTTCTGAGTGAGGTAATATAGTTATAATTAATTATTACTAATATACTACTGTACTAATATAATAATTAATTTACAATAAATTGAATATGGTTCACATCGCTCTGATTCTCTGGAGAATATCTTTCACGAGTTCGTTTTTCCTGTCCATAAATTCCATGTTTTTAATTTCCTGAACCAACCCGATTATTTCGCCGTTGCTCACCGTTTTGTTCAGTTCTTTAATATCCCTTTGAACGATCGTTTCTGCTGCGTCGTCCATGTTAATTTCTTTTGAAACGGTGCGTGTAAGTTATTTAGTGTTTTAAATACTAAGGGTTTGCTTTTGGAGTTCAATAATTGAGTTAGTTACATCGGGCATGTTGTAGAAACCAAGGTCAAACAGCTGCTATGTGACCTCGTCCTTGAGCTGGTACTTGGACTCGAGCTTGAGCTCGTGAATGAACTTTTAAGAGTGGGCGAGAACCGTTTTAGATTAAAGGGGCTCTGTCATCTGCTTAACAGCTTTCTTCAAATGCTTCTGCGCGCACTGCTTTAGTATATTGGCTTGCTCAGAAGTTGAAGTGAAATTCAAAACTTCAGCGTCTAAATGCAATGGAACCGTTTGTATATCAATAATTGGAGGAGCTGGAGTGGCAACGTACGAACCAGCGTTAGACTAGGCCTAAGCATGCATCTCGGCACTGAAATCGAAGATACGCACCACTTTGTACGACTGATAGTCATTATCGAACTTCTTCACCTAACCGGAATGATTCCACGCCTTGGTATACTAATCCTTCGTAGAAAAGGTGAAAAAGACCAAATCGTTCTGCAACACTCTAAAAGTAGTCACAACAGGATTATACTCCAAAAACTCACGCGTAGCTTTAGCCTTATGAATAAACGCACACACTAGAGATCTCTGAGTAGCTAACTGCTTTAATTCCGACAGTGGTAGCTCCTTCAACTTCGGTTATGGCTTTAATTAGGGTTTAGATTCAGAATTCTGCTTATTAAACTCCATCGCCTTCGCGTCAACTATCGGTATATACTTCAATTGTTACACGATTTCAAACACTTTCTATAAATGAGCATTCGAAAACACCGCCTACTAATAACTGACTGACATGTATTGAGCGACTAACTAATTGTATTCATTTGGTGCTAAATGAACCACATATGTTACATTTTCTGAAACATATGGTATTGAGATAGTATCCAAAAAGTCAATGTTACTCTTACATCTGGAATTAATTTGAGCAAATTATTAAAGTAGTTTATCCAAAACATGCTTTTCTTCATTTATTATAAAACTAAACGGAGTTGTGGATGATTCAAATAATATTTATTTTTACACCGGACATAAAATCAAAACATTTATTTTCATAATTGAGAAGTGAAAATTAATTTAATTATATTAGATCATATATAAAATATTTATAATAAAATAATTATAAACAAAAGATCCTTCATTGTGCACGTGCCAGTTCTTCATCAATAGATCTTACAGCTTTTTTCACTTTCTTTTTGTCCTACTTATTTTAATTCTTTGTTTTGAATAGTTGTGTAGATATATAGATAACAGCACCCACCGCACTAAAGACATCACAGAAAAACACAGATCTAACAGCATTATCCGAAATGGCTAAAAACTATTTCCTTATTGATATCATAATAACTATCGATATTAATCCTGAAATAAAATTCAAAATACCAAAGTAATAGTGATCTTTTGCTATAGCAAAATTAATAGCTATCTAAACAAAGGTATCAAATATTCCATGCAATCCAGCGAATAACGCACTACTTTTAACATATGATGACGCCTTTAGTAGCACGTTCATTTCAGATGAAACAAAGAATTCCAGTATAGGTGCTTAAAATAAAACGCCAATAACAGCAAGTACTGTTGAAACACCTATTGCAAGTATTAATGATTTAACAATTGAATTTTTGATTCTATCATTATCATTTTAATTTACTAAAACAATAACTAACAAATTATACGCAATAGTTTATGAAATTTTAAATATTGATCCATAAAAGCAATAAACAAACAGTAAAATTGGTGAAGATTATTACAATTATCCTAGTACAATAATAGCAGTTAATGATGGAGTAAGTTGACTTAAAATATTAGGTAATGCTTTAATAATAAGTTGTAATGCTTGTTTATATTACAAAGGATCCCTTAATTATTACCAAAAATCTTTAATTTTTAACTCAAATATTGCGAAAAGCGGAATATGCCACAATGAATGACCACCTAAAATCAAAAAATTCCAAAAAATATGAATGATTCCACATATAATATATGAAATTTGACTGGCACTTTAATCTTTTCCAAAAAATACACACATACCTGTAATAACTAAATGTAAAGTAGAATTTAAAATTTGTTGTGAGAATATTAACATTCTTCTATTTTCTAGACGATAGCGATGATAAAATCCATTGCTATAACATAATATAATAACTTATAGAGTAGTTTATATTGTAAATGCAGTATTATATTCATTTGAAAATTATAGAGCCTTTTTAAATTAATTTTAAGTTGCATTTAAAATAATAATACTTAGTATTGAAGTTATAATAGACGCAATGAGCGATACTCCAAATTACTCTTCAGCTTATTTCTTTTCATTCACCAATAAATTTGTTGATATTTACCTCAATGATTAAGAGTATAAAATATCAGAAATAGAATTTGATATTACGGTTATTAGTTCTTACAACAACAAATAGTTCATGGAGCCAATTCCAAACTAATTAAAATAGAAAGAACAAATAATAAGTTTACAGATAGAATGTACAATACTATTTACAATTTGAAATTTTCCTAATCCTATAATATGTTTTGCTACAGGTTCAGTAATTAATTAGTCTAAGGTATAGACTGCGGTAACTTTAATTTCTTATTTAGTATCTTTAGCTTTAGTATCTTTTTCAGTTGGACCTTATGTACTGGCTACTACTAATTCTTTAGTTGAGTTAGTCGCTAGGCTTCCATTTAACATTGTAGATGATACTAACTGTGATTAATTCTGCATTGACATACTCATTTGTGAAGTGTAAATTGAATTAATATATTATAATAATTGGTCATTATTTAATTGTTGAATAAAATGTTGTGTATAAAATAAATAAAACAACAAATAACTCATTCTGGTGGAGGGGCAAATCCAGAAACTGGCTTTGCTTGTGAACCAGATTTCTTACCTATGTTTATTTGAATTTTTTCTCCTTGTTTCAATGAGAAATCCACAGCAACTTATTAAGTTTGTTAAGGATTCTTAAGTCTTTCCAACCATTTTCCAAAATCTCCTAATGCGACTTTGAAATCAAATGCGACTTCACGGTCACGAAAACCAATACCTACAAAGGCTTAACGAGTACCAGTAGGATCTGTTACAACTAAAACAAAATAACGAGATGAATCAGAGGCCTGGGATATTACTGGGATAGCGCCACGATATTGAACTGGAAATCTTGTGGCTTCAGTGCCATCTGGGTTTAACAGTGTTACGAAGCATTTGTCGGATGTAGTAACAACTTTCATTGTACCTTAGAAAATCATCCATTCAGTTGGCCAGTTTTCACAAGTGAAATTATCTAAATTCAAGGTAGGTGGTATGCGATAAGCAAATCCATTGCCTAATGTAGCAACAGTTTATTCGAAATTTACTGTCATTGACATGAAGTGGGGCAGATTGCATTGATTATTTCGATAAATAGTATATTATTACCACACCAACGCGCAAATGCCAAAAAAATCTAAAAAGCTTTCGCCTGAAGAGAAAAAATTCTAATAATATACTTAGGAAATGCAACCTGTATTCAGACTATTTGATGGTGATGCAGATGGAAAATTAACACCAAATGAATTGTAATACTTTTTGGCTGCTGTAGCCTTGCCAATGGAAAATGAAGAAATCGAATAATAATTCAAGGTTTACTAAGATTATGATTTATAATAAGCTGTATAAATAGCCATGGAAATAGAACGAGTATCTGATGAAGGATTTAGAGTCAAACATGAATTGTATTCAATGTTCCACACTGAAGATGTATAAAAAACTCCAATAATGGACAGGAAAACATTATATCAACTTTTGTAAGCTGGTCCAAATGCACTACCAACAGAATACTTAGGATATATGCATTAAACTATGGAGGATAAAGGTAGAAACAAAGTTCCTGTTATGATGCAAGAAAAACATATGAAAGAATTAGGATGTACTTAAGAATAAATAGATGCTGCTAATAAGTAGATCAAAGATAATGAAGCTAATCTCATAGATCTCAGATATCTTATTATCCACATGTACTAATATCTAAGTACTGGTTAAATCATGATCAAAGAACTGATGGACTAGAAGAAAAAAGAGAAAGCAGCAGCTAAAGAGAAAGCTAAGAAGAAATGAGTTCATATTATTATTTTCTATAAATTTATTAAAATAAACATACTTCAATTACACACTTCAAAGTTATGGCGGAATAAATTGAATCTATAGTAATTACTGAACGTAGAGCTATCCCAGAGCGTGATTTGCGAACACAAATATTAGAAGCAATGAGAGAAGATGCGCATCGCTAAAAATCTCATCGTGAAATTGACTAATATCTTTCACAGCATTAGTCAAGTTATTTGATTACCGTCATGTTATAATCTCTAAATACTCAGCCAACGGATCCATTTTGGGCTATGGCAGAAAGACTAAAAGTTCCAGCTGATTTATCTCATCCAGATACCGTTTTAGGTGGTAACGTATAGGAGATGATGAAGCGTGATCCTTTATTCTCTCAATTGGATCCTGATGTATTTCTTGCGGTCTAGCAGTCTCTCGTCTAGTAGGATTATAAATCTAACTAGTTGATTTTTGCTAAAGGTTCAAAAGCCGCAACTGTGGCATTGGTTTCTAAGGGTTCTGTGGTGATAAACAATCAGACAGTGAATGCAGGTCATTTTATCTCCAAATCTGCTGTGTATCCGAATTCTGTGCATACTTTTGACATTAGTTCAGGTCCGTCTGGCTGCACGTTACATATAATTTCTCAGGACTAGATTGAGAAGATAGTTTTTGAGGACTCCATTCGCGCTACGTACACGCGCAAGACCGATTTCCAGTCAACCATAAATCACAAGTTCAGGTCCATGTCCCAAGTTGAGGTTTCGTTTTTAGCCCAGCTTTCAGAGCCCTTCGTCTTCCCCAAGGGTGAGATCCTCGCCAAGAAAGGAACTGTATAAAATAAAATATTCGTTGTTACTGAGTGCTTTAATTAATAAGACGCCGACAACCAGGTTGAACTCATGTGCTCAAACCAACAAAAGCTCAAAGTTGAGTACAAAATGGAGGAGAACGGCGTTAAAAACGGTGACGTCATCGGAGCCGAGGGGGTTCTCATCGGAAGAGAAGAAAAAAGGGACTGGATATGCCAAGGAATCGTTCAGGGCTACTGGGTCAGCGCAGAAAGCCTTAAGTTGAGATAAGAGCTCATGAGCAAGATGAAGAAGGATGTTGAGTGAGGATGAAGAATATGATTGCATAAGATACAATAGTACAATTTTGAAAAATAATGACAGTGAGTATTCGGTAATTCAGATACAACAACGAATCGGTAAACACAGATCTATGTTTACTGTTCTTTCAGATTTATAAGACAAGCACTAGTATTATTCTATGATTGTATCATTTGTCATCTTATGATACACTATTTTTAACGTATTTATTTCATAATATACGTTCATTTTCCACTTCCTCAAATGATGTTGAAAGGAAAATAGCTATTATCAAAGCTGATGAAGACGAGTTATGTTGTCGAAGAGGATTTTGAAGTTCTTTTAGATAAATTCAAGTTGTCTTTGGATGCGCTTAAGGCTGATGTTATAAACGAATGCCCAGCAATATTTGACTACACTAGTGCATTTTCTGCATTGATAAGCAGTGGGTTGTCTAGTAATCAATCTACTTTTACTTTATGTGCTGCTATATGCAAGTAGGACGAGACTTTGTCAAAGGTGCTTGCAAATGCGTACAATCAGATATATTTGGATACTGATTACAACGGCATCACTTTGGATGCTGCTAAGTAGTACACCATGTTTTAGATTATCGCTCGGTTCCTCTTGGCGCACGGTCTCCTGGCTAAATTCATAATGACTGGCTCGTACATGCAGGACAAGCTCGAGCTAACTTACTATCAGAACCACATTGGCATATTCTTGAGCTAGGAGCTCCGCGACCGCGCATTCTACCTCGCGAATCAGTTTGAAAAGATAACGCGTTAAATCAACTTCTCAGCTGACGTTAGATTCTACAGGATCGTTAACAGCAACTAACAGGAGCTTTTGGATGAAATTAGCACCCACTTTTCAAGCCTCCCTCAGAGAACGATCTCGTTCAGAGAGGAGTCAAAGCAAATCCAGGCCGATTTTATAAGTTTTCTGGCCGAACTAAAGGTTCACCAGCTAATCAGCATTCTTGATTAATTATACTCGTAATTGAAGCTAATTAACGCTGGAAAGGAAGCCATTAATCAGTACTACCTTAAAGCTGCTGGTATGAGCCTCAAATAAGAGGAAATCGCTGGGCTCATGGACACCATCCAGAAAATACTTGAAACCATGGCCAACTGCGGCGCAAAAGTAAAAATGATTCAAATTAAAGCACTATTCCAAAAAGTTTAGTCATTCGGAGAGCTACAATACCAACTGTTTATTGTCAGATTCTTATTGGCCGATCCCCTGCTGATGGCAGTATTTTTCGCATATCTAGGCGGCAATATGGAATCAGATATACCCAACGGCCACATATTCGTACGAAAAGCATTATCAGATGAACATCCAATCGCAAACTCCATATTTTGCACTTAATTATCCATACTGATAGTTAAAGACTTTTTAAGAACAGGTAAACACTTTATAAATGTAAACTATTTAGGATGCTTCTATCAAAATTACTTTTCAATTATCCTTCAACAAATGATGACCGATAGTAATTGTGGTTAATTACTAATTAGTTCCTTACTTGAAAATATTGCTACTATTTATCTTGAAAAGTAAAAGACTCATGAAAACACAGAAGTTCTTGTCTTTTTCTTTATTTCTGTATTAATTGAAATCAAAGAAAATTTAGGTGGAAAATTTATAACATGGTTCTAAAAATCGAATATAAAAGAAAAAGACTAAATATTAGCACAACTAAAAGAGAACCAAGATGAAACTGAAGATGAATTGAACTATAAATTGATGTTCAGTTTACTTCAGAAAAAGGCTTTGTCATAATTATTTTACGTTAATGGTGCACCAACACGTATTTCATCATTAGTTGTACGTTTTGAATAATATTGCAACTTATCAGATGTTTATTTGTCATCTGCATATATTTAAAAGCAGCGACTTATTTTCATCCAAATTATTTATCATTTATATAATAGAGCACTTCAATGTATTTACACACAAATTAATGAGACAACAAGACCAAAGGAATTAGCAAACTATGTAGGTGTTTTAGTTTAATAATTTTAATCTATGTTAGAATTGATTCAACATGATAGTTAATATATTAATGAATTATTTAATATGTACTAAATGAACGATGCTATAAAATTCACAACTGATATTCAACATTTTCTTGGATTAATTGAGTTAGAAACTCCATAAATCGTTAATAATATTAAAAATATAGTGAAATTAATAATTGATTCAAGACAAATAACTTCAGATTAAATGGAAATGTTTTCTATGTACATGATGGTCTTTGAATAAACCGGTTTTATGAGTAAAGATCTCACTGAGGTTATAAGCACATTGTTACAGTCTATTTTACCTTAAACTAAACGAAATGAAGTTCCTATGCCTCAAAAATATCATAATTTATATCATCTAATAGATTAGTTAAAGTAATTTTCAGAATAAGACAGATTAGAAGCATTCAATCGTGGATTACTTTTGACATCGTCCCTTGCAGATTTATTAGAATTATTTACTGATTACAACGTATATTTGCGTAAATTTTACAGCTATGACGCTTTTATTGTTAACTTATCTGTGATTGATTAACTCAAACTCACGGTTCTTTCTTATGAATTTGATCAATATGAGTATTAAGGCAGTGCTAAAAAATTGCATTCCTTTAAACCATATGTTTTTGCTCCATTCAAAAGAACTGCTTCTATTTCAATATAGAAACCCCAAAATAGTCAAGGAGTAACATAAGAAGAAATAGATTAGTAATTTGGTCGTATATATTCTTAGCCTTTAACTACAAATATTGATATTGACATGAGTTAATTCACAATGTCAAAATTAAATACATATAATGTTCTTGACGAATTAAATGAAATAAATGAAGTGGAAGATAGAAAACTTGAATAAAAATTAAAAGAACAGAAAGAGGCCAAAGCTGAAGCCGCTAAACAAGAAGCTCTCAAGAACGAAGCCGCCAAACAAGAAGCTCTCAAAGCTGAAGCCGCTAAACAAGAAGCTCTCAAGAACGAAGCTGCCAAACAAGAAGCTCTCAAAGCAGAAGCCGCTAAACAAGAAGCTCTCAAGAACGAAGCTGCCAAACAAGAAGCTCTCAAAGCTGAAGCCGCCAAACAAGAAGCTCTCAAGAACGAAGCTGCTAAACAAGAAGCTCTCAAAGCTGAAGCCGCCAAACAAGAAGCTCTCAAGAACGAAGCCGCTAAACAAGAAGCTCTCAAAGCTGAAGCCGCCAAACAAGAAGCTCTCAAGAACGAAGCCGCTAAACAAGAAGCTCTCAAAGCAGAAGCCGCTAAACAAGAAGCTCTCAAAGCAGAAGCCGCTAAACAAGAAGCTCTCAAAGCTGAAGCCGCCAAACAAGAAGCTCTCTAGAACGAAGCCGCCAAACAAGAAGCTCTCAAAGCTGAAGCCGCCAAACAAGAAGCTCTCAAGAACGAAGCCGCCAAACAAGAAGCTCTCAAAGCAGAAGCCGCCAAACAAGAAGCTCTCAAAGCAGAAGCCGCCAAACAAGAAGCTCTCAAAGCAGAAGCCGCCAAACAAGAAGCTCTCAAAGCAGAAGCCGCCAAACAAGAAGCTCTCAAAGCAGAAGCCGCCAAACAAGAAGCTCTCAAAGCAGAAGCCGCCAAACAAGAAGCTCTCAAAGCAGAAGCCGCCAAACAAGAAGATATTTAAGTTAATTCCAGATTCTAACCGCTTGAGTTCCGCGATTCGATGGACATGGGCGATATGATGGTCGTATAAGCTCCAGCCATGATGCAGTCAATCAAGATCGTGCAGCCGACCGAGCAGTTAACCCCAACCAAGGTCCTGGACATCCCAGCCTTCCCATCATCCATGCTCCGCTTGCTCGGCCACGAGGTCAATTCCTCCGACTTGCTCCAGATCCAGTTCATCCTCGAGAACCAGCACATGTACCCCTTCACCTTCTCCAAGCCCCTTCCACTCCCTTCTCTATCCGAGTTCTTCGGCTCCTTCCCCCCGCTCCCTGCCAGCTCCCCTTATCTCCATTCTGACTAAGTTACCAACAACAAATCGGAACTCTCTTTAGAGCAATTACATGAGCACTACAAAGCCCCTCTGTTCACCAAGTCGGAGGTAAAATCCGGTTCAATTCTCATTGAAACGGTGAAAGCACTCGAACTGCTCAGAATCGTTAAACTTTACGCCCACGTGAACCAGCCCGAGATCCGTTTGTACATCGACTCACTTGCCAACCTTTAAAATACAAAATTAACTCTTTAACAGATATTGAACATATTCAACCCGCAACCAACGCAGTTCGCACCTGATTGCTTCACCACCACTCGATAGTTTGTGACCAAGTCTGAGGTCTTGAAGGCGTACTACGTGAAGAACACCCATTTGCCGGCCCACGCGGTGTTCAACGCTACCCACGCTACGAACTCGCCTCTGAGCGTGCTCGGTTTCATCTGGAGCCTGCTATTAGCATACCAGGACTAATTCGAGGACTGCCAGACGAAGAACTGCTGCCACTGCGGAAAGACGATGAGCACCTTCAAGTACAAGTTCGCGACCTTCGAGAAACTGGCGACCGGAGGGAAACTGGGTACCGCCATGTGCCCTGTGTGCCTCAGATTCGCCCACGCGGTCTGCATGGGAGATGGGATGTGCGCGGACTGCCAGAAGAAGTGAGATACCTTACAGATTCAGAATAATACGCTCGCTCTTTAGTAATGTTTTTGTTTTTATTTCAAATGCCGCTTTGGCGCTAAAAAGACTTTAAACGATAAATATATTTATAAATGTGATAAATGTACAGAGTTTAATGACAGTAATTTGATTTGGTTAATTCCATGTATTTATTTGTATGAAGCTATGAGATGATTTATCACGCAATGGCGCAATAACTACGTTTTAAATTACTATAAATATAAATTTGAATAAAAACAATAACTGTATTACAATTGTATAATTTCTTTCTAATCGCGTTTTAGCAGCAATATTACCAAATTAACAAGTATTTTTAACATAAGATACAAGTTACATTATAATCATATAATGGTATACTACTTTAGAAATTGGAAATAGTTTTCTATTTCAGTAAAGCGGGCCAAAGTATAATACACTCATTCACCTCATTAATGAAAAACACTAAACAGCAGTGGAGCCAACACGAAATAGATATGCTCATTAAACTGACAGAGAAAAACAGACACTCGAATTCTAAGATAGTTTGGAGCGAAATCGCAGCATTGATTAAAACTAGAAGCCAGGTGCAATGCAAATCGTATTATCAAATCACTCTCAAGCCAACTTTGCCATGTGACATAAGAAAAAACCATTCGTGGTCTAGACTGGAGCTGGTGTCGCTTTGGACGCTGGGAGTTAACTTCGACTCTGACTTCAAGCACATCTCAAAAGTGCAGCCCATGTTCAGAAACTTCACCCTGAAATAACTTCAAAGTCAATGGTAACAACTTCAATTCAAGCAGGCGGAATATATTTAGTAACTGCAAAAGCTCTTGTTGAACCCGTATTCTATATGCGACCTTGCCGAAAAACTGTTTCTGTAGCTGAGCTTTGTTGTGAAGTTGGGCTTCGAACGTTTGGAGGCGATTAGATATTCCCAGCTTAACAACGAAAGCTCTTATTTGGACCAAATGGAAATGAACGCAATTAAAGCTTTTCTTCCAGGAATTCATTTTGCAGACTTATAAACCCTGCAAATACTTTTCAGCCAAGAGCACCAACGAAGAGGTTTGGAGTATTAAACAATGTGAAAATATTATTTTATAAGAAAACATCATTACAACATTCATTTATCTTGTTTCAGAAAATTTAGGTAGTAAATTATTTGCGTGATATTCAACCCTGTGATATCCGAGAGTTGACTAGTCAGATTAAGTTTACCATACTTTACAATAAGCTTTTATATTATTATTTACATTTTTGTTGAATCTTAGTAATTAGCATTAGATTGATACAACTTTATAACTGCATCCTTTACCAATTTTTACCGGTAGTTGCTATTAAATAGCTATTTATGGGCTATTTCTGTAGAAAATAATATTTTCAGTTCATGAACTTCTAGATTCAAAACATATGACATCTCAGAAATCAATTTAACGTATTTCTGGTCGCTTAACGTCATCATTTGCAACGTAAATAATTATTAATTATCAACCGAAAGTTTTGGCATTATTAATTTGGCGGCTTCCATAAAGTGCTAAATTTTTATGTTGCTCATTGTGAAATGGAACAAATCTTATTTAAAAAAATAATTAAATGATATTAAATGTATGTAAATTAAAAATTTATAATTGTATCAAATATGTATCACCACATAAAAAGTAACATGAATATGGTAAAGTTCACTAAATGTTCGATTAATAATTCATAGAAATATTACACAAAAGTCCGTGTTATGTTAGCATAAATAACATGAATTATTTATATATAATATAATATTTGTTATAACACTAACTTACTATTCACTTGAACTTTAATTTGATAATAAAAGTTTCGTTCATATAAGGTTAATAATATGAATGTAAAAATAATAATACTCAATTAATTGCAATACAAAATGCATTATAGTCCTCTAAAGAAATGTTCTTAGTAGGTGTTTTTTTGGAATGAGCTGGAGTTAGTTATATTTTTGCAATAGATACTATATAATAAGAAGAATGCTGTTAAAATATTATATGGGAGTTTTTTCACTCCATTTGTTTTGCGGAGTCTCCTTCAGTTTTAAAGTCTTATACAGTACATATTTCGATTTTCTTTCTAATATTATTCACATCTATGTTGAGATATAACAGAATATTTAATTTATCAATAAAAATATAATTATTATTTAATATCGATTTTTAACAAAATATTTACATAAATTACAATATTATAAAATGTAAGTTATTTATTCCCTGAAGTATCAATGTTGAATTGTTCCTGATAGTATATTATATAAACAGAAATTGTATAATATTTGAGTCTTATTTTTATTAACGCAGCGTCAAGTATAAAAACTTTTTTAGTTTCCTTCGTAGTTTCGGTTTAAAATTGTAAAGAGTGCACTTTATATTAAAAATCATATCATAGATCACTTATATGGTAATTACCCATATTTTAGTTCTGGAGTGGAACATAGAAACTAATTTCAAAAAACAGTATATTATATATTGATAAATATATTCATATATGTGGCAAGCTCCAAAGTGCTCAAAACGTGTGCATACACATTTCTCTAAAGTTGATTGAATCATCTTTCTAATTTTGCACGAGCACTACAAAGCCCCTCTGTTCACCAAATCGGAGGTAAAATCCGGTTCAATTCTCATTGAAACGGTTAAAGCGCTTGAACTGCTCAGAATCGTTAAACTTTACGCCCACGTGAACCAGCCCGAGATCCGTTTGTACATCGACTCACTTGCCAACCTTTAAAATACAAAACTAACTCTTTAACAGATATTGAACATATTCAACCCGCAACCAACACAGTTCGCACCTGATTGCTTCACCACCACTCGATAGTTTGTGACAAAGTCTGAGGTCTTGAAGGCGTACTACGTGAAGAACACCCATTTGCCGGCCCACGCGGTGTTCAACGCTACCCACGCTACGAACTCACCTCTGAGCGTGCTCGGTTTCATCTGGAGCCTGCTATTAGCATACCAGGACTAATTCGAGGACTGCCAGACGAAGAACTGCTGCCACTGCGGAAAGACGATGAGCACCTTCAAGTACAAGTTCGCGACCTTCGAGAAACTGGCGACCGGAGGGAAACTGGATACCGCCATGTGCCCTGTGTGCCTCAGATTCGCCCACGCGGTCTGCATGGGAGATGGGATGTGCGCGGACTGCCAGAAGAAGTGAGATACCTTACAGATTCAGAATAATACGCTCGCTCTTTAGTAATGTTTTTGTTTTTATTTCAAATGCCGCTTTGGCGCTAAAAAGACTTTAAACGATAAATATATTTATAAATGTGATAAATGTACAGAGTTTAATGACAGTAATTTGATTTGGTTAATTCCATGTATTTATTTGTATGAAGCTATGAGATGATTTATCACGCAATGGCGCAATAACTACGTTTTAAATTACTATAAATATAAATTTGAATAAAAACAATAACTGTATTACAATTGTATAATTTCTTTCTAATCGCGTTTTAGCAGCAATATTACCAAATTAACAAGTATTTTTAACATAAGATACAAGTTACATTATAATCATATAATGGTATACTACTTTAGAAATTGGAAATAGTTTTCTATTTCAGTAAAGCGGGCCAAAGTATAATACACTCATTCACCTCATTAATGAAAAACACTAAACAGCAGTGGAGCCAACACGAAATAGATATGCTCATTAAACTGACAGAGAAAAACAGACACTCGAATTCTAAGATAGTTTGGAGCGAAATCGCAGCATTGATTAAAACTAGAAGCCAGGTGCAATGCAAATCGTATTATCAAATCACTCTCAAGCCAACTTTGCCATGTGACATAAGAAAAAACCATTCGTGGTCTAGACTGGAGCTGGTGTCGCTTTGGACGCTGGGAGTTAACTTCGACTCTGACTTCAAGCACATCTCAAAAGTGCAGCCCATGTTCAGAAACTTCACCCTGAAATAACTTCAAAGTCAATGGTAACAACTTCAATTCAAGCAGGCGGAATATATTTAGTAACTGCAAAAGCTCTTGTTGAACCCGTATTCTATATGCGACCTTGCCGAAAAACTGTTTCTGTAGCTGAGCTTTGTTGTGAAGTTGGGCTTCGAACGTTTGGAGGCGATTAGATATTCCCAGCTTAACAACGAAAGCTCTTATTTGGACCAAATGGAAATGAACGCAATTAAAGCTTTTCTTCCAGGAATTCATTTTGCAGACTTATAAACCCTGCAAATACTTTTCAGCCAAGAGCACCAACGAAGAGGTTTGGAGTATTAAACAATGTGAAAATATTATTTTATAAGAAAACATCATTACAACATTCATTTATCTTGTTTCAGAAAATTTAGGTAGTAAATTATTTGCGTGATATTCAACCCTGTGATATCCGAGAGTTGACTAGTCAGATTAAGTTTACCATACTTTACAATAAGCTTTTATATTATTATTTACATTTTTGTTGAATCTTAGTAATTAGCATTAGATTGATACAACTTTATAACTGCATCCTTTACCAATTTTTACCGGTAGTTGCTATTAAATAGCTATTTATGGGCTATTTCTGTAGAAAATAATATTTTCAGTTCATGAACTTCTAGATTCAAAACATATGACATCTCAGAAATCAATTTAACGTATTTCTGGTCGCTTAACGTCATCATTTGCAACGTAAATAATTATTAATTATCAACCGAAAGTTTTGGCATTATTAATTTGGCGGCTTCCATAAAGTGCTAAATTTTTATGTTGCTCATTGTGAAATGGAACAAATCTTAAATATACAATTTTGCGTAAATAATGAATAAAATTGATAAATGTATCCCAAGTATATCACAAAATATTAAAACATTTTTACTGTATGTACATTTTATGTTTTTCATTGTCATAGTATAAAAAATTTTAATATTTTTTACAGAAAAGATAAAAACAATAAGTTTCAAACTAATGACAAATGATTACGCGCTTAACAGTGAGTGTATTTTATATCCCACTCACTTAACTTTCATTTATACTTGCATGGTCTACGTTTCAAGCGCATGTCTTCGCGGGCAACATACTCAATGTTGGAGAACCGGCCTCATACCCAGTCATCGATGGAAATATCCATCTAATTCTGTCGCTTCTTGGCACAACATACTCAATCTATATTTTTGTGTATATTTTAATGTTACATGATTTAAATATATTTCTTTTCTCATTCTTGAATTAACTTTCTAATTTATGCAAATTTGAAAACAAATTTTTATTATATTTTCGTACTTTTATCAATAAATAGTAACTGTTAGCGATGAATTGTATTTATAATTATGTTTAGTTATTTGAAAATTGCAATACATTTTTATATTTTTAAACTATTCTTCGTATTATGTAATTATTTGATTAAGACTGTGAAAAATATTTGTATAGAATCAAAAATTTCAAAACCATATTTTTGTACTTTTTTGATTATATCATTACATCATTATACAATTAATTTTAGTTAGGTAATTAGCATTTGCAGAATCTATATTTTCCAATTCAAAGATGAAAACGGGTAAACAGCTGTGGAGGAGCAAGGAGGAGATCGCGACGTTGATTAAGCTGACTGAGTAGAACAGGCAGAACAATTCTAAGATTATTTGGAGCAAGATTTCAGCCTAGCTCAAAACCAGGAGCGAGATTTAGTGCAAGTCTTATTATCAGATAATAATCAAGCCTTCGCTCTAGTGTAGCATGCGCACGAATCATTCCTGGTCCAGGCTTGAGTTGGTTGTGCTCTGGACCCTTGGCGTTAATTTCAGCGCCGATTTCGAGTGCATTCAGAGTACTCAGCCCATGTTCGCCGAATTCACTGTTAAACAATTACAGAGTTAGTGGCAACAGTGTTTAAAAAAGTAAGCCGAATTTATATCAATTTTCAAGCAATTACTTTTGAACGAAATTTGCATTCGGTCAATTTCGGACCTCATTTTTCCAAAACTCCTCTTCATAATCAAGATTTGTTTTGAATATGCGAGTTCATACGAAGAGCAAAAGTAAAATTCAAACAGTTCAGAAATCCAATTTGATAAAATGGAGGTGAACGCGGTGAGGGCGTTCCTGAGCGGAATACACTTCGCAGAGATTCATAAACTGTTCGGGATGTTCAGAGAGGAGCGGAAACGGAGGAGAATCGACTGGCAGAATATGTGAAATTTGTTTATTATATTTTAATATAATGTTGAGTACGTTGAGAACGTTGATTCGGTATCTCTTTCAGATATAAATACATAATATTTTTATGATTAATTTTTGGCGAAATATTGAAGTAGTTCGATGTCCTGCGCAAATGGAGGATCTGAAATTAGAGGAACTTGTTGAATTTTAAACTTGTATAAAAAGACGTTCGTTAAGCATTTTACGTTCTAGTGACATTATTACGTTCGAACCTAAACAAAAAGACGTTCAAAATATACCGACAAATTTTGGAGTGATATTATATTTTTATGATGAAAAAGTTGATGTCTTTAAACGTAAAATGCTTCTAATACCCCATGGTTTGAACATCCCAGTAGTATATTCGTGCAAAAATAAATTTAAAATAGTGTATCTACAATTTCTCGATATCAGCGCAGCATCATCGAAATCTCTTGTAACGGCTAATGATGACCTGAAATTAGAGGAACTAGTTGAATTTATTGCAAGTTTTCTGAAATCAACATGTGAATGATTGATAATAAATAAAAACTCATATAAATAATGAACTAACACTACTAATAAAATATTACAGTTTCTATTACAATATAATTTCATATAACATTTAATGAGCTTTATATCTTTATTCCGCCCAGATGTTTAACACATTGCATGCCACTTTTAGAAGCATCTTACAAACTATGTTACCAATTTGTGAGTGGAAAATTAAATATCTTTATTACCATATACGCCAGAGTGGAAAAAGATTCCACACCCTTTCATTTATGATTCATAAATTGAAGATGCTATTAATTTTTATTCATTAAAATATGTAATTATTAATTTTATAAATTCATAATACACTCCTCTAATGAAAATAGGTAAAAATATCATTAAAATATTGATTTTTGACCCTCTAAAATATTACAAAGCACCAGCCTTATGTAATATGACTATTTATAATAGCAGTATCATCGCTAAATGATAATTTCCTCAAAAATGAAACAGTCTCTATGAGGCGAATGTGTTAACAGCAAAGTTTCTTATTTTCGTCAAATTCCTAGATATCACCTGCATGGCTTACTCATTTAAATTTACCTACAACTCCACCCGTTCCGCCTTCTAATCCAGCTCTCTCAGTTACCCCATGCACACGCAAATCTGCTGCGTCAACTTTGAGTTAACCGCGCCAAAATCCTGCGTTAGGTTGGATGTTCGCCTTATATAACTCTGTTGAGTTTTTATTTTCGATTGAAGTTTTGGAAGCATTGGAACTTGGGAAAGCAACTACATATTTGAAGTGAATAAATAATTGATATTTGTTCGAACGGTACATGGTTATGCCATATTGAAATACGAATTTATAAATAATATGGAGATTCAAAAATTATTCATATTATTATATTTAAGTAGAATTAAGTTTAAATTTATAGGTAATATTTTGTTACAACGCAAGTTTATAAATAGTTTGAATGTTTAATGTATTAATATAATATAAATAAAAATAAAAATTTAATTTAATTATCATGCCAAAACTGTAGTACCTGAACTGCTGCACGTATAATAACTCCAATTTGAACACCCCCAATTATTTCCTGTTTTTGCCATGCATTTCGTGCAGCACATATTTACGTTTTTGCACCAAGCATTTCCTTAAGGAGCCCAGCCCTAACTGAAATCACCAGTGCAAACACAAGATGTACCTGATAAAGAAGCTCCAGCTACACAAGTGCAGGTTGAGGCTGAAATAGTTGCACGAGGTGGACATGTACAGGTGCTTCCGACCATTTAACTTCCAGTTGGAGTGCATTTACATACTCCAGAAACCATAGAAGAATACTACGGCTGGCATACGCAAGCTCCAGAAGAAACAATCGAGTTAGTTGGACAATTACACGTGTTCGAAGCATTAGTGGCGTAAGTGGCGCAAGCGCATGCTCCTGAAACTGGAAAAGCATTAGTCGTAGCGCACTAACAAATTCCAGAAATCAAACTAGAACCAGTAGGGCAGGTACAAACACTACTTGAATTGGTCGCGTTTATCCCGCACTAACATGCCCCAGAAACTGGGAAGGCGTTAATCGTTGAACATTAGCAAACTCCATTCGTGAGAATAGATCCAGTCGGACAAATGCAAACATTCGAAGAATTCGTCGCGTTCGTTCCACAAACACAAACCCCGGATACAGGAAAGGCGTTGGTGGTAGAACACTTACAAATCCCGTTAACCAAAGTGGAGCCGGTCGGACAGGTGCAGACGTTGCTCGAGTTGGTCGCGTTGACCCCGCAGACGCACACCTTGTTCACAACCACCGCGTTCGGGGTGGTACAGGAGCAGTTGTTGGAGATCGGGAGAGAACCAGTAGCGCAGTAGCAGAGCCCGGACTGGAGGCTGGAACCGGTTATGCACGGGCAGGTTCCCGAGTACGAAGCCGGCTCGCTGATCATCTGGGAATTAGCGAAGCCGACGAAAGTGATGCTGGACGTGGAAACGACTCCAGCGCCAGAAGTGAGCTGGACGAAGCCGCAGTTCAAGGCGGAGCCGGCAGTGACCAGAGAGTAGGTGATGTTCTAAATCGAGCACGCGCCTCTGTTTTCGTAGATGAAGCCGTAAGTGTTAGCTCCAGAAAGAGCACCGGTAACTGTCAGGTTCTTGAAAGTGGAGGCGCCCAGAACCAGGGAGACGAAGCCGCAGCTGGTTGAGGCAGAAGTGGTGATGGAGAAGCTAGAGTTCTGTATAATCAAGTTATTCACTTGACTCGAAATCCCATAAAACTTGGAAATCGTGGTGCTACAGATGAAGGTGAAGGTGCTCCTGTTGACGGTGAGGAGTTCGGTGAGGTTGTTGGCGATTCCATAGAAGCTCGAAATCTGGCTCTTGGACTCGAACTGGAAGGTGCAGCCTCTGATCTCAATTGAATATTCTGGAACAGTGGCGACCAAGAAGGCGAAGTCCTAATTGCTCGAATTTGAGAGTTTCATGTTTATCTCGGTGTCAACGATGGTAACGTTCTAAAACACGTAGAAGAACAAACTGAAGGGCTAGGAGTTGAGGTCGAACTCGGAGTCTATCTTGACCGAAAAGCTGCTTTAATTGATTTCTCTGAAGAGGACGTTGTCAGTTCTTGTACAAAGATCTCGAGAGTGTTGGTTATCGAACACAAAAGGGATTGAAAGTACGATTGACGTTTATTCTTAAAAGGGTTCATGGAACACGTAATTGTAACAGAAATCGAATTCTGCGATCGAAAACACGTGTAACATTTGACTGTTAATTAACTGGAGGATCATATCATGAGGTGTGTAAAAATTGGAAAGATAGTCATTAAGCATGAAAATAAAACGAATAGACTGATGATCGAAACCTGTACAAATCAATAATCTTATAATAGTCTATAATCTTATAAATCATAATTACTATCTGATGATCCACTATCTGATTTAATGTTCTATTTATCATAAAATCAAAAATATTAATATCAACTTGCATATACCATTGAAACCTGATACAGTTGCATGATATATATATATATAACCATAAATATAATATTGGATGAAACCTGTACATATGTATATAATACAATTATATATTTATTGTTTTATACTGATAATTAGAACATTCATAAAAATATAGTTATTAATGTTCAGTGATACCGATAAATTTGATTTATTCATGTTTCATAAGTATTAGACTCAGAGATTTACTTTAGTATAAGTTAATAATATTCAAGTATTAACCCAAGATTCGACTATGGTACTTTTTGAAGAAAGTCGATTTCAGAAGGAGAGTGAATTTAGGAATTCTAACTATATTTTTAGAGGATATAGACCTCTACTATTGTTGATGAAATATAATATTTTTCCACATCACAAATGATGAATAAAATGCTGGTCGCCAAAAAGCAAGTAAAATTATACACGAATGCTCATTGTTTAATATCTATCATTCAGTGATTCTTGTAGTAATCTGGAGGACTATGACCATTACAGCTATGACTATTTAAGAATATTTCAAAAATTATCGACTGTTGAAATAACTGAAATAAATCAATTTTGCCACAGATGTCAGTGTTTAATACACAAATGAACGAATTGATGCAGTTGTATAAAATATTTTAAATTATCCAAGTCAAAATATTGGTCGCTTGTAAATTCTAAATCGAGAAGCTGTTGGGCTACTCCAACTATTTTCTCAGCAATGATTACGAATTAGCAACTCATCGTATTTAAGTTATAGATTATCTTCAATCTTTTACTCTTTTGATTTTCTATTTCTCCAAGCAACTTAAGTGTAAGTTACAAGTTACACCTGGAACCAAATATAAAATATAAGAAGTATTAGCTTGAGAACATACAAAAGCACTAATGATTTTTACAAGTGATTTTTATTTGTTAGCATTATATAAATTTTACAAAATTAGTCATTTCAACAACATTATTTGGGAATTTCTGGAAACTTATTATTTTCTAGCTTAATCATCCTGCTAATAATCTACAGCTGCTTCAGTTCCTAAGTATTGTCTTTCATCCGTGGCTAAGTCTAGCGGGCCTGCTAAGTTATTTAGTGGTTCCAATTTATCTTAACTTTCAGGTTCAGCTTCGCTTACACTTATGAGAATATCCAATATTGAACAATTCATGTATTGCTAGAAGCTTCCTTTATATGTTCTGTTAAACCTACATATTGCCCTAGTGAAAATGTTTACTTTAATTCAGGCATCAGTTTAGCGTCTTCAGATTTTCTTGACTTCTCCATAAAAATTGATATTTCAATGTTATTTAGAAGTAAATATAAAGTTGAATAAGCTATAGATAGCATAAATGTAAATAAGTATATTCCCCTATTTTTGAATATAGCTGTTTACTGCTTGACGAGAAAATGCAGTCATTGAAATTTTGATTTATTGAAGTTGGTGTGGAACCATTACCAAACTCTCGCAAATATATTAAAAATGACATAGTAAAAATCGATTTAAAAAGAATTCACTTGCTATTTTGTGGCCTAAAAAATTCTTGGGTTAAACTATCTATAATTAGAATTTATCTCCATTGCTTCTCCATTGCTTCCTTAGAAACGCAGATGGTACGACGCAGGTGGATTCCCGTATAGATCGGTTGCACGAAGCAACCACGTTACGCCCCTGGATGCTTGTACCCGAGTCGTTGGTTGCCTTGGTTGCGGATGTGCGCCTAACGTACATATGTGTATCTAAAACCAATGATCATTCACGTGAACTTACAGTTCCTGTACAGAAGACCGAACTAGTATAAACGAAAGTTAAGTGAGTGGGATATAATTAGAATTTATGAATTTTTAGCTGAATTTTGTAATTCAAATCAATTGTTCACTTAATCTTAGTTATAAAACGAAAATATCCTGTTCACAGGCAACATGAAGCACATTCAGTGGGAGGCCGTTCAGAAGAGAATGCAGCTGCCGTTGAAGGAGTGCAGGAGAGTGTGGAAGTACGTGTCTCACCAGATCAAGACGAACCAGCCGATATTCACCCAGAACGAGGCGAATCTGTCTCAATTTCAAGAAGAGCCGTCGGACCTGAACCGCTCCGATCTCCTGGTCGCGCAGTCGGACGCCCCGCAGGTGCAGAACTCGCAGGTGCTGCTGCAGTCCTCGGAAGAAAAGCTGCTTCAGCTGGCCCTCAGCTTCCACGGACCTGAGTGGGACTACATCCAAAGGAAGTACCTGCCCATGCGCACGCTGAAGCAGCTGAAGCAGTCGTACCAGCTGATGAGGAAGAACGCGCTGGTGAAGCTGAACCAGGTGGACCGAAAAGAACCGCACGACCGGATAGCGTTCAAAACGGAGGCGCAAGAGCTCTTCGGCCTGAAGGGAAGCCCGCTGCTGAACGAGAAGTCGATCGTGGAGATGAGCTACCAGGTGAACATGGGCGGCGTCGTGAAGTGATGGTTGCTATTAATACGTGGCCACTAGTACAATATTATTTGATATCAAATTTATAGCTCAACTCGTTTAAATCTTTCTAGTGAATTCTAGCCTAGATAAATAAACTCACCGTTTACTCCCGTTGTTGAACTGGGCCAGCTCGTCTCTGCATATCTTGTAGTAGATGCCGAAGTACACGAAGTCTTGCTTGTACATCTGCCTCACGCAGGCGTAGATTTTCTGCAGCGGCATCGCCTTCTGGCCTTCGGCTCCGAGCAGCTTCCTGACGGTGTTCTTCACTTCGTTCACCTTCGTTCTGAGCTGTATCTGCTTCTGGAAGTCGTCGTTTTCAATGGATTAGTTATCGATCGCTATTTCTAAAAAGCGATGTGGGGTAACGAACGGGAATGCCAGCTTGCATTTCGCGTGGCGAGAATATATTTTGATGTTTAAATATGGAATTAGATTTATCAAATAGTTCGATTCATAAATATTATATTGCTGAATTATAATCTCTTTGTATTATAACTATTTTTGACTCAACTGAGACACTTAAAATCTATTTATAATTTAGTAGATGAAATACCAGCAGATCTGATAGAATTCTTATTATTTCGGTTTATTATCTCTGATAAACATTTATGAAATCGTCTAGGACTTCACAACACAAATCTTGGAATTATAAGGTAATGTTTTCATCTTCTAAATAAAACAAATGATACCTATTTAATTATATTCTGAAGACAATGTAAAAATTTATACTTTAATTCGTCAAGTTAACATGTTAGTGGAATGTTTTATCATTAATATTGGAGTGGATTGTGCAAACTTTACTGCAATATGAGAGTTAATATTTATTGTAACTTAAACTGTAAAATTACACTCTTTTAATAAATGAGTGTTGTATAGAAATGGTCCGAAACAGACAGATAGCAGTTAGTAAGGTTAGTAGGGGAATACACCTAAGACGATAGAACTAATTGGATTTATATAGCGTAGCAAATGAACAGGAGCCCTTAACAGTGCAAATCATACTATTATTCAATAATAAAACAAGGAGTTTCAAAGAAGTGCAATGTGCAGTGGACGTTTTACAACCTAATCCAGCTGCTCAGCTGCGTCTAAATTTACGATAAAAAGTGGACTCTCATTGACTCACAGAATAACTAAGATAGAAGTACACTAAATTTATTTAATTGAAAACGAAAAGGCACGAATTAATAAGAACTTTAAAACAAGGAAATATTACACCTGAACAATTATGTTAAGTTAAATCACTATATGAACACTATAATAACCTTAAAAATCAACTAGATAAGTGTAGCGACTTAGATCTGTTGTATAAGAAAGCTCTTGTTACTGTAAACGATGACCTAAAATTGGAAGAATTAGTTGAATTTCTTGCAAGTGTTCTGAAAACAACGTGTGAATGATTGACTTTGTACAACTCATATATCTCTTTCCAACATTCAATATCACTCTTGAACGGCACAAACAGACATTATTGATAATTTTGAAAGCGAAACGTAGGTTCTAACATCATCAAAATAATTATAATTAAAGTAACTTAAAAAAGAGACATCACTCCGTAAATTACGTCTTTCTGGTCATCCTTATTCTCTGATCCTCACATTTCCTTTCTAAACGATGATCAATAAGAAAACAACATCATTCCTCTCTAACCAAATATCTCGCGTTATCACACGTCAAACCTCCTCACAGAATCTCCGTTAGCTTTAACTTAAAAATATATTTAACAAGTAAAAAATAAATACCTATGTAAAATAATACGTAAATATATCTTAAAATCAACAACACTCCAAACTAACTGCATTGAAGCAAGTTTCTTAAACCAAAACCTTACAAAAAACCAAAGAACTCAGTCACAAATTCCCCTTGTAAAATAATAGCACATAAATGAAGCGAAGAGTCATTCAAATACTGTGTCCAGAGGTACTGCAATATATAACTTTTGAAGCCGAAGCACAAGCAAGCAAACTAAGATACCGTTGATCCGAAAGAGTATAAAGTAAGTGTGCTGCAATTTGGAAGAAGTTATTGACATTTACGTTGAAGACCGCCCAAAGTCGCCTATTAGTAAGATTCAATCCGGATACAAAGACTGGGATGAGATATATTAAGATACCTGATCAGATTTAGTTTAGATTTGATAAGTATTAATACATATAATATTAATATATGATGTTAGTTACTATGTATATAGATGTAATAATAGGTTTAATTCCACATATTGATGTATTAGTTATTATATACAAATACAGTAAAATATAAACCCTATTGAACCCCCGAGCACAGGTACTTTATACCAACGCACTAACTATTAAGCCATAATGGCACAATAGAACTCAAATATTTAATAAGTAATAATTAATATTTAGATGTTACATGTAGTATTAGTCAATGTGATGTTTAATTGCACGTAATTGTTATATAATATATCAATAACTAGAATATTGAATTAATTGAGACACTTCAATTTTCACTCTGAAAATAAATGAACAAAAAATAGCTTTATAAAAGGTTATATACAGAGTAAGGAAAAACTGATCTACAAAATATTAAATATATGTATTAAAATACAGAATTTGCCATATCTTAACTATGGCTACTAGTTGAATGGGTTTCACCCCAGTCATTTACTCCATTCAATCCAACTTAGTATTGATCTTAAAGAACAAATCTTTTTTCTATAAACGTAAACTGACGTAAACCGACTCCATAAAATTATAAGACTGTAATAAGTCTAGAACATTGAAGATGTTCTGAAACATCCATAAAACAAAGGATTTATATTGTAAAATTCAAAATAATAATAATAATAATAATTTCTTTTCACTCAACACCCGTTCCAGTTTGATAAAGCAGCGCAATCACCTCTCAAAACTCCGTTCACGTAAATTTAAGACGACGAAGAACTTGTAAATTAGATGGTGCCGGAACCAGAGACAATTCCGACACTAGAACCTCCTGAAAGACGCACAAACTGAATCTTTGAATTTACTAAATTAAATAACTGCAACCAATTGAAAAATAAACGTAGCAACTAAACGAAAAACAACTTGAAATAATAAACTAATAAATGTAGAAATTTCAGAAATCGTGCGGTTTAGTTTTATCAAATGAGTTAGATGACATCAGAGAAATGGTAGTATAATAGCCATTTGTAGACCAGTAAAAGCTGTCAGAACTCACTTCAGAAATAGTTAGAATAAAAAATTTGTTAACAAATATTCTTCCTGTTAATACCACTTTTAATGAGTACATTGAAGGAGTTGATAACTAAACATTATTTGAATCAGAGTTTGAGTTCCCGAGTAGTATTCCAGAATATTATATGTATTGTGTTTTATATTCTTAATAACTATTTAATAATACGTATTCAATTATTAAGGAGGATCTGACAAATTTGTTATCAAACCGCCGAATTAATATATGAGAGAAACATTAGAATCAACTTAGTTTAATACTTATGATTATGATAAATTTCCCAAAACAATAGAAACGTAACTAAATTTAACTTAACTTTATACAACTTAGCACAATAAGAATGATGAATAGTTTCCAACATTAAATGTATTAGGATTAATTACAAAAGTCGTGGCCAGAAATTATACGAGACCGAAGAAGTGGCCGTTTTGCCAAACTAGAGTTAACACAGCCAGAGTGGCTTTCAGAGATTGCGTAATTATGGCTCACGCCACCTTCTCTGCTGCCCGGTTAGTGGGAAAAGTTGCATGTTCTATAATATACATCCGCGAGTGTAGTTAGAGAAACGAGTGTTGTGATGGCGGTCTTGCGCTAGGTTTTCTATCCAGTACGTTATAGCAAAAAATGAGACGCGCAGATTTGGTTATGATTTGGATGTATATAATCAGATAATATACATTCTGGAATGTAGTTTAGAAAATGAGACTCATTCAAAAGGTTATTGGTTTTTGTAATGTCACTAATTCTACTATGATAACTATTCAGATTCGACCTTGGTATATTAATATAATAGCTGGACACGTCCTTCGCGACAGAATGCAACCACACAGACCCAGACGTCAATCGCCAGAACTCCATATGCGCATCGACGATTCAGTTGGGTCAACCAAAAAATCTGTTGTTTCTGCCACCTCCGCATTGAAATATGCGCATTTTTCTGGGTTTTAAATTTGGATGGTTTTTAGTGCCAGTTGAGGAAAGATTACAGTATCGTTGCAGACATTACGTTTCTCTGCAAAGACGTGATGTTGGAATGATAGTGGACGAGATATTGCGATCGAACAGGTAATCCCTTGTTTTGACGTTTTTCCACATCTCTGTGAAGTTGATTTCTGGACGAAAATAGCTAGATATACGTTTTCGAGCCGTCTTTCCAAAGTGACACTATCTGCGGATATATGTAACACGGGCCGCGAAGCTCTTGCATTCTGTGAAGTCTGCACCTGTGCTACATTACAAAAGTCGCGGCCAGAAATTATACGAGACCGAAGAAGTGGCCGTTTTGCCAAACCAGAGTTAACACAGCCAGAGTGGCTTTCAGAGATTGCGTAATTATGGCTCACGCCACCTTCTCTGCTGCCCGGTTAGTGGGAAAAGTTGCATGTTCTATAATATACATCCGCGAGTGTAGTTAGAGAAACGAGTGTTGTGATGGCGGTCTTGAGCTAGGTTTTCTATCCAGTACGTTATAGCAAAAAATGAGACGCGCAGATTTGGTTATGATTTGGATGTATATAATCAGATAATATACATTCTGGAATGTAGTTTAGAAAATGAGACTCATTCAAAAGGTTATTGGTTTTTGTAATGTCACTAATTCTACTATGATAACTATTCAGATTCGACCTTGGTATATTAATATAATAGCTGGACACGTCCTTCGCGACAGAATGCAACCACACAGACCCAGACGTCAATCGCCAGAACTCCATATGCGCATCGACGATTCAGTTGGGTCAACCAAAAAATCTGTTGTTTCTGCCACCTCCGCATTGAAATATGCGCATTTTTCTGGGTTTTAAATTTGGATGGTTTTTAGTGCCAGTTGAGGAAAGATTACAGTATCGTTGCAGACATTACGTTTCTCTGCAAAGACGTGATGTTGGAATGATAGTGGACGAGATATTGCGATCGAACAGGTAATCCCTTGTTTTGGCGTTTAACTTAAAATAAAGTTTGGCGCTATTGGGAATATACGACCAGTACTATTATTTTGTGTTATTCATGTAAAATACTCTTTCTTGATTAACGTGTTTTCAATTACACCAAATTGTAAAATGATAATCTGGCTCCATAATAGTGGTATGGAAATAACTCTTAAAATCGGTATTTGCTATTGTTAGGCCGATATGGGCGCGAAATAAATTATATCTTCTCCCTTTTAAGAATGAAACTGACAAATCCTAATTCAAGAGCGGAATAACCCCACGTCCTGATAATCGTCTGCTTAATGCAAGAAATAATCAGTTGCCGTTTAAATCATAATTTTACAAATGTAATTCCTGGAATGTTACGGTTTTAACTTAAATAAAGCTAAAATTAGTTCAAAGTTAATATCGAAAGAAAACTGCACTTGTAGCGTCCGTCGACTTGCATCATTTGCGCTTTTAATTGTATTTTAATATCAAAAATTAACTGTAAAACACTGAAATGTGCGAACTTATTCAGCTCAAGTTGTCAATCAAGTCCAGATTCCTTTGTAGCTGTAACTACTAGAATAATGGTGCTATAGATTCTAAATTTTCATAGAACACGTACAATTCTCATATTAAGCTGTATTTTAAGCTTAGAAGCAGGTAAATCTTGATCATTTTGAACACAGTTTAGAACCAAGATTTTTAGCTAATAGTTCCTAAATTGAAGGTTTATACGAGGTCATCGCACTGCACAACCATAATCCCAGTAAATTAATATAGGAACACTGAAATCAACGACAAATTTATTTAATAATGAATACCACCTCGGTTTTAGGACAATTAATTTTTTATTGTTCGTAATAAATCAAGCTTACATTTACATCCAGGGCTGGCTATGAGCTGCATGTATACGTATCCTTGAAGGCATTTATATTTTTGAAGTAAATTAATCCGAGAGAAATGTAAACCCTCTTCTAAGCAATTTTAATATTATTGAGATTCATGAGTTTACTAACAAAATTAACAGATATTTAAATCATTTATCCATAGTTCTACCTAAATACAGCAAGCTTTGGCATGGTTGCGAATTTAACTCAGAAATTATATTCAGCTAAGAAATATATTATCGAAAATAACAAACCGGTGAATCATTTTACTATTTCGCGTAATGATGAGTAACATCATAGGACATCAATTTAACTTATTATTTAAATTAATTGACGGGTACTTTTTCAGAAAAATTAATCAAGTTTAGTGAATAACTTAGCTACGTTTTGTTGACTTATCTTCAATTTTATAATCTAATTAATTGGGAATACTAGCAGTTATGATTTAAAAGTAAGGTGTTGCAAAATAATTTTTCCACCTCACATTTTCAGATTAGATTTATATGAAGGATACAAAGCTAAGATGCTCCAAAGTGTATTATAATTTGGAAAATTACTAGATGTATTTTAAATGGATTAAAATATACTTTATTATCAAGAATTGCATTAATTATTACCATTAAATATCTGCACTAAAATAATGGATGATGAGCACAATGAGGTAACGATATTCAAAAATGAAAAAAGTAATTATTAATAACTAACCCAACAAGCTATTAATGATCCTTTATAAATTGCATTAAAAAATTACTTTATTTCTAATGTAAAAACTCTCAATTTTGAAGAGCCACAGTATGGGAATAGACCGCGTTATCACACGTAAAACCTCCTCACAGAATCTCCATTAGCTTTAACTTAAAAAATATATTTAACAAGTAAAAAATAAATACCTATGTAAAATAATACGTAAATATATCTTAAAATCAACAACACTCCAAACTAACTGCATTGAAGTAAGTGTCTTTAACATTTGGGGTATTATAGCGTATTGTATAATACATCAAGTGGTATTAGATGACTAAGACATACTATCGTTATAAAGCTATTTCCGCCACGTATATTGATTTTTAATCTCACGCTCCAAATACAGAATTTAGGCCAAACGCCATTTTGGGCTAAATAAATTATTTAAATATCTAAGAAGCTGTTAGATTACTATTTAAATTTTAAAATTTAATTCCTATTCATCTTTGTAACCTTACCTATGAAATATTCAGGTGATATTGCATTTCGAAACTGCTTCAACTTATAACTCGATATGCTTACATGGGCCGTCAAAGAAGTGATGAGGTACCTTTTTACATTGCACTTTCTATTTAAATTAAGATATTATTCCTTCCATCAAGTTTCTTGGTTTGATTGAAATCGAAATGAATATATTTAGAAGTGATTGAATTGGCTGGGCTATCTGGAATCATAGCTTTTATCAATTTATATTCATAGCTCACTATACGGCGGTAGTTGACTAAGTATCCAAATCAAGAACGAATCGACAATGATGATTCGACTTATAAAAGCGAGCAGTTGAGAATTCTAAAATTTTGTAAGAAGAAGCTTAACTCAACTTAGTACTGTTGAGATATAAATAAATTTCTTGTCAAGCAGGAAAATTAATATTTGTCGCATAGGTTATTATAACATAAATGAAGCAGGTTTAGCCGCTGTGATTCCATAGTTAAATAAGATATGCTACCTCGACCTCTAAAAAGAAGCGATGAGACAACTAATTTTATTCAGGTTCTGTTCCAGAGTGATTTCATGTTTTGGTACTTTGGAGTTATGAAGCTATTTAGCAGAGAACTAGATGAGCTTAAGATCAGCTTTACAGGTACTATTATGTGTATTGAATTCGGAACTTTTGGTTCAACTTGTATTGAAATTCTACCAAAAAGTAAAATTCAAAATTTTCTGTGTAGGAGGTGTCAACAACTTTAATAATTATTATAACTACGGTCATAACCTAACTCAAGAATGTATGGTTACATTCAAATTTTGATTTAAAATTTACTGAAAATTTGAATTTTGAAAAGTACTACATTTCGGTTTTCGATTTCAAATAATTATCGTACTCAGATTTTAATAATATTATTAGTTTATTAAGTCAGAAATACTGCTTAAAATGGGTCGATACCAGCATGAATTAGTATCAGAATATGAGTTGAGTGATATTGATCAATTTAATAATATTTTATTAGTAATGAAACTTAGTGTTAATATTCGATGTTCCCTGATCTAAGGAACTTGAAACTGAAATATAAACCTTTGCCATTGATTATTTCCAAAATGCCAGTGTCGAGCATCATCAACTTCATGGAGTGGAAAATTATTTTTTGGATACGTTACCACTTATGTGTGTATAATATAATACAAGTACTCACTGGAAGTTCTCTTTGCGATTCGAGGGGCTCAACCCTCACTGTAAGTGTTAACCAAAACCTTACAAAAAACACAGTAATATTTTATAACTTTTTTTGGAATTTAGGAGTGAAATTTTATAAATATTATGCGTTCACTACCTCTCGAAATATTAAAGTAAAATATTCTCACAATATAGCTTTCATTTCATTTATCACATTTAGTTCATTTTTGATCATAATTCAATATTCATAATATTCGAAACTGATACCATTATGATTCATATGATCGATTTCATGGGGAATTTATCACTGGTTTGCGTACAGTATCAATGAATCACTAGATATAGTTACGATTAATAATCATTTTTGATGCGGAAATTTTGGAGTGTGATACATAATTTTAATAAAATTTTACTAAAGTATTCGCGGTCAAGGTAAAACGAATTCATTCAATTAATTGCAACCCGCCTACTAATCTCGGTCCCAACTCGATTACTGTCAAAAAACCAAAGAACTCAGTCACAAATTCCCCTTGTAAAATAATAGCACATAAATGAAGCGAAGAGTCATTCGAATACAGTGTCCAGAGGTGCTGCAATATATAACTTTTGAAGCCGAAGTATAAGTAAGCCGAAGCACAAACAAGCAAACTAAGATACCGTTAATCCGAAAGAGTATAAAGTAAGTGTGCTGCAATTTGGAAGAAGTTATTGACATTTACGTTGAAGACCGCCCAAAGTCGCCTATTAGTAAGATTCAATCCAACTTAGTATTGATCTTAAAGAACAAATCTTTTTTCTATAAACGTAAACTGACGTAAACCGACTCCATAAAATTATAAGACTGTAAGAAGTCTAGAACATTGAAGATGTTCTGAAACAGGCACTAAATACAAAGAAGTTACTAATCGTATATATAATTATATATCTAATCTTATATATTTAGGAAGCCTCAAAGGAAGCTAAAAACTTTTAAGCTAAAAGTAAAGTCAAAACGAAAAGAAGATGTGATAAAATTGGATTGATATTGTAAAATTAAAAATAGTAATACTAATTTACTTTTCACTCAACACCCGTTCCAGTTTGACAAAGCGGCGCAATCATTTCTTAAAACTCCGTTCACGTAAATTTAAGACGACGAAGAACTTGTAAATTAGATGGTGCCGGAACCAGAGACAATTCCGACACTAGAACCTCCTGAAAGACGCACAAACTGAATCTTTGAATTTACTAAATTAAATAACTGCAACCAATTGAAAAATAAACGTAGCAACTAAACGAAAAACAACTTGAAATAATAAACTAATAAATGTAGAAATTTCAGAAATCGTGCGGTTTAGTTTTATCAAATGAGTTAGATGACATCAGAGAAATGGTAGTATAATAGCCATTTGTAGACCAGTAAAAGCTGTCAGAACTCACTTCAGAAATAGTTAGAATAAAAAATTTGTTAACAAATATTCTTCCTGTTAATACCACTTTTAATGAGTACATTGAAGGAGTTGATAACTAAACATTATTTGAATCAGAGTTTGAGTTCCCGAGTAGTATTCCAGAATATTATATGTATTGTGTTTTATATTCTTAATAACTATTTAATAATACGTATTCAATTATTAAGGAGGATGTCTATGACAAATTTGTTATCAAACCGCCGAATTAATATATGAGAGAAACATTAGAATCAACTTAGTTTAATACTTATGATTATGATAAATTTCCCAAAACAATAGAAACGTAACTAAATTTAACTTAACTTTATACAACTTAGCACAATAAGAATGATGAATAGTTTCCAACATTAAATGTATTAGGATTAATTACAAAAGTCGCGGCCAGAAATTATACGAGACCGAAGAAGTGGCCGTTTTGCCAAACTAGAGTTAACACAGCCAGAGTGGCTTTCAGAGATTGCGTAATTATGGCTCACGCCACCTTCTCTGCTGCCCGGTTAGTGGGAAAAGTTGCATGTTCTATAATATACATCCGCGAGTGTAGTTAGAGAAACGAGTGTTGTGATGGCGGTCTTGAGCTAGGTTTTCTATCCAGTACGTTATAGCAAAAAATGAGACGCGCAGATTTGGTTATGATTTGGATGTATATAATCAGATAATATACATTCTGGAATGTAGTTTAGAAAATGAGACTCATTCAAAAGGTTATTGGTTTCTGTAATGTCACTAATTCTACTATGATAACTATTCAGATTCGACCTTGGTATATTAATATAATAGCTGGACACGTCCTTCGCGACAGAATGCAACCACACAGACCCAGCAGTCAATCGCCAGAACACCATATGCGCATCGACGATTCAGTTGGGCCAACCATAAAATCTGTTGTTTCTGCCACCTCCGCATTGAAATATGCGCATTTTTCTGTGTTTGAAATTTGGATGGTTTTTAGTGCCAGTTGAGGAAAGATTACAGTATTGTTGCAGACATTACGTTTCTCTGCAAAGACGTGATGTTGGAATGATAGTGGACGAGATATTGCGATCGAACAGGTAATCCCTTGTTTTGACGTTTTTCCACATCTCTGTGAAGTTGATTTCTGGACGAAAATAGCTAGATATACGTTTTCGAGCCGTCTTTCCAAAGTGGCACTATCTGCGGATATATGTAACACGGGCCGCGAAGCTCTTGCATTCTGTGAAGTCTGCACCTGTGCCATTTACAAAAGTCGCGGCCAGAAATTATACGAGACCGAAGAAGTGGCCGTTTTGCCAAACTAGAGTTAACACAGCCAGAGTGGCTTTCAGAGATTGCGTAATTATGGCTCACGCCACCTTCTCTGCTGCCCGGTTAGTGGGAAAAGTTGCATGTTCTATAATATACATCCGCGAGTGTAGTTAGAGAAACGAGTGTTGTGATGGCGGTCTTGCGCTAGGTTTTCTATCCAGTACGTTATAGCAAAAAATGAGACGCGCAGATTTGGTTATGATTTGGATGTATATAATCAGATAATATACATTCTGGAATGTAGTTTAGAAAATGAGACTCATTCAAAAGGTTATTGGTTTTTGTAATGTCACTAATTCTACTATGATAACTATTCAGATTCGACCTTGGTATATTAATATAATAGCTGGACACGTCCTTCGCGACAGAATGCAACCACACAGACCCAGAAGTCAATCGCCAGAACTCCATATGCGCATCGACGATTCAGTTGGGTCAACCATAAAATCTGTTGTTTCTGCCACCTCCGCATTGAAATATGCGCATTTTTCTGGGTTTTAAATTTGGATGGTTTTTAGTGCCAGTTGAGGAAAGATTACAGTATCGTTGCAGACATTACGTTTCTCTGCAAAGACGTGATGTTGGAATGATAGTGGACGAGATATTGCGATCGAACAGGTAATCCCTTGTTTTGACGTTTTTCCACATCTCTGTGAAGTTGATTTCTGGACGAAAATAGCTAGATATACGTTTTCGAGCCGTCTTTCCAAAGTGACACTATCTGCGGATATATGTAACACGGGCCGCGAAGCTCTTGCATTCTGTGAAGTCTGCACCTGTGCTACATTACAAAAGTCGCGGCCAGAAATTATACGAGACCGAAGAAGTGGCCGTTTTGCCAAACCAGAGTTAACACAGCCAGAGTGGCTTTCAGAGATTGCGTAATTATGGCTCACGCCACCTTCTCTGCTGCCCGGTTAGTGGGAAAAGTTGCATGTTCTATAATATACATCCGCGAGTGTAGTTAGAGAAACGAGTGTTGTGATGGCGGTCTTGAGCTAGGTTTTCTATCCAGTACGTTATAGCAAAAAATGAGACGCGCAGATTTGGTTATGATTTGGATGTATATAATCAGATAATATACATTCTGGAATGTAGTTTAGAAAATGAGACTCATTCAAAAGGTTATTGGTTTTTGTAATGTCACTAATTCTACTATGATAACTATTCAGATTCGACCTTGGTATATTAATATAATAGCTGGACACGTCCTTCGCGACAGAATGCAACCACACAGACCCAGACGTCAATCGCCAGAACTCCATATGCGCATCGACGATTCAGTTGGGTCAACCAAAAAATCTGTTGTTTCTGCCACCTCCGCATTGAAATATGCGCATTTTTCTGGGTTTTAAATTTGGATGGTTTTTAGTGCCAGTTGAGGAAAGATTACAGTATCGTTGCAGACATTACGTTTCTCTGCAAAGACGTGATGTTGGAATGATAGTGGACGAGATATTGCGATCGAACAGGTAATCCCTTGTTTTGGCGTTTAACTTAAAATAAAGTTTGGCGCTATTGGGAATATACGACCAGTACTATTATTTTGTGTTATTCATGTAAAATACTCTTTCTTGATTAACGTGTTTTCAATTACACCAAATTGTAAAATGATAATCTGGCTCCATAATAGTGGTATGGAAATAACTCTTAAAATCGGTATTTGCTATTGTTAGGCCGATATGGGCGCGAAATAAATTATATCTTCTCCCTTTTAAGAATGAAACTGACAAATCCTAATTCAAGAGCGGAATAACCCCACGTCCTGATAATCGTCTGCTTAATGCAAGAAATAATCAGTTGCCGTTTAAATCATAATTTTACAAATGTAATTCCTGGAATGTTACGGTTTTAACTTAAATATAGCTAAAATTAGTTCAAAGTTAATATCGAAAGAAAACTGCACTTGTAGCGTCCGTCGACTTGCATCATTTGCGCTTTTAATTGTATTTTAATATCAAAAATTAACTGTAAAACACTGAAATGTGCGAACTTATTCAGCTCAAGTTGTCAATCAAGTCCAGATTCCTTTGTAGCTGTAACTACTAGAATAATGGTGCTATAGATTCTAAATTTTCATAGAACACGTACAATTCTCATATTAAGCTGTATTTTAAGCTTAGAAGCAGGTAAATCTTGATCATTTTGAACACAGTTTAGAACCAAGATTTTTAGCTAATAGTTCCTAAATTGAAGGTTTATACGAGGTCATCGCACTGCACAACCATAATCCCAGTAAATTAATATAGGAACACTGAAATCAACGACAAATTTATTTAATAATGAATACCACCTCGGTTTTAGGACAATTAATTTTTTATTGTTCGTAATAAATCAAGCTTACATTTACATCCAGGGCTGGCTATGAGCTGCATGTATACGTATCCTTGAAGGCATTTATATTTTTGAAGTAAATTAATCCGAGAGAAATGTAAACCCTCTTCTAAGCAATTTTAATATTATTGAGATTCATGAGTTGACTAACAAAATTAACAGATATTTAAATCATTTATCCATAGTTCTACCTAAATACAGCAAGCTTTGGCATGGTTGCGAATTTAACTCAGAAATTATATTCAGCTAAGAAATATATTATCGAAAATAACAAACCGGTGAATCATTTTACTATTTCGCGTAATGATGAGTAACATCATAGGACATCAATTTAACTTATTATTTAAATTAATTGACGGGTACTTTTTCAGAAAAATTAATCAAGTTTAGTGAATAACTTAGCTACGTTTTGTTGACTTATCTTCAATTTTATAATCTAATTAATTGGGAATACTAGCAGTTATGATTTAAAAGTAAGGTGTTGCAAAATAATTTTTCCACCTCACATTTTCAGATTAGATTTATATGAAGGATACAAAGCTAAGATGCTCCAAAGTGTATTATAATTTGGAAAATTACTAGATGTATTTTAAATGGATTAAAATATACTTTATTATCAAGAATTGCATTAATTATTACCATTAAATATCTGCACTAAAATAATGGATGATGAGCACAATGAGCTAACGATATTCAAAAATGAAAAAAGTAATTATTAATAACTAACCCAACAAGCTATTAATGATCCTTTATAAATTGCATTAAAAAATTACTTTATTTCTAATGTAAAAACTCTCAATTTTGAAGAGCCACAGTATGGGAATAGACCGCGTTATCACACGTAAAACCTCCTCACAGAATCTCCATTAGCTTTAACTTAAAAAATATATTTAACAAGTAAAAAATAAATACCTATGTAAAATAATACGTAAATATATCTTAAAATCAACAACACTCCAAACTAACTGCATTGAAGTAAGTGTCTTTAACATTTGGGGTATTATAGCGTATTGTATAATACATCAAGTGGTATTAGATGACTAAGACATACTATCGTTATAAAGCTATTTCCGCCACGTATATTGATTTTTAATCTCACGCTCCAAATACAGAATTTAGGCCAAACGCCATTTTGGGCTAAATAAATTATTTAAATATCTAAGAAGCTGTTAGATTACTATTTAAATTTTAAAATTAAATTCCTATTCCTCTTTGTAACCTTACCTATGAAATATTCAGGTGATATTGCATTTCGAAACTGCTTCAACTTATAACTCGATATGCTTACATGGGCCGTCAAAGAAGTGATGAGGTACCTTTTTACATTGCACTTTCTATTTAAATTAAGATATTATTCCTTCCATCAAGTTTCTTGGTTTGATTGAAATCGAAATGAATATATTTAGAAGTGATTGAATTGGCTGGGCTATCTGGAATCATAGCTTTTATCAATTTATATTCATAGCTCACTATACGGCGGTAGTTGACTAAGTATCCAAATCAAGAACGAATCGACAATGATGATTCGACTTATAAAAGCGAGCAGTTGAGAATTCTAAAATTTTGTAAGAAGAAGCTTAACTCAACTTAGTACTGCTGAGATATAAATAAATTTCTTGTCAAGCAGGAAAATTAATATTTGTCGCATAGGTTATTATAACATAAATGAAGCAGGTTTAGCCGCTGTGATTCCATAGTTAAATAAGATATGCTACCTCGACCTCTAAAAAGAAACGATGAGACAACTAATTTTATTCAGGTTCTGTTCCAGAGTGATTTCATGTTTTGGTACTTTGGAGTTATGAAGCTATTTAGCAGAGAACTAGATGAGCTTAAGATCAGCTTTACAGGTACTATTATGTGTATTGAATTCGGAACTTTTGGTTCAACTTGTATTGAAATTCTACCAAAAAGTAAAATTCAAAATTTTCTGTGTAGGAGGTGTCAACAACTTTAATAATTATTATAACTACGGTCATAACCTAACTCAAGAATGTATGGTTACATTCAAATTTTGATTTAAAATTTACTGAAAATTTGAATTTTGAAAAGTACTACATTTCGGTTTTCGATTTCAAATAATTATCGTACTCAGATTTTAATAATATTATTAGTTTATTAAGTCAGAAATACTGCTTAAAATGGGTCGATACCAGCATGAATTAGTATCAGAATATGAGTTGAGTGATATTGATCAATTTAATAATATTTTATTAGTAATGAAACTTAGTGTTAATATTCGATGTTCCCTGATCTAAGGAACTTGAAACTGAAATATAAACCTTTGCCATTGATTATTTCCAAAATGCCAGTGTCGAGCATCATCAACTTCATGGAGTGGAAAATTATTTTTTGGATACGTTACCACTTATGTGTGTATAATATAATACAAGTACTCACTGGAAGTTCTCTTTGCGATTCGAGGGGCTCAACCCTCACTGTAAGTGTTAACCAAAACCTTACAAAAAACACAGTAATATTTTATAACTTTTTTTGGAATTTAGGAGTGAAATTTTATAAATATTATGCGTTCACTACCTCTCGAAATATTAAAGTAAAATATTCTCACAATATAGCTTTCATTTCATTTATCACATTTAGTTCATTTTTGATCATAATTCAATATTCATAAATGTTATATTCAATCCATTGTTGTAATTAATTGTTCATCTACGCAGTATACAATACCTCTCTTATTATTGCATTGAACGAGATATTACAATAGATACTTACGAAAAAATCAAAATTGAATTTTTGTATGTTCATAAATGTTTACTTTTAGCAACCTAAATAATCATGGGCATTTTCCGGCAATTCAAAAATATTTTCATAATTCGTTTGAAACGTAATAACAGCACATTTAAAAATATTTCCATCACAACGATTATTCCAATTATCAACATTTTCGTAAACTAGTTTGTTTTGATAGTTGTGATATTTGTGTAATAATATCATAGAATCTTCTTCAAACGATGCATGCATAAATTGCAACATAAGATCCCTCGCACTCTTTGTATTGCTAACTTATTCAGTTTTTGCTCTAAATTTAGTTTTACATGAACCGATATATCAATGTTCGATAGAACTAAATTACTATATTTATTATTAATACCAAATATGTAAAACAAATACCATAATTATTACTACAATTTGATTTCAGTCGAATTATATGTTCATACTAATTAAACTGAAATCAGGTTCAAATCTAAATAGAGTTAATATTATTAAAGTACACAATAGTATGTAAGCACTATATCAAGAAAATGTATACGTTGCTAAAGTTACATGATTTGTTAAAAATAAAAGTTTATAAATTGATTATTAAGTGTATTAATACCACCAAGTGTGCATATTATATTATATATTCTATTGAATACTTTGAACTAAAAATACTGGACATATTATATAGGGTTCAAGCTTTCTATTACAATTAGTAGTTGAATATTTATTACAACTCTGTGTCGCAGAATTGAAAGTTTTAGTTTCATTAATTTACTACTTTCTACCCTTTACTAATTATATTAATCGCAAAATCAAATATTATATTTTGCTCCTTGTGTTCTAATACGAAATAAATATATATAATAAAAAGAAGTGGTAACAAACTTTTAAAGAAACTTTTGAACTCTTTTGATACTAACTAACATATAATACTTATTAAAGTTAGTATATTGATGTATATTGTCTAAGCAATGTTCGAAATAATTGTTTCAGCTGTTGCAAATTAAAGATTTGGATGTTAATTATAAAGAAATAGTAGACATCACTGAATATTATTATTACTTATTAAATTAATATCTTGATAAATAGATCTATTTATTCACAGTATGAATAATTGGACAGATAATTCAAAATATTGTCTAACTTGAACCAAGAGCTCAGCTCTCGAAACTATTACAACCAATTATTTTACTAATTCAACCAAGTCATTTAAGCTCTTATAATTAAATTTAAAGGCGTTAACATTTGTTTCTGAAAAATGAAAATTCGTTATTTTCAAAAGTTCTTTGTTCTTCAAATTTAATTATATAAATTGAATTCTAGCATCTCATCAGTTGCTATATTGTTAAAGTACTGCAATTTTTTGTGAATTGCCGGAAAACACAAATCAATTTTTAATAGCTAACTGAACCCCATTTCTTGTAGTAATTAGAACAAGAAAATTTAAACCAGACAGAATAATACATGGGTTTCCGCCATCGTTTAGGAAAGACTATCAACAAGCTTTTGGTTTGTTAAGTTTCATTGAGTATAAGTAGTTCTCTACTAAAAACTCTATTTTACCAGATGACTCTTTACAAATTAAAGACAAAACGAAACTGATACCATTATGATTCATATGATCGATTTCATGGGGAATTTATCACTGGTTTGCGTACAGTATCAATGAATCACTAGATATAGTTACGATTAATAATCATTTTTGATGCGGAAATTTTGGAGTGTGATACATAATTTTAATAAAATTTTACTAAAGTATTCGCGGTCAAGGTAAAACGAATTCATTCAATTAATTGCAACCCGCCTACTAATCTCGGTCCCAACTCGATTACTGTCAAAAAACCAAAGAACTCAGTCACAAATTCCCCTTGTAAAATAATAGCACATAAATGAAGCGAAGAGTCATTCGAATACAGTGTCCAGAGGTGCTGCAATATATAACTTTTGAAGCCGAAGTATAAGTAAGCCGAAGCACAAGCAAGCAAACTAAGATACCGTTGATCCGAAAGAGTATAAAGTAAGTGTGCTGCAATTTGGAAGAAGTTATTGACATTTACGTTGAAGACCGCCCAAAGTCGCCTATTAGTAAGATTCAATCCAACTTAGTATTGATCTTAAAGAACAAAACTTTTTTCTATAAACGTAAACTGACGTAAACCGACTCCATAAAATTATAAGACTGTAAGAAGTCTAGAACATTGAAGATGTTCTGAAACAGGCATCCCTAAAACAAAGATGTAGTTACTAAACTTATATATTATTATATAACTAAACTATATACTAAACTTATAATTTAGGAAGCCTCAAAGGAATTGGATTGATATATTGTAATATTGTAAAATTATAAATAATAATACTAATTTACTTTTCACTCAACATCCGTTCCAGTTTGATAAAGCGGCGCAATCATTTCTTAAAACTCCGTTCACATAAATTTAAGAAGACGAAGAACTTGTAAATTAGATGGTGCCGGAACCAGTGACAATTCCAATATTAGAACCCCCTGAAAGACGTACAAACTGAATCTTTGAATTTACTAAATTAATTTAGTTAGTACAATAACCTATAAAACCACCAATATAAGTTGAACCTGAAATGTTCGACTAATTTATTGAAGAATTTGTAATCGCAATCGCTACATTATTATTTTAATAGCCTATAAAACCGCCAACGTTATTAGTTGAACCAGTGTTAATGTTCCCTCCGATTACGTTCGTGTTTTAAACCTAGCAGCTCTATGCATATTCAAATCCAAAAATAGAACCAACATGAACCCCAGTACCTGAATTAATACTAATTGAAGCTCGTGAATTTACAACCATAGCACTTTAACCACCATTTTGATTTCCAACGATCCCAAAACGTTCAAAGTACGCACCCTAAACAGAAAAGCTAACAGAGACATTTTAAATAGAAGTATTCCCATTACTCCATCCGATAAGTCCAAAATAGATAAATTACAGAGTTAAGCTCGTTATGTTTTGCTGAAGACATATATTCTATATCGTAATACTATTTGTAGTTGATTAAACTTATCCAACCAAAATGCCAGAATTAGTAACATAGCTTGTGCTTAGCTTCTAATAAGAATCTAGAATTACATTATTAACACCGAAAACTGAATTACCGTTAATATATGCTATTAAACCTCCAAATTTATAATAATTATTGTAAGAATTAGTAGTTGAGATGGAACCAAAAGTTAAAAAGATTGAACTGTTTCCTAGAATAACAGCAATATTATTAATCTGTATTGTGTTCATTGTTATCGCATTTCCAAAGAGATACGACGAACCAGTTCCAACATTGAATGCAATTGGTTTGAAGCTGACTTGATTAACGCTCACAGTCGCTGAATTTATATTAAGCCCAATCATGGCAACTGTTCCGGTGCTAACAAAAAATCCTAGAACTTGATACCCGATAATATTTAAAATGTTATTAATATTACTAATAAATGTTATATTTCCACTGGATGGAGCAAATGATAAATTTATTAGTAAGTTTGTTATATTTGCACTACTTGATGATTATGTTAAGATATTCAACTATTAAGCTGAATTAACTGTAAGCTGACCATCAGGTCTCGAAATTATATTCATTTGATTTATTGATACAGAAGATGATGACAAAAGTAGTGAACCGTTATTCATAGATTGTGTTCCAAACTGAATTTTCAGGTTCGTGAAAGTGTTTTGAGACTGAAATAGTGGATAAACAGTTGAATAAACGTTATCTGAAATATCTATGAAAGCGTTTTGAATGGTTGTGTCTGTGCTGAATACGTAACCAGCGCTTAAATTATTTGAAGATGTGATTTAATGCGTTATACTATTTATATCGAATTATTGAGTAAATAACTCCTAACTACACTTGAAGTCAGAAATATTTATTTCGTAATTGATTTGTTTACACATTTCGTTAACAACAGATTATCCTGCTATACATTGGCACTTTCCATTAATTATTGACTGACCTGTAATTTTATCACAAGTACAGATATTATTTAGTAACGACGAATTTAGCGGGCAAGAGCAAATGTTTGAGATATTTAATGCATTAACTCCGCAAGTACACGCTCCATTATTCACAAACGCTCCAGTAGTCTAACACTAACACACTCCATTGTTCATTATTTAGCCAATTATTAGATCGCAAGAGCATATATTATTTACTATTTATGAGTTACTTGGACACGTGCAAGTATTTCCAACTAACGAAGAATATGTTGGACAAACACAACTATTTCCAGAAATATATGCATTTATATTTTAACATGTGCAAACTCCATTTACCAAATTAGAACCACTTGGACAACTACAAATATTTGAAATATTATTGCTATTGATCCCACATGTGCAAACGTTATTATCAACAAATGCTCCAGTTGTTGAACATACACAGAATCCGTTCTACATATTTTACCCGCTTATACTACAAACGCAAGCGATTCCAACAACCTAAGAATTTATTGGGCAGACACAAGAACCAGATTACACAATTGAGTTTATATTTACACATTAACAGATTCCGTTTATACTTTATTAACCAGAAATAGCGCATGAAACTTGAACACATGATCCGTTAACCATCGAGTAACCAGAATTACTTGAACAATTTATATATTGAGTCAGATTATTAATTATATTTTGTTATTGTTCAATTATTTGTTATTATTTTATGAGTGAATCGTTGAAATTTATCATAGTATTTTGCAACAATGAAACGTTATTAAATATTCTCCAGTCCAATACAGTGGTATTAGATAGCAAATTTGCATCAGCTATAATCTATTTCATTAAAATATCGTTTTTAATTGAAGTAATATTTTAATATATTCTATTGTCCAAAACTGATGTGTTCATTAACAAGTTAAAATCAGATTTTGAAAAATTTGACAGTATTCTGTTCTCAATTTCTGATATATTATTTTAAATATTCTAATCGATAAAAGTTAGAGAATTTTCAATTTATTCGACCTTTTACTCCAACAACTAAATTTGATTATTACTTCTGTTACTAATTAAATTGCTTATAGTATTCAATTATTCTACAACATCAATGCATTTAGTGTTGTTGAGCAAATATCCAGTAACACAAGCACATTCATTATCCACATATTCAAAAGGGTACACACATTGGTACATTCCGTTTACATTTTCGCTATATTTTAGTTGTTCACTACACAATCCATATACAATTTAGTATTAATCACATAAATCGCACTTAGATGTTTCATTACCCATTATAGAAATATTAACGCTATTCTAACCAAAACGAGAAGTTGAATCTACACATATGTCGAATTGAGAGATATTCAATATAATTTAAACTAATATAGTCGATGCTATATATCCATTATTTCTACTTTGAATTAAATTGCTTCCTGATAACTTACATTAACTAATTACATATGTAATATTATCAGAAAATTCCTTTATAACATTAATCAATCCAGATGAATTCATACTATTTATTCTAAATTATATAAAAGATTGTAAAACTATGAAACTATATTTTGGTTCAATTATCATCCCAGATATATGTTATCCAGACGCAATAAACACTAAATTACATTTTTTAACTTCTACATCACATTATATGCAAAGAAGAGCTCCGGTTAGTACTAAAAATTGAATTGAAATATTAATATTTGAGTCAGTTATAGTTTAATTATTTATACTAAATCCAAATAAAGAAAATGTATTAACTTACATATTATCAACCATTACATCAATCTGTGACTATTGAATCACATTTGTGTAAATAAATAGGTTTATGTTATTAGATTTCTATGTTAAAAATATATTTTCATTTACATTCATATTGTTTAATGATTATAATTTTTGACAGAAATTATAATTGTTATTGTTTACTAATATATTGTTGAAACATTATACGTATTAATTTTTGAACTGCAATTGTTTTAAGATTATAATAGAAGACAGCATTTCGATTTAATTGAATATAAATATAATATCATAACAAAGAAAGATAGTGTTTAAGAAGATTTGTAGAAACTTTAAAATCTCAATATAGTAAATATAGTCATTAAAATCTTATTTCTTGTTTTAGGAACAAAAAATGTTCAAAAATAATAATTACAAAGCCTTACGCTGAAAAGTAATATAAAAACAGAAAATATGTTTATTTTATATTTTTATTAGATGATCTAAGATATGAGATTAGTTTGTGGTTGCGTTTCAGTGTTCTAAGTTAGGATTTGTGGATTGTCATGATTTATGAGATTAAGATAGAATAATTAAATTGAGCATTAGTACTGATGATTAGGTTACAGTTAAGTGAGTCATTTTATTAAAAATATTCAAAGCGATTTATAAAATGGATTAAGAAAGTGTAGAGTGTCTTGAATGTGGAACAATTCATATATATATATTGAATTTATTATATTCATCGTTAAATGAATCCATAATTTCATATAAGCCATACATATACAATTATTAATATTCTAAAAACATTTACAGAACAAACAATGTATAAGATTATAATTGTTGATGAGTATTACAATTAAGTGAGTCATTATTTACATTATTTTAGAACTAATATAATCTAATATCACTTAAATTTCGTTTATAGTGGTTCAGTATCATGTTCTAAACCTTTGATGGCATCAAAGGTATCCTTCATCTAGAAGAAGCGCCATATTTTAGAACTAATATAATTTCAATTAAAAAATAAAACGACTCAAAAATAAGAAAATAAAATAAAATGACTCACTTAACTGTAACCTTATCATCAGTACTAAGGCTCAATTCAATCATTCCATCTTCATCTCATAAATCATGACAATCCACAAATTCAAACTTAGTTACACATAACGTTACCATAAACATATAACTTTAACATATAATATAATAACATATAATAACATATATATACGTACTAATAGACATCAGGAAGACTCAATGCCTTACACACTTCAATATATTTTTATTTAGTTTATATACTACAATATACTACAATGTATAGCTCTGCCGCTTATGAATGGAAGTGAGTCTAATGAAATACATTTAATAGTAATTATATTTAAAGTCCAATAGAATTATTTAATTTATTTTTTGAAAATTACACACCACTTGGACAAGTTATAACATGTATTCAAAAATGAAACTAATTGATAAAAATATTATCTCTGATTTATATAATGATTATATAGTTAATAAAATATCTCAGTTATATAATATGAGATAATTTGAATTCGAGCTAACGTAAAATATCAATATTTTAGGTTTATTTACAACGTGAATTTATATAACAGAAGTTAAGTAAGTTATAAATGTATATAGGACTATTATTTATTAGAATATGCTGGCTTAGTACATGATAACAAAAACTCAAAAATACTTCAAGAAAGTGAAGTGAAACCTGTTAATACCCACTCATTTAATAGATATTTATTTCATGAGCATGTTACAATATATAAATAAGGCTATATCCTCCTAGAAATTGATTGTCAACGTTATAACTTAATTTACCAGAAAGAAAGATTATTGATCTTTGTGGACTTTAAATTACACATTAAGCGAACGTGGGTTGGCGATCAGGTACACAGCTCCTCTAATTAGAATAGTTTGGTGTAAGCTCCACCCAATAGAATTGACTTAATATGACTTCACAAACAACTAGCTTTATGAATAAATAATAAGGTGTTTTCTTAGCTCCATAAAGTGTTTGAACTAGATTTAGATATGCTACTTTAGTACTGTTATCCTATTATTATGGGAAACTGAAGGTTATTTAAAAGTTACAATGCATATTCATATATTTTTAGTGTCATTAACGAATATTATATTTTTGCGCTCGAATCCGTCTGTTTTCCTTGCGCCAGTTCTCATATTCTGTTTGGGAGGTGGTCATATAGCAATTTTTCATTTCGTGGTGTGGAATAGATTGTAAGTCGATCAAAATGAATAAAACGATTGGGCCAATCGAATCGTTTTTGTATCAAAAATCGTTTTAATCAATAAATCGTTTTACCTTTTCAAAGCGTTTCTTTTTGAGATTCGTTGTAGGTCTACTATAGAATCTTAGTCTGAGAACATGGTCAAATTGTTGTGCAATTTTCCAATGCTTACTAGCTACTATTAATAAATAGTAACTAAGGCTTAACATTTCCCAGCAAAAGTGACTGGAAGCACAACTGGGAGGTTTTGGTATACTCCCAGCAGCTATTTATAGTTGCTGGGAATTCCCCAGTTTTCTTGATTTTTTGGCAAATCTGGACTAAATTTGACCATATCTGGTTCATTTTTGGTCAAATTTTATAAGATTTTATGTCAATTTTTACCAATTTAATAAAATTTTTTTGACTTAAACACTTTTATAATTAGAATGAAATAACAAGCGATGCTAGAGCGCTGAAAAATTGCATGATTAAGGCTAAATGGATAATAAGAACATTCAAATCATTTCTTGCATGAAATGAAATTACCACACCTCGGTAACGCTGATGCTTCGTTCTAATGTCATGTCTAACAACTGAATAGTTTTCTGAAAACCGAAACCGTATTCCTACAGCTATTCGACCTTGAAACGCCATCTTGGAGCACTATCAATGTGTTGTTGCCAATGTTGTGTATCATTGAGTAACTGGCTGACTTCACACAGATTAAATCGTAATTGCACCAAGGTACTCACCGCGATCAGTATCCACAACCATTCTCTGATCAATAGGATGCAAGCTTTCCAATTGACATGTCCAGAATTTCATCGTAGATGAGATAAATAGCACAAGGTTTATGTTTGGTACGCATAGACGACATATAAAGCCTGAAATATGTCGATTTCGTTGATATTGAATGATATTTGATGTGTCAACCCAGGTCTGATACGTCTATTTCTTGCTGGGAATCTCCCAGTTTTTATTTTTAATGTTTTTATTGCTGATTATTGCTGGTTATTTCCCAGTACAAAAACCAGAAATCTCCCAATATCTCCAAACTCCCAGCAAAACCTATACTTTCTACCACAATCAACCTATATATTGGAACTAAAACAATCATTTTAGTATCACATATGATGGCAGTAAGTGACTAATAGCTGGTGGGCCAAAGCTATTATTGTACTAGCATGATACGCTATAGTGATAAATCTTCAAAGTCATTAACTAGCGACCTGAGCTAACACGATATTTTATTACTTTGAGTTATTAAGATATTCAATTTTTAATACTAGATATTGAACTCAACTCTGGTTCATGTTATTGAAATTATTAACTTAACTTTTGAATTTATTTCTAAACTACCTTTATGAACTAAGTGAAACTTTGTCCTTGGAATACCCTTCGGAACCATAGACTACTACTATTGTTTCACATCAGCTACTCGACCTAAAAATTAAATTTTTCTGTGTCAAAAATCAACTTGAAAAATGGATAAAAGGTCAATTATGATCGAAGGACCCTCCTTATTCAACATTTTAATTTAAATAAGTTAACATTTATTTACTACTTTATAACTAGATAGGGAATTTGAGTAACTACAACAAGCATCAATAAACTTGGCTTGTTCAAATCCAGTGCTACTTTATTTTGGATATTTAAATAATTATAAACTCGAGTATTTTCTTTAATAAAGCCTTCATATCAGCAAATACAAATATTCAAGAATTGTAATTTTATTAAATTCCAGTTTATTAACATTATTAAATATGTATTATTCAATCAATTTAAAGCACTTTGGTAAAATTATTTAAATGGAGAGTCAAGAAAATATTGAAGATATGCGTAATTTGGTATTTAGCATTTGAAGTGGAGTTTATAAAATGATCACATAACTTATGATACCTTATATATGCATATAATATAACATTGAATGTATTAAATTCTTTCTGTATGAGTTCACTTTTAACTGTGAATAACTGTACATCAAGACCACATTGCTCTATAAGATTACCGAAGAGAATACTAGTATGACTAGACACTCTATTTGATTTTAAATACATTCATTATCTAGTTTTGAGAACACCATTTTTAACACCGGATTTTGACATTCAGAAATAATATCATGGATAATAGCAATAATTCATCAATAACTCATCAAATTATAACTTTACTTGCAGGTTCTAGCAACTGAAAATATAATTATGTTTCGTATTTAGAATTTATCAAAATCAAATATTGTTAAAGTTAGAAACTGGAATGATCAATAACATTTAAAAAACTTTAGAGAACAGATTTATATCTCTTATTGTTGATATTGTCTAATATATATTCAAATGGACAAAAATGCACAAAATATCATGTAATTAGTATATTCTCGAATTATCAGCAAAGCCTCCACATAATTTATGATTTAGCAATAACAGTATCATCATCAATAACATATTTTTCAGATCCAAATCACTCGATAACGAATTTGGCAACGCCGAATTCTTCAGATTTCTTCAGGAATGCTGCTACGCGTTTTGGCATTTCTGGTTTTTCGTTTTTCAGGTTTTTGAGGAAGTTTCCGCAGAAGAAGTCGTCTTCTTTGAGTCTTTTGTATTCTCCGTCGAATTTGCAGTGTTGTGTGAACATCGTGTTGTAAAGTTCATCGTATTTCTTAGCGTATTCTTCGCTGTACTCAGCTCCCTTGAATTCTTTTACGAGTGTTTCAAGTTTTCTCACCAGTTTGTTCACGATGGGTCTCTGAATGAGCATTTTGTTGAAGTTTTAACACGTTTTAATGTATGTTGCTCTCTACTGCCTCAAGTTTACTTAATAGAATTAATCGGCTACGTCCCATCTTTGTTCCTCGAACACCTTCATTAGTTCCATGATAACGGCCAACTAAGCTATTTTGAACGTGTGCATTCTGTTTTCGGCTGTAACTTGTTCATTAAGAAGGCTCGTTTCGCCTTCACTTGTTTCGTGGAGGGCGAACGCGCAGGCTATGTTCATCTCTTGGTTGTCTATCATGGAGAGCATTGCGTTGTTTCTGGCTACGAATTTTTGGTAGACGGACATTGATTTCTTTATGTCGCCGAGTGCGGCTAGTTCTCTGGCGTAGGTAACGTTGAGGAATCTGTCCCTCGGGTCGAGGAGCATTGCTAATCTTGCGAGCTGTATTTTCTTCTGGTCAGTGGCGATGTTTTCGAGGGCGAGTGCTTCCTGGATCATGATGTTCCTCTTCTCGTTCAGGATTTTTTGGTTGGTTTTGAGCTCTGGCACGTCTGGGAGGTTGATTTTTACCTTTTCGTCGTCCTTTCTGACCGAGTTCAACTCGGTTCTCACTTAATCGTATTTAACCAAGTCTTATTCAAGTTGGTTCATTTCCTCGGTGAGCTGCTCATTCAAGAAGAAGATGTTAATCTCAAAGTTGCCTAAATTCTACGCGGAGTACTTGAAAGCAGCTAACTTTTACAGTAAACCAGTGGCTTTCTCTTGCACGAGCTTCGCATTGAAGGCCTCGCCCAAGAATGACTCGAGCATGGACAAACAAGCTGCGTTCTGGAGGGCAGAGTATTGCTTTATAAGCTCGTCCATGTTAGCTTATGTTAAAGTATAAATGATCTGCTATCTGATGATTGGCATCTAATGGGCTGGAAGGAGAGCAATGAGCTCTTCAACTGGAGTAGAAGATTTTAAGTGAGTGAAAGCCTTCACAATTAACTCAGAATCGTCTGGGTTGTCGTTCAAGAGATACTTCAAGGAGGACATCAAGAGAGCAGCGTTTTCAGACTTGGTGTCAATCAAAAGGTTCACAATCTGAGCGTGCACGTATGGCTTGTCAAGCAAGTTCTTATCCTGAAGCAAAGTTTCATAATAAGTGATTTGCTCAGCTGGCTCCATGTGCATGGTGTCGAAGAAAGCGCGATACAAAGTAAGTTGATTGAGCTCGGACTTGCTCACGAAGTAAGCCTCGTCAGCCTTGTGGTTCATCTCAGCAACATACATAGCATGTGTGCGAGTCTTCATCTGCTTTGCGATGTAGGTATCAAATTGATCCTTGGCAACCAATTGAGTCTTCTTAGAACCCATGATACCAAGCATAATCATACCTGCTTCCATTTGCTCCTTGTTTTCCTTATCAGAATTCTGGTGAGCCAATTTGAACTGCTCAAATGACTGTTTATACTCACCAAGATTGAAGAGAATAATTGCGGCATCACGGTTGAAGGTGTATGAATTCTACCAGTTTGGAATGGCCAATATCTCCTGGATTTGGTTCAAAGCTAGTTTAAATTCCTTGAGTTGTTTGAGAACATTAGCATACAACTGGTATGGAATGTGAGATTAGCGATCAGCAATCTGAGCAGCTTGTTTCATTAATTACAAGCCGTTCTTGTGGGAGATATCGTCGTTTTCCTTGTAGTAAACGGCGAAACCCTTAAATGCCTATAATTCGCAGTGATCTGGAGCTGTTTTAAGCAATTAATCGCAGATTGTGATCATTTCGTCAAATTTGCGATTATCAATAATTGCGTACAGAGAGTTATACTGTTTCAGTTCTTTGGGGTTCAATTGAGCGTGTATTTGCTTGAAGGTCTTTTTCTCGACCTTGGCTGGTGCCTTAACAACAACTACTGGTTTCTTTGGTGGCATTTAAATTAAGTGGTGTGGCTTATATATTCACATATATAATAAGCTGTCCCAAAACACGCGGTTTCCGCGGTTTTAGGTACGCGGTTTTCCGCGGCACCACACGCGGCAGCTGTTTCGGCCGAACCGCGGTTTTTAGCCGTTTTTTCTTGGGTTTTCTTAGTTTTTGCTGAAAAGTTGCACATACCAGGATTTGAACCAGAGACCAAACGTATGTAACACCTAAATACTACCAACTAGACTAAACTGTCACATTAGTAAAATGACTTTTAACACAAATTAAAAAATATTATAAATAATTATGAATTCAAATAAAGTTGAAACCTGACTGAACGAAATTAAAATATCAATAAATATACTATTAATTGTATAGTTATTCAAAAAATTTTGTAAATAATTTCACTTCTTTTTGAATCATCTATATAATCGATTTAGTATCTATATTAAGTATAATTTTAGAAGTAAAAGTTTGCTTTATGTTTAATAATATATTATTATAGGTAATGCATAATGTACTATCATTTAAATATGATAACTAATGAATATAACTGAATTTAGTAAAAATGTTAACTGAAATAATAGTAATGTTAGGATTAATGTCAGTAAAACACTTGTTAATCAATTATAAATCATCCATTTACGTATAATGAATTATACATAAACCGCGGAATAAACCGCGGAAATCAGCATTTTGATTTGATTGCCGCGTTATAATTTGGTTTTGGTGCCGCGTCTGTACGCGGTTTTTTTCAAAAAGGGACAGCTTAATATATAATATATGATATACATAATGGATCATGTTTCATAAAATCAATAGATTTAAGTATAAACATCTGAAAAAGTAAAATAATAACATGACTGTAAAATGAAGAAGAAATAAAACGACTCATGCAATAAAAGTTAGTAAAAAATAGAAGAAATAGTCAAATATTAATATTAAAGAAGAGAAAGTATTTTGCATTATTTTGCCATCGAACGATGGTATTTTAATCTATTTTGTAGCGAGTATGTAAGGGCACATGTTCTGAACTAGGATAGCTATCACTTTTTATGAAACGATTCACTTAATACTATTAGTTAATAGCAAGTTTTCATTGTTACTTATTGAAATATAGCAATTATAGCTACATTTGGATTATTTATACAAAATCGATTGTAAAGTTCTTTTAATTCCGTATATCATCATCCTTTCATTATAAATATTGTAACCATCTATTATTTTTATCTCTTTGTAGATTCTGTTAATATAATTTCCATTCTACAAAATATCTTCTAACTTACCTGATATTTAAATGATGATAAATCAATATAAATCACATAGAACTAAATACGTTAAAGCTGTTTCGTAAATTAAGAAGCATAAGCACTTAGATTGGAAAAAAGATGAAAACCATTTTAATAATCTGGAAATTCACTAACCACAAGAATTATTAAAATATATATTATTTTTACTTGGATATGGTAAAATAACTAGTATATATTTATATATTGCGTTTAGATGTATTGTTGGATTGTTGCTGTTGAATGAGTCATGTTTAAAGAATTAATCCTTTAAATACTTTGTCTTCATTTTAATTATATTCTTTTCTTTAAAAAATACTATTCAACAATAATATCTATTTTATTCTCAAGGCGCAAAATAGTATCAACAAATAATTAAACACATACAAATCTCTCTTTCACTAGATGTGATTGGCGAAGATGTGCGCCATGAGTTCGCACCATTCGTCAACTTCTAACTTTCCGTCACCGTTTTTGTCGAATTGCTTCATGTACTTGTTCACACGTGCTCTTTCCGGGTCCAGTTTCATCTCAAGCAAGAAGAGGTAAAGTTCGCCGTTGAAAACGCCCTTGTCGTGGTTCTGGTTGTACTTGAACCACCAGTCCTCGTAATCCTATTTTGTGTACTTCATTGGGGAGTGGATAAACAATATTAAAAGAATGGATTTGTGAATAATGAGAATATATTGTTCCACTCCAGGTGAGAAGTGAATTGATCAGGTTGATCCAAAAATATGTAAAATTTTAATGTGAATCGCTTTTTATAATATTATTTGGATATTATTTAAAGTAGCTCACTCTATTTTGTCCATGTCCTGAACGATAATGTATATCTTGATAGCGTTCTTCTTGCTCTGTGATCTACGAACAGCGCAGCTGGTTATAACCTCGTACATATAAACTAAGAATTTTAAACTAATTCCACTCTAAAAGAGATACATCAGTCGATCATTCAGAAGATATAGAGTCCTTTATGTACGAAGTAAAGAACGCATTAAAATGAAAATATCATTTTAAAATGTTCCTGTGATTGAAGTAATCGTTTATTGAATGGATATTTTTGAGATGTACCAAAAGAGTGAGTCGATATATATTGCTGTTGAGTCACGTAACATTACTAAATTGAGTTTTTAAGTGACTGAACACGAAACCTAAATACCTGAATTCCCGATGTTATTTTAAGAAAAGTTCAACAAACAGCAGTACGAGAATATAATTCAGTTCGACTGCGAAGTATTGCTGGAAGCACTGCGAGATTCGTGCAATTAGTTGTATAAAACGCAAAAATTCGGCCAAGTTATATTCAGCGTCGAATTCTACAACGGGCACTATTTACACACGCACTCGAAAACACATGCAACCTTTAAACCATCATAAATAAGTTAAGCTATCGTCAAAGTATCAAAAACGCAGATTTGTGTTGAAACAGACAATATTGTACCCACAAACAGCGCATAACTACAAATTAACAACACAGTATATAATAATAACATTAATAAAAACCCAACAATATTTTGTTTCGCTTGTAACAAATGCAGTGCAGACAAAGGGTTCTATATTTTACACACAGACTCTGATAACATCATTACAAACTTAGTTTTTAAAAACGATTACATTGAAATTAAATCAGTTTCAATAACACTAGGAATTGTTATTATATTTGCTTCCATTATTCTTGTAATCCATTCAATTATTTAAACATAGCAACTCATAGCTAAACTAAAGAAGAAAAAACGACTTACACATGAGTGATTTTCAAGTTATTAACTATTACCAAATAGAAAATATAATAGTTATCAAATATTTCCATTTCTCAAATTGGATATGATGAGATAACAACAGATTGAATCAACAATAATCAAACCATTTATTCACTTAGATCTATATATAAAGATTGAAGTATAAAAATCAAACAAAATAAATAATATATATTGCTAATATGTAACTAAGAGTTAAATTAATGCATAATAGTCTATACAGAATCAAATATATTGTGTCGTTTGTAACGAATTTATATATATTTAGTTTTAAGATAATATTTATCGTATTTAAAATGATACTATAAAGTTTATAGCAAATATAACAAATTTTGATAATTAAAAAAGATAGAGAATTTTCTCAAGGAACGGATTTCTATTTTGTTCTAACGGTAAAGATTTATACGTATATTAAAATGAAAAATTGAAATATTGTGGTTATAGTTCTGGATCTTACTATTAGTTTGGCAATAAAGTATATGTTTAGAACTGGGATGCGTTTAAGGAAATATATTACGTTACAAAATTAGATTATAGTTGTAGGATTTTTGAATCGTAATCAGAGATATTGTAGGTGGGTAGTGTTTTATTATTTGAAAATTAAATATTTGATATGATTAATTATTAACTCATATTAGCTTGAATTAGGATAGTATGGCGTGTAAATATCCAATTTATAATCAATATTTGATAGTGATTACAATTAAATTGTACTTTAACATGTTATTGAACCCATTGGCAGTGATATTTTGCTGAATTCCGATTTAATATATTTAGAACAATACTAAAAATATTATTCAAACGATGTTGTTCCATAATAAACTAAATTGTAGGATTGGTAACTTATGTTTCGTACTTAATTATCTCCCGATAAATTTTTCGTGATAGAAGATTCACTAACTTATCTCATTGATTCTTCTAATACAATCATATCCCAGAAGCCGAATATAATTGATTTTTATTCAGGAAGTTAAGTTTAAGTGAACAACAAGTCAGCTCAAGTTTTAATTATTGCTTCTTAGTTCCACACAGTATTTTGTTAAAATAAACACTATTTCTAGATTATAGATACAATATATGCAATCAAAGACCTAGACATTGAATATATAGCAAAAATTCCAAATTTTAAACAAACTTCTATTTAATAACTCGTAAATCAAATATTTAGCGTGGAGGGGAAATTATTCGTTTTGAACCAAACCAATTTATATATTCTTCAAAATAATAAACTCAAGTACGTAATGGAGTTTGAAGCACAGAATATATTTTAGAGTGGCAAACATATTACTATTCAAAATTAAGATAAATTCTTCAAAATGGACTTAAACTTTCAGTAAACGTTTATTTATGAATATAGTGGTGAGATATCAAGACAAGAAGAATATTTATATTTGCACGATGATGACGATTTATATTTAAGTTTAACAGAACAAATAATTGTCGCATATCCTGAAAATAAATATACAACGGAATTGGAATTCATTTAGCAAAATAAGTAATATATAAACCAAAAATATTTTGGTGAATGGTAATTGATCTCATTAAACCGATGCATTCGAATCTGTATATTTGCTTTGAAGATGGTTACATACATATTATTGATCAGTAAATGTAAAAAATTGACTAAATTCCAATTAATATTTAAATGTATTCTGGGTTGTTAAAAACATGATATTCGTAGATATTACAGGCAAAATTATGAAGCGAATTGTTTGTGCTTCAGAATTTGTAGCTAACTAAAGTCACTAACTTACCAAATAATAATTTAAATAGTTAGATTTTTACCGTTCACAACAATTTGTATTGCAAAATGAATTATGAATTGTATATATTTTAAGATAATCAATTTAAACTAACGGAGTGTATTGAAAATATTATACCTGAAAGTCGAATATACTAATTTTTAGATGTTGTACTCGTTAATGGATACAATTCATTCATATTAAATCAAGATTTTTCGTAAATAGAAGTTGATTTAAACATGGACATTGTTTACTTCCATGGAGGAGTATGTATTCATTGAGAATCAATATTAAAACGTATAGAAGTATACTAATATATTTACACTTGAGTAACTTATAATAGAAAATTAAAGCAATTAATTAAATAAATAGAAATTAACTCTAAGTGGAGCACAATTACGTGTTTTGCCAAATGAAATATTTAACAAGGATTTCGAAACCAATGTACTTGAAAGATACAATAAATACATGAAAGAATAATAAACAACAGAACTTACATTTGAAATCGATTAAATCTTAAAGTATAACTTCAAAATATATTTTGCACACGCATAATATGTACACGATAAATAAATGAAACACAATTCTCATATTTAAGAATTATCATTAAAAATTAGTGCATAATGTAAATAAGTTTAAAAGCTAATTTAAACTCAAATATAAATAATAAAAATAATGGCAGATAAAGCTGATCTATTATTTATATGTTAAAATGATTAGTGAATGATGATGTGAAATAAATAATCTGCTTTTTATTTTCTTTCCAAGATCAGTAAAACACACTAAATCACTATGACTTAGCCTTATCAACAATCCTATGGATTCAATTAAATCCTTATATTTTCTCTCATAATATCATTAACAGTTTAAAAATGTTTAAAATTAGAGCCACCCAACGTTTCATTTCTAACGTACGTTAAGGATTTCTAATGTTTTGCGCGTTAAAACAGACGTTACAAGCATGTCACACTAATAATATACTGTATTTCCACTTCACTTAAAATATTTGATATATTTATAAATATTCTGTTAGCTTAAGGGGTAATTTAAACATTTAATATACAACATTTTGCTCAGAGCACTGAAATATAACGTAGAAAGATAATATATAGTTGTAAAACAAGTATAATAATATATTATATTTAACGTTTTTACAAGCGTTTAAAGCTTTAATTGAATTTATCCATTTAAATTAGTGTAATTACTATAATACGGTATAATATAACTGTAAAGTTGATTTATATTTATATTATATAGTGTAAATAATGATTAAATTACTACCTGGGCACTTTTGAAATGAAGGCTTTGGAGTCCGCTCATTTTAGGAAAGAATCACGTATGGTCCAGTTTCATTGAAGTGAAATATAACAAAACATTTGGTTTTTTCATTTTCGAGAAACTTTGTGTCTCATTTCTGCTTCACATTTGCGCTTACATTTGAAAACTGTTACATTTTACCACTTCAGTGATTTAATATTTGGAAACTGCCACTCCAATGAAACGAAGGCCTCCATAAAAATAGACCAATCGCGTGTTTAAACACTATTAAACCACGTTGTGTATGATAAAAATGTGAAATATGTTGAGTTTTAATTAACTGTCAAAAATTACATATTATAGATTATTTCATATTTGTAAATTTATGGATACTTATATAATTCGAACTAAAATAAAATATTTATAACATTCATCCAGGAGCACGTTGAAATAATAATTTTGTTTAATTGGTTAAATATATTTTTTGAGTTATAAATATATTATTCAAAAATTCAAAAACTTGTAAGTACAGTTATACTCGTCTTGTTTTAAAATTGCTCAGAATAAGAACTAACTATACCATGATAACCCTATAGTATGGCTACCCTGGATAAGTCGTGTGGTTGTTCAATCCGATAGCAAGCACTATTTCATAATTTGTAAAACAAATCTAAAATGAACTGAGATATGGAAGTGAAAACATTATCAAATATCGTAACATACTCTGACATATAATAATTATATATGGTTTCACTAGATCTAATTTCCATGAGAAAATAATCGAAAAGTGCGACCCTACTATTAAATTTCTAACGTACATGACGTTAGAGACTTTTTTAACGCGTTATAACGTCTTTCTCAGTTTTCTAACGCTTATTGATTGGCTTTACGTTAATTTCAATCTCTCAATTATCTCACTTTAAAAGATGTGAATTAAATGAGTGAAATTAAATAAACTATGTTAACTAATTCAAATTATGTTAATTTCAATCTAGTTTCTACATAACCTTGCTTGTAAGTAAGTAGCCTATTTGCTTATAAGGGAGTTACCGATTTCAACTCTCTTATAAGCAAAAAATAATAAAAATAGCAAAAATGTATCCGAAATGTATATATGAAAATCTCGAATTTGAATGATTTATTGAACGAAATAGCACCTCCCTTACAAGCAAGGTAATGCAGTATTACTCTTAGATATTTGGTATTGTTGGATTATTGTTTTAAAAATATAGAGTCCTTTATGTACATTGTTACAGAAGTAAAGAACGCATTAAAATGAAAATATCATTTTAAAATGTTCCTGTGATTGAAGTAATTGTTTATTGAGTGGATATTTTTGAGATGTACCAAAAGAGTGAGTCGATATATATTAAAGAAGAGGAAGTATTTTGTATTATTTTGCCATCGAACGATAGTATTTTGATCAACATAGTTATTTTTTCTTGGTTGTAGTAAAATAACTAATATTTATTTATTGCGTTATTTATTGCTGTTGAGTCACGTTAATTTCAATCTCTTTTAAAAGATGTGAAATTAAATGAGTGAAATTAAAATAAACTAATTCAACTAATTCAAATTAATTCACTTCAAACGAACGAACTAATTCAGTCACTGCGTTCGAGCGAGTTCAGCAGGAACTCGGACATAACTTTCACCTCAAATTTCACGTTCACGAAACTTTGTGTTCGCTCAGGAATTATCTCTCAGACGTTCAAATTCTGGTCGGAGGAGGTTCAGGTTCTAAAGTTCAAATCCGAATTCGACGTGAAAGCGATGTGCTTCCAAATGTGCAGAACGCGATTCGTAAAATAGTATGGAGACGTAATCGGACAATTGTTAGCTGAGATATTATGCACGTTAGATTTTAATAACGTTGTTAATACTAGTATATAATAAGACCTGGATCAGATATGCGCGTTCGCCAGCGCGATCATGGACTGGTACAAAAATGATATTCAACACTACAGAGAGATTGAAACGCAATTTTCGGATGAATACAAGATCAGATTCCCGTTCCTAACATGGATCAGCTCGCCACTGCTGTACCACCTGCTTAAATGCGTCCTAAAAGAACAACTCATCACCATTAACAACCTACAAACAATCGGACAACAAATAGACACCGAACTATTCAAAAATAAACACCTGGCCAACATCAAAATACAAAAATACCAAATATTCAACCACCTAACCAACCACATGAGCTCAATCCTGCTTTAACTGATGCTGAAAATAGACTCAGAGGAAGTACTACCCGTTTTCATTACATACCTGCTAAAAGCATTCAAACACATCACAACCGAGAAAAATATCAATAAAGCTACACTAAATACACTGAAATAACTACTAGATGAACAACTAAACCCAATTATTTATAACACAGCTTTATTTTTTGGAATTACACTTATCGAAGACTAATAACTACAACCTATTGAAAAATAAACTCAACAACTAAACGAAAAACAACTTGAAATAATTAATTAATAAATGCAGAAATTTCAAAAATCGTGTGGTTTAGTTTTATCAAATGAGCTTGATGACATCCGAGAAATGGTAGTATAATAACCATTTATCGCTAACCAGTAAAAGCTGTCAGAACTCACTTCAGAAATAGTTAGAATAAAAAATTTACTAACAAATATTCTTCCTGTTAACACCACTTTTAATGAGTACATTGAAGGAGTCGATAACTTGGTATTTATACAGGGTAAACTCACAGATAAGCTTAAAATATTGAAAGATTTATGAATTGGTTTCACTTATTTTATTATTCGTTTGATTCATACTGATATCTTTCATATTGTATGTCATTATTATTTAAATGTAACCAATTATTTTGATTGAAACTTGCTTAATTATAATATATATCACTCACCAACTACAATTCAACAATGCGCTTGCCTGCTTTTAATAATGAGCAAAATTTTAGTTACCCAATAATTATTGTATTTTATAATACAATACGTATTATTTATAATTAAAAATATTGCAACAATTATTGTATTGTATATGTGTGTGAATCATTTCATTTTTCATTTAATATGTTAAAAAAATTAATCAGTGTTTTATTGAACGATTATTTCATTTATCCCACATCATTAGAAATAGCGATCGATAACTAATCCATTGAAAACGACGACTTCCAGAAGCAGATGCAGCTCAGAACGAAGGTGAACGAAGTGAAGAACACCGTCAGGAAGCTGCTCGGAGCCGAGGGCCAGAAGGCGATGCCGCTGCAGAAAATATACACCTGCGTGAGGCAGATGTACAAGCAGGACTTCGTGTACTTCGGCATCTACTACAAGATATGCAGGGACGAGCTGGCCCGCTTCAACAACGGGAGTAAACGGTGAGTTTATTTATCTAGGCTAGAATTCACTAGAAAGATTTGAACGAGTTGAGCTATAAATTTGATATCAAGTATTATTGTACGCAGGTTATATTTTCGACATTCAACCATCACTTCACGACGCCGCCCATGTTCACCTGGTAGCTCATCTCCACGATCGACTTCTCGTTCAGCAGCGGGCTTCCCTTCAGGCCGAAGAGCTCTTGCGCCTCCGTTTTGAACGCTATCCGGTCGTGCGGTTCTTTTCGGTCCACCTGGTTCAGCTTCACCAGCGCGTTCTTTCTCATCAGCTGGTACGACTGCTTCAGCTGCTTCAGCGTGCGCATGGGCAGGTACTTCCTTTGGATGTAGTCCCACTCAGGTCCGTGGAAGCTGAGGGCCAGCTGAAGCAGCTTTTCTTCCGAGGACTGCAGCAGCACCTGCGAGTTCTGCACCTGCGGGGCGTCCGACTGCGCGACCAGGAGATCGGAGCGGTTCAGGTCCGACGGCTCTTCCTGAAATTGAGACAGATTCGCCTCGTTCTGGGTGAATATCGGCTGGTTCGTCTTGATCTGGTGAGACACATACTTCCACACTCTCCTGCACTCCTTCAACGGAAGCTGCATTCTTTTCTGAACAGCCTCCCACTGAATGTGCTTCATGTTGCCTGTGAACAGGTTATTTTCATCTACATTTTTAACTTTAGTAACATTCTATTGTCCTAATTCTTATATTGTATATTCTTATATTGTACAAACGCACACATTTATCATACAACAAATATATAAGATATATTAAAATTCTAATTATAGAACACAATTGATATTTAGGAATATTATCAAAATATTACATTTATGACGAATATCATGAATTTATAATTTATGATTGTGTTACAATCAATTGTATAGGTGAGCTAATTAATAGATTCTGTTGTATGCCTCAATTTTCGGTATATGGTTCAATTTATTTATTATAAGATTATATACATATGTACAGGGTTCGTCCAATATTATATTTACATTCTTTTAATATTTTATGACTATATTCCAATTTTTACACACCTCGTGATATGATCCTCCAGTTAATTAACAGCCAAATGCTCCAAGTGTTTTCGATTGCAGAATTCGATTTCTGTTACAACTACGTGTTTTACAAACCATTTTAAGAAAGAACGTAAATTGTTCTAACAACCCCATTCATTTTTGAAGGCGAAACCACACGTGATCTTTGCACTAGAACTGATAACGTCCTCTTCAGAGAAGTGAACCAAAGCACCTTTTCGGTCAAGATAGACTCCGAGTTCGACCTCAACTCCCAGCCCTTCAGTTTGTTCTTCTTCGTCTTTTAGAACGTAACCATCGTTGACACAGAGATAAACATGAAACTCTCGAATTCAAGCAACCAAGACTTTGCCTTCCTGGTCGCCACGGTTCCAGAGTATTCGATTGAGATCAGAGGCTCCAGCTTCCAGTTCGAGTCCAAGAGCCAGATTTAGAGCTTTTATGGAATCGCCAACAACCTCACCGAACTCCTCACCGTCAACAGGAGCACCTTCACCTTCATCTGTAGCACCACGATTTCCAAATTTTATGGTATTTCGAGTCAAGTTAATAACTTGATTGTACAGAACTCCAGCTTCTCGATTACCACTTCGGCTTCCACCAGCTGCGGCTTCGTCTCCCTGGTTCTGGGCGCTTCCACTTTCAAGAACCTGACTGTTTCCGGTGCTCTTTCTGGAGCGAACACTTTCGGCTTCATCTACGAAAACAGAGGCGCGTGCACGATTTAGAATATTACATATTCTCTGGTTACTTCCGGTTCCGCCTTGAACTGCGGCTTCGTCCAGCTCACTTCTGGCTCTGGAGTCGTTTCCACTTTGAATCTCACTTTTATCGGATTCACTAATTCGTAACTCATCAGCGAGCCGGCTTCGTACTCCGGAACCTGCCCGTGCATAACCGGCTCGAGTCTCCAGTCCGGGCTCTGCTACTGCGCCACTGGATCTCTCCCGATCTCCAACAACTGCTCGTGTACCACCCCGAACGCCGTCGTTGTGAACAAGGTGTGCGTCTGCGGGGTCAACGCGACCAACTCGAGCAACGTCTGCACCTGTCCGACCGGCTCCACTTTGGTTAACGGGATTTGTAAGTGTTCTACCACCAACGCCTTCCCGGTATCCGGGGTTTGTGTCTGCGGAACGAATGCTACTAACTCTTCGAATGTTTGCGTTTGTCCAACTGGATCTATTCTCACGAATGGAGTTTGCTAATGTTCAACGATTAACGCCTTCCCAGTTTCTGGGGTATGTTAGTGCGGGATAAACGCGACCAATTAAAGTAGTGTTTGTATCTGCCCTACTGGTTCAAGTTTGATTTCTGGAATTTGTTAGTGCGCTACGCCTAACGCTTTCCCAGTTTCTGGAGCATGCGCCTGCGCCACTTATGCTACTAACGCCTCGAATATCTGCACATGTCCGACGAACTCGATTGTTTCTTCCGGGGCTTGCGTATGCCAGCCGTAGTATTCTTCTATGGTTTCTGGAGTTTGTAAATGCACTCCAACTGGGAGCACGATGGTCGGAAGTACCTGTACTTGTCCACCTCGTGCAACAATTACAGCTTCAACTTGTAATTGTGTATCAGGTGCAACTTTACAAGGAACAAACTGCGTGTGCACTGGTGATTTTAGTTAGGGTTGGGCTCCTTAAGGAAATGCTTGGTGCAAAAATGTAAATATGTGCTGCACGAAATGCATGGCAAAAACAGGAAATAATTGGGGGTGTTCAAATTGGAGTTATTATACTTGCAGCAATTCAGGTACTACAGTTTTGGCATGATAATTAAATTTTTGTTTAAATTAATAAAATATCATTTAACATTCAAACTATTTTATAAACTTGTGCTATAACAAAATATTATCTACAAATTTAAACTTTTGTAAGAAAAATCATGAAAAAATGAAATACGAAAACGAACCGCAAGCTTTTGAACAAGTCCGAAGTTAATTTAGTGTTGTCAAATTGACTTAGAATAATAATTAGATATTTTGAAAACCATATATTTAAATTGACACCACATTCCGGCGTAATTCAAGGATAATTCTACTTAAATTCAATATGAATAATTTTTGAATCTCCAAATTATATTTAAATTTGTATTTCAATATGGCATAACCATGTACCGTTCGAACAAATATCAATTATTTATTCACTTCAAATATGTAGTTACTTTCCCAAGTTCCAATGCTTCCAAAACTTCAATCGAAAATAAAAACACAATAGAGTTATATAAGACGAACTTCCAACCTAACACAGGACTTTGGCGCGGTTAACTCAAAGTCATAGTTGTCGCAGCAGATTTGGGTGTCCATGGGGCAACTGAGAGAGCTGGATAAGAAGGTAGAGCGGGTGGAGTTGCAGGTAAATTTAAATGAGCAAGCCACGCAGGTGATATATAGGAATTTTACGAAAATTAGAAACTTCGCTGTTAAACATCTGGGCGGAATACAGATATAAAGCTCATTAAATGTTATATGAAATTATATTGTTATAGAAACTGTATATATTTTATTAGTATTGTTAATTCATTTTTATATGAGTTAATATTTATTATCAATCATTCACATGTTGATTTCAGAAAACTTGCAATAAATTCAACTAGCTCCTCCAATTTCAGGTCATCATTAGCCGTTACAAGAGATTTCTTATACAATAGATCTAAATCATCACAGTTGTCAAATTTATTTTTGAGGTTGTTATAGTACTCATAAAGCGATTTAACTTAACATAATTGTTCAGGTGTTATATTTCCTTGTTTTAAAGTCCTTATTAATTCGTGTCTTTTCGTTTTCAATTTAATATACGTGTTATACTTCTATCTTAGTTATTCTGGAGACAAATTTGGAAACTGCAGTTTCTGAATGAGAGTCCACTTTTTATCGTAAATTTAGACGCAGCTGAGCAGCTGGATTAGGTTGTAAAACGTCCACTGCACATTGCACTTCTTTGAAACTCCTTGCTGTATTATTGAATAATAGTATGATTTGCACTACTTAGGGCTCCTGTTCATTTGCTGTGCTATATAAATCCAATTAGTCCTATCTTCTTACGTATGTTCATCTACTAGCCTTACTAACAGCTATCTGTCTGTTTCGGACCATTTCTACACAACACTCATTTATTAAAAGAGTGTAATTATACAGTTTAAGTTACAATAAATATCCACTCTCATATTGCAGTAAAGTTTGCACAATCCACTCCAATAATAATGATTAAACATTCCACTAACATGTTAACTTGACGAATTAAAGTATAAATTCTTACATTTGTCTTCATAATATAATTAAATAGATATAATTTGTTTTATTTAGAAGATGAAAATACTACCCTATAATTCCAAAATTAGTGTTGTTGAAATATAGTGGTTTCATGAATGTTTATTAGAGATAATAAACCGAAATAATAAGAATTATTATTATCAGATCTGCTGGTATTTCACAAACTAAATTACTACATTACCTCGAATGCAGACCCCTATTCACTTACAGACCCCAGCTGATTTAACAAAAAATATCAAGGGGTCTATAAGTGAGAGCAAATCTGGCTGTTTATGGCTCATATTTTATTTCAGATTTGGTTTTCCATTTCAGTTACAGACCCCATTTCTTAAAATAGTCTTCAAATATCAACATATTTTTGAATTTAATGTACATAATGACTTAAATAGTACGATGTATTAAAGATTGTTTAGTTTCCTCGTTTATGTTAGTCTTAAAACACGTTAGAATCAATATTATTTTATCAATTAAATATCAAATCATTTCAGTTACAGACCCCAAATATAGTTCATTTATAGACCATTTTATTCATAAATATAGATGGGGTCTGTAACTGAGCACTTTTGGGGTCTGTAAGTGAATAAGGGCGGGGGTCTGCATTCGAGGTAATGTAGTATATAAAAAATTTTAATGTCTAAAACAGTTATAATACAAAGCGAACATAATTCAGCAAAATAATATTTTTGAATCGAACTATTTGATAAATCTAATTCCATATTTAAACATCACAATATATATTCGCCACCACTCAAAATGCAAGCTGACATTCCCGTTCGTTACCCCACATCGCTTTTTTAGAAATAGCGATCGATAACTAATCCATTGAAAACGACGACTTCCAGAAGCAGATGCAGCTCAGAACGAAGGTGAACGAAGTGAAGAACACCGTCAGGAAGCTGCTCGGAGCCGAGGGCCAGAAGGCGATGCCGCTGCAGAAAATATACACCTGCGTGAGGCAGATGTACAAGCAGGACTTCGTCTACTTCGGCATCTACTACAAGATATGCAGGGACGAGCTGGCCCGCTTCAACAACGGGAGTAAACGGTGAGTTTATTTATCTAGGCTAGAATTCACTAGAAAGATTTGAACGAGTTGAGCTATAAATTTGATATCAAGTATTATTGTACGCAGGTTATATTTTCGACATTCAACCATCACTTCACGACGCCGCCCATGTTCACCTGGTAGCTCATCTCCACGATCGACTTCTCGTTCAGCAGCGGGCTTCCCTTCAGGCCGAAGAGCTCTTGCGCCTCCGTTTTGAACGCTATCCGGTCGTGCGGTTCTTTTCGGTCCACCTGGTTCAGCTTCACCAGCGCGTTCTTCCTCATCAGCTGGTACGACTGCTTCAGCTGCTTCAGCGTGCGCATGGGCAGGTACTTCCTTTGGATGTAGTCCCACTCAGGTCCGTGGAAGCTGAGGGCCAGCTGAAGCAGCTTTTCTTCCGAGGACTGCAGCAGCACCTGCGAGTTCTGCACCTGCGGGGCGTCCGACTGCGCGACCAGGAGATCGGAGCGGTTCAGGTCCGACGGCTCTTCCTGAAATTGAGACAGATTCGCCTCGTTCTGGGTGAATATCGGCTGGTTCGTCTTGATCTGGTGAGACACATACTTCCACACTCTCCTGCACTCCTTCAACGGAAGCTGCATTCTTTTCTGAACAGCCTCCCACTGAATGTGCTTCATGTTGCCTGTGAACAGGTTATTTTCATCTACATTTTTAACTTTAGTAACATTCTATTGTCCTAATTCTTATATTGTATATTCTTATATTGTACAAACGCACACATTTATCATACAACAAATATATAAGATATATTAAAATTCTAATTATAGAACACAATTGATATTTAGGAATATTATCAAAATATTACATTTATGACGAATATCATGAATTTATAATTTATGATTGTGTTACAATCAATTGTATAGGTGAGCTAATTAATAGATTCTGTTGTATGCCTCAATTTTCGGTATATGGTTCAATTTATTTATTATAAGATTATATACATATGTACAGGGTTCGTCCAATATTATATTTACATTCTTTTAATATTTTATGACTATATTCCAATTTTTACACACCTCGTGATATGATCCTCCAGTTAATTAACAGCCAAATGCTCCAAGTGTTTTCGATTGCAGAATTCGATTTCTGTTACAACTACGTGTTTTACAAACCATTTTAAGAAAGAACGTAAATTGTTCTAACAACCCCATTCATTTTTGAAGGCGAAACCACACGTGATCTTTGCACTAGAACTGATAACGTCCTCTTCAGAGAAGTGAACCAAAGCACCTTTTCGGTCAAGATAGACTCCGAGTTCGACCTCAACTCCCAGCCCTTCAGTTTGTTCTTCTTCGTCTTTTAGAACGTAACCATCGTTGACACAGAGATAAACATGAAACTCTCGAATTCAAGCAACCAAGACTTTGCCTTCCTGGTCGCCACGGTTCCAGAGTATTCGATTGAGATCAGAGGCTCCAGCTTCCAGTTCGAGTCCAAGAGCCAGATTTAGAGCTTTTATGGAATCGCCAACAACCTCACCGAACTCCTCACCGTCAACAGGAGCACCTTCACCTTCATCTGTAGCACCACGATTTCCAAATTTTATGGTATTTCGAGTCAAGTTAATAACTTGATTGTACAGAACTCCAGCTTCTCGATTACCACTTCGGCTTCCACCAGCTGTGGCTTCGTCTCCCTGGTTCTGGGCGCTTCCACTTTCAAGAACCTGACTGTTTCCGGTGCTCTTTCTGGAGCGAACACTTTCGGCTTCATCTACGAAAACAGAGGCGCGTGCACGATTTAGAATATTACATATTCTCTGGTTACTTCCGGTTCCGCCTTGAACTGCGGCTTCGTCCAGCTCACTTCTGGCTCTGGAGTCGTTTCCACTTTGAATCTCACTTTTATCGGATTCACTAATTCGTAACTCATCAGCGAGCCGGCTTCGTACTCCGGAACCTGCCCGTGCATAACCGGCTCGAGTCTCCAGTCCGGGCTCTGCTACTGCGCCACTGGATCTCTCCCGATCTCCAACAACTGCTCGTGTACCACCCCGAACGCCGTCGTTGTGAACAAGGTGTGCGTCTGCGGGGTCAACGCGACCAACTCGAGCAACGTCTGCACCTGTCCGACCGGCTCCACTTTGGTTAACGGGATTTGTAAGTGTTCTACCACCAACGCCTTCCCGGTATCCGGGGTTTGTGTCTGCGGAACGAATGCTACTAACTCTTCGAATGTTTGCGTTTGTCCAACTGGATCTATTCTCACGAATGGAGTTTGCTAATGTTCAACGATTAACGCCTTCCCAGTTTCTGGGGTATGTTAGTGCGGGATAAACGCGACCAATTAAAGTAGTGTTTGTATCTGCCCTACTGGTTCAAGTTTGATTTCTGGAATTTGTTAGTGCGCTACGCCTAACGCTTTCCCAGTTTCTGGAGCATGCGCCTGCGCCACTTATGCTACTAACGCCTCGAATATCTGCACATGTCCGACGAACTCGATTGTTTCTTCCGGGGCTTGCGTATGCCAGCCGTAGTATTCTTCTATGGTTTCTGGAGTTTGTAAATGCACTCCAACTGGGAGCACGATGGTCGGAAGTACCTGTACTTGTCCACCTCGTGCAACAATTACAGCTTCAACTTGTAATTGTGTATCAGGTGCAACTTTACAAGGAACAAACTGCGTGTGCACTGGTGATTTTAGTTAGGGTTGGGCTCCTTAAGGAAATGCTTGGTGCAAAAATGTAAATATGTGCTGCACGAAATGCATGGCAAAAACAGGAAATAATTGGGGGTGTTCAAATTGGAGTTATTATACTTGCAGCAATTCAGGTACTACAGTTTTGGCATGATAATTAAATTTTTGTTTAAATTAATAAAATATCATTTAACATTCAAACTATTTTATAAACTTGTGCTATAACAAAATATTATCTACAAATTTAAACTTTTGTAAGAAAAATCATGAAAAAATGAAATACGAAAACGAACCGCAAGCTTTTGAACAAGTCCGAAGTTAATTTAGTGTTGTCAAATTGACTTAGAATAATAATTAGATATTTTGAAAACCATATATTTAAATTGACACCACATTCCGGCGTAATTCAAGGATAATTCTACTTAAATTCAATATGAATAATTTTTGAATCTCCAAATTATATTTAAATTTGTATTTCAATATGGCATAACCATGTACCGTTCGAACAAATATCAATTATTTATTCACTTCAAATATGTAGTTGCTTTCCCAAGTTCCAATGCTTCCAAAACTTCAATCGAAAATAAAAACACAATAGAGTTATATAAGACGAACTTCCAACCTAACACAGGACTTTGGCGCGGTTAACTCAAAGTCATAGTTGTCGCAGCAGATTTGCGTGTCCATGGGGCAACTGAGAGAGCTGGCAACACGTATAATATAAAGTCATTCTGAAACAAAATCTACCGGTTAACGAATATTGAAAAAACGAGAAATTATGTTTTCAACATTCAGGCGTTTTTAAGAAATATGTTTAAATAAACTTGAAACAAATCACTTTCAGCGAGTGCGCGTTGAAAACAAGTTAATTAATGTGAAATATAACCATAGATCTGCTCTATACTTATGTTGAACTGTTCAACTTTGATAACGCATTTAAATAACAGCTGGTAAAAACACGGCAAATAAATAATGTAAATGAATGAAATTCGTTTAATATGAAATATTATTCACAATATTAAACAAAACCACTTCAAATGAGTTAATAATTTGAGTCAAGCTCAGAATCGACATCAAGTCAGGATTTTGGACCATTTGCTTAAGATTTTACTGAAGAGTCTTTAAACTAACAAGTCCATAAGGAATTGTCAGTTACAGTACCAAAATTAATAAGTCGATTTATGCACAATGCACCACCAAACGAATTTTTGATGCAATAAACAGACTATAATTACATATTCAGTCTTAACGTTGACTATATTAACAATTAAAAATATTTAACACTTAGTATTGATTTTCAAGGAGATTATTAAACAGATCTTGAGTATTCAGAATTAAACCTAAACGTTATTTAATACTTGAACAAAGTAGTTTAATCCGTTTATATTTACTGTGCTAAAATTGATTTGAACATGTTAAGCGGTTTAATAAATCATCTTTCATCTTTCAAGTTTTCAACAAGTTTAACAATAATTTTGAATGCAAAAATATAGATGTGAGAGTAATAATAGTATCAGAAAACGATTATGATTTATCGTGGATAAATTCTGGTAGTTTTCAACAAATTTAAGTAGAAGCGTGTTTTGCGACACCTATATAGTATTCTTTAATTAAATAGTTTGGTCATTTAAAAAATATAAATAAATTGAGTATTGCTGATCCGATAGTAGACATGTCGGAATTAGATCTAAATATTGACAATATTACATTTACAAGTTGTTAGATGCATAAACCTCTAAGCTCAGTTTTTGTTATTTTTTGATGCACAGAGCCGAAAGGAATGACTGTATTTTATACATCTATATATGTTATAACAGTAATACAGAATTTTTTTAGAGGTATGTTAAACACTTAAATTTTTTAATATATTTAATCAAAATTAGGCATATTAAAATTGAGTAAATAGCTGATATATCGTGTTAAAAATAGGTGCTCTATTTATAGAATTCAAACATATTGTATATCGCTAAAATGTGCCAAAAACACTTGGAATTGATACTTTTGAAAGTATATATCTAGTATCTGAATATTAAGTAAGAACTTATCAATTTTTAATAAATTTTCACATGTAGCAAGTTGTGTTTCCTACATAGTCATTTTACTTTTAAACATCAAAAATTAATATTATATAATCAATATTGTGCGCTAATTTGTATTTCCACTCCCGCATGATAACATATTTATTAGTGTGTCACAGAGGAACTGGAACATTAAATTGAACATATCATAGGTAAGTTATTATTAACCGAATTTGAGTACATAAATCAAAGCTATAATTACAAATATAATAACAAATAATTAAACATTGACACAACGTTAAATTTTTTAAATTTCTATTAGATTTCTGGGAATCCGCTTAAAAAGAAGTCACAAAATATCGTATACGAAATAAAACTCTGTAAAAATGAAAATATATTACATGTTTTGTAATAATGACAAAATATACTTTAAAATACATGCTGGCTTAAATTGCAAACAGTGTGTCTGTGCTTATTGACAAATATGAAGACAATAATAACATAAGATGGAAGAACAAAGGATTAAAAACAATAATAGAAAGAATATCTAATATCTGTATTGTGGAAAGAGTTGTGGAAAGAGATAAGTGAAAATAAATATATTTCCGAGTTATTTATGTTTATATATTATATTTATCATATATCGCTTTATTTATATTCAAATATATTTCATTTGTTAAAGTGGAAACATAAACGTCTTTATTTACCATATGAATACGAAATATTAATAATCAATCATATTTTACATTATTTTACACTAAATTAGATATTACATGATTGAAATAAATATATTAATTTTATAGTAATAATTTAAATTATGTAATGGAATTCGTCACCTCTTTCTATTTCAAAAGATATGATTTTTACAGAAATTCATTTAATAACTGTATAGAGTTCATCTTTGCCTGTATAATAGTATTTAATATATTGTAAATACATTCCTCTCTTTAATCAGGATATCTAATTGAACACCTTTCTCGTGTTATAATCAACATCATCATATTTAGAACCATACGTAGAGCTGCAGTAGTCCTTCGCATTCTATTGGGCAATTAGAAAATATGTCAGTTAAATTTGCGTGCTTCTAGCTAGGCCAGGAGAAAAGATATAAAATAATTTTGATTTATGGAGGTGAGGAAAATTGCGCCAGTTTCGGTGGTTTTTAGTGGTGGAAATGGGCGTAACAGCTTTAAATGCACGAATACGTACTTATGAATACATAGTTAAAATCTTTTAGAAAAAGTTCAAATCACACACATCAAATTTTGTCGTGAGCTTAGAGGTGATGCATAACTAACCTACAAGCAAATTATAAGTAAATACTTTGTAATTTGACAGGTCGGAAATTCACACTTCCCAACTATTCGGCGTTTAAACGTAAAATTTAATTATTTTGAACAGATTTTATGATGATAAATACAGCTATTACTGTTATCTGCCCACGGTAATTGATGACATCCCAGACATTGAAAACGTTGAAATAATAAATTGTATTATGAAACTGAAAACGTTTTCTTAACCTAAAATTAAAAATCTTAAATTAAACGGATACCAAATAGATTTGATCAGTTTCAAATTCTTTGTTTATATTTAGAATTTATAGATTGACAATGAGCCGGAATATTTGAAGGTTTACAATGTATTACTTAACTAAGACAGAATTGTTAAAACTAGAAATTAAAATACTGTTATATAATTAAAGCGAAAATAACTCGATCACTAGAATCTCATAATATTTCTAAAGAAGATTTCACAAAAACTATTAACACAACAATTTTCACGGATTAACATTGGGGTTGAGTGAACTGTCCGCAATTTAAAAAGGTAAAACTATTGATTCGGTTTTAAACTAACGGAGATTATGTGGGATGTTATAATTACTTCACTGCTTCACTGAGGGATTTAATTTTTGAATGAGATCAGTGATTTCCACTTGTATTAGTACTATTTAATTGCAATGATATATTTTTCTCTTCATAATATAATTATGAACCTACCTACTAAGAATGTCTAAGTTGAGTTAATAAAACGGTGATCCTTCAGGGAAACACAAAACATGGTCACAAAACGGTGAAAAGATTTGTTGATACTTGATATATTGATATAATTGAAAATATATTTTAAGAATGTATAAATTGAATCAAAAACAGTTACAATACAAAGCGATCATAATTCAGCAAAATAATATTTTTGAATCGAACTATTTGATAAATCTAATTCCATATTTAAACATCACAATATATATTCGCCACCACTCAAAATGCAAGCTGACATTCCCGTTCGTTACCCCACATCGCTTTTTTAGAAATAGCGATCGATAACTAATCCATTGAAAACGACGACTTCCAGAAGCAGATGCAGCTCAGAACGAAGGTGAACGAAGTGAAGAACACCGTCAGGAAGCTGCTCGGAGCCGAGGGCCAGAAGGCGATGCCGCTGCAGAAAATATACACCTGCGTGAGGCAGATGTACAAGCAGGACTTCGTGTACTTCGGCATCTACTACAAGATATGCAGGGACGAGCTGGCCCGCTTCAACAACGGGAGTAAACGGTGAGTTTATTTATCTAGGCTAGAATTCACTAGAAAGATTTGAACGAGTTGAGATAAGTCCTCTTAATATTTTATTTTTTAAGATACGGAAGTGAAATTATATATTTATATTGATAATAGTCTATATCGTTTACATTTATATTATTTTCCTTTTTTATTATTTATATCAAGTATTTTTATAAATATTTAGTATCTTTATATTTTGATAAAACTTAAATTATCTTTGAAAATTTTATTCCTCTATTTAATTCAATATAGTCAATTAGATACACAGAGGCAATATATGTTAACTACATAATATTGTATTAATATATTCTTTGAATGTAAAGATACACAATGTTACTAAAATTTCATTCAATTGTATTAAACTAATTTACTTCCGCCGAGACTTATGTTATATTAAATAATATACTCATAAGACTATAGTAGAAATTATGTGGAAAAGAATTCTTAAAACATTCTAGTTTTAATTGTATTCAACAAGATGATAATTTATATTATTTTATTCTAAATTGCTAATAGTATATTTTGTGCTCAATTTCTATTATCTACTTTATATTAATATGATAAACTCTATATTTTAATATATTATTAAAATTCCACTTTAATTGTTTAATTTTACCAATTTGTATATTTAATTAGTTTTCTAATCATATACTAATCTTAAATGGAATAAAATAAAATATAATGTTATATACAATGCTAAATAGATAAAAAGTATTTCATAGTATTATAATTTATTTATATTAAGATTTTTACAATATAAAATAATATAATTACAACTGTTCTTGACTGATCCAGAACGAAAGCAATTTCAATATTTGTACAAAATGAAAGAGTTGTGTTAATATATAGAAATTTAAACATATAACTATATAGGTTTAAGAGAAGATGGAATATAGATTTAACTAAAAATATTTCGGGAATATTTTTGTAACTGACATGATAAATGTACTAATTAGATAAAAATATACATCACTCTTAAATAGGGTATTTAAGTTTCCGACTTTTGGCGCTTGTTCTATTCAGACTCTCTAAAATATGCGAAGTCTAAGGATTTCAATATATTTTGTTCAAAACTTTTGTGTATACATACGTATTGCATTAAAATAACTAGATTCGTACGGTATGCAATTATACGTATTTTAAGACTGGAAAACAACAGCTTGCCAGTTTCAAAATACAAAGTTTTACAAAGGATATCAAGAGTTGCATAATCTTGGCCATAATTGATAAAATCTTTGTTTAATATACCTATACTTCAGAAATATATCAGGATGCCATTATGTTACTCCAGGCGACAAATTTAGACAATTTGTCGAAACATTTTTACAGAATTTATTTAGATTATTAGTAATAAATAAATCCGTTATAGTATTTTATTATGAGAGTGTACAGTTATCATTTTGACAATCGTGTTCTGATCTCGACAAGTAAAATCTCCAATATCAATATCGAACATAATCTTTGAGTTATATAGTTGTGAACATTATAAAGCAAATCCAATGTAACGTAATACTATGTAGATTATACGCGTTTATTTTCTTTGGAGAAATCAACAACAAGCAACTTTTTCCTTTTCTCACTACCAAAAATTATGAAATTTAATATGAAGCAAATCGAATTATGAGCACAGCTTTAGTAGAAAATATTCTTTTACTGTAGTATCTCGTTAACATATTTCAAATCAGCTGGCGGACCTAAATTTATATAATTATTAAACGATAAGTAGTTGATAAAACCAATTTAGACCGAAATTTCATTAACTTTAAGAAACAGAACTAGTTTCGACAATAAATTCAGTTAATATTTGTCATAAAGATATATTTCTTGCAAATCACCTAGTTATAACATCTAAATAATTACTAACCTTCAGAATGTTACTAATTACCGATATTCGAACTAAAACATGAGACTGTATAGATTTTATCACCTAAAGGCTTTCACTTTGAATATTTAATTAAAATTAGTGATCTTGTTTCGACTGAAGATAATTTCTACCTCTGCTTTATCTTTTCTAATTTCAACTATTTTCACTATATCAATCTGTTCTAAGATTTACTAACATCACCGCTGATCTATTTTGGTCAATCACTCAATGTTAGTCTGTAGTGAGTCTGTATTGATTATTATTTCTATGATTATTAAAATTTCATTTTTCGGAGAACTTTTAGCGCGGAATATATTTTTTAGTTTCAAAAAGGCATGAGTAAAAATAATATAATATTGAAATCACTAAAATTATGAAAAAAATTATTAAATGGACTTATGAGTTGAGCTATAAATTTGATATCAAGTATTATTGTACGCAGGTTATATTTTCGACATTCAACCATCACTTCACGACGCCGCCCATGTTCACCTGGTAGCTCATCTCCACGATCGACTTCTCGTTCAGCAGCGGGCTTCCCTTCAGGCCGAAGAGCTCTTGCGCCTCCGTTTTGAACGCTATCCGGTCGTGCGGTTCTTTTCGGTCCACCTGGTTCAGCTTCACCAGCGCGTTCTTCCTCATCAGCTGGTACGACTGCTTCAGCTGCTTCAGCGTGCGCATGGGCAGGTACTTCCTTTGGATGTAGTCCCACTCCGGCCCGTGGAAGCTGAGGGCCAGCTGAAGCAGCTTTTCTTCCGAGGACTGCAGCAGCACCTGCGAGTTCTGCACCTGCGGGGCGTCCGACTGGGCGACCAGGAGATCGGAGCGGTTCAGGTCCGACGGCTCTTCCTGAAATTGAGACAGATTCGCCTCGTTCTGGGTGAATATCGGCTGGTTCGTCTTGATCTGGTGGGACACGTATTTCCACACTCTCTTGCACTCCTTCAACGGAAGCTGCATTCGCTTCTGAACAGCCTCCCACTGAATGTGCTTCATGTTGCCCGTGAACAGGATATTTTCGTTTACCGCTGAGATTAAGCGAACAATATCTTGCATGTCAAAATTACCAACCATGTAAGGAACAGAGTCGGAATCAACGATAACCGGGTATTTATTCATTTGCTGATGTGAAACTTTATTTTTGTTATGCATAATTATATTTTGAAATATAATTTTCCCACATCATCACTACATGTCAGGTTAAACTCTAACAACTTTACTATATGGTGCTATAGTTAATCAAATTTTAGAACAAGAATAAGATCCAGAGAAAACTACTGAAATTCTCAACCAATTCGGCCTATCTATTGGATCTAGATTAGTTGACGACTATGTTTCAAGATTCCCAACAACTTGCCAAAACTTCAAATAAGTTGCTGAAGGTGTATAAGGTGCATTAATCCATTTTCTTGACATGAAGAAGGATTAAGTTTAAATTTAGTAACAAGATGACGTTTAATTTTAATTGTGCTTGCAAAATAATCCACTTGAGCAATACGTTAAAGTTCCAGCCTAACTATAAAAGCTTTGCTATTGCTAAATAATTGCTGGCGCTGTTGTAGGTGCTTTAAGACAATTAATGTATGAATGCGAGGCCACTTATGTTGACGGTATTTTGAAGGTGAAGCTTTTGAACAAAGTGGAGGCCAGATTCGCTTAACAATGAGCTTCTTATTTTTATAATTAACAGAACAATTATAGTATCTTATAATTTATATAATTGTAGAGTTATAAATCGATTATATAGTATTTTTGTATATAGTATTTTTGTATATAGTATTTTTATCTTTTGTCTGACAAGCCAGAGACATTCCTACAGGTTCATTTATTCATTCGTTTATAAATTAAGTTTACTACGAAGATATATTTGTATTATTTAACAAAATAACAATTTTTAGGGCTAATGAAAATTAAATTACATAATTTTTATATTTAACATGTTAAAAACTTATATAATCTATACACAAATTTGAAACTTCATTCTGCGAACCTCGAGAGCTTGTTTGCTTCCTGGATCATTTCCTGCAGCTGCATTTTCGCGTATTTCTAGTTTTGAATGATTTCGTCGTCGTTTTCCTTGTCCAATTGCATCATGAGCTGTAAGTTCCTCTGCTGTAGCTGAATGTTCTCGTCCCTCAGCATTCGAATCTCTTGCTGGGCTTTATTGAGCTGATTCATAAGCGGTTCAGCATTGATTTGCTTCAATTTTTCCTCGTCAATTTGGTACAGCGTTTGGAACGTTTGGAGCTTCTCAATCAGTTCTTATTGAATCTGAACTGTTCTCTCCAACTCAAGTTCCTTCGACGAGCGCGTTGAACGAGTTAATAATTGGGATTGATTTAAATGGCTGGCTTGACTCTTTGCAAGCTGCTCGTGCTCGCTCCACGATTTTAGCATGTCAATATTCATTGAAGCGGATAATTAAATATACACAATACATAATATTATAAACAATGCATAAATTAGCATAATTATATGTTAAAATGAGTGTCCCACTTCATTTAATGGATCACCTCGAAAGACTACTGCAAAGTAACAAACTCAACGACATCGACCTACTCATCACACTGGGCCAAGAACTCGTAAATAAAGACAGCCTCACAAACGATAGACTGTGCTATGTAATCCTAGATTTTATCTCTAAATAAGCCAAAGATCTAGAAACAACCATATTTCAGCTTAAAAACGCAGAACTCATCAAACCACTGCTTTAAAAGATGAACCAAGACCTTTACAGCAATATTATGCACTTATTCGCGGTAATAAATGAACCTACTGAGTCTATGATAGTTAAACACATGCAACTTAGGACTAAACAGAGCGCATTCGCTGTCGGAATATACTACGTGAAGCTTTCAACTGACAGCTAACAATCTCTTCTAGATTCTCTGAGACAATACGCTGATCTTTTACCAGATCGCTCAGAAGAACAAATATTTATCAATCTCATTCTCACAAATATGGGCTAAGAAATCCCATGGCGCTAACTAGGAAATGTTTAAGAATAATTTATGACTGAATAGTTGATATATTTGTCTCAGTTTGAATTATTCAAAGACCCAGAACAACTTCTTAAACATCAATAATTGAAGAAAATAGCGTACAATGTTTATAAAGCGTAACTAAATTATAATCCTAAACGCTTAACCGAACTTATCCTAACTTCTGACATTAATTTACTTGTAGATTGTACTGAAGTTTCAAAATGTTTAACCAATACATACTGTGAACACATAAGCTATCTCTTTAAATAAAAGATTGAAACTGATGCAGATTATGCAATAAACGAATTTAAATAATTTGGACTTGGCCCATTATATTATCTTTTATAATTAGAGTAGGGTTTTGTTGACAATTTCAAAATTTTGTCAAAATTATTGTAGTAATAATTACTGGAGTTACAGTAAATTTAATTTAAATATGAAAAACTGATAAAAATAGTAACACTACCACCTTCTCCAATGTATGTATTTAATGGATAAATAAAACCATCTGAAGAAATTAAGAGCTTCACCTTTATCACAACTTGCAAAGCAGAGGAGAAAGATGACTTCATACTTCTAAAATTTTAAAAAGATTACGTTAGTTTAAGTTTTGGATCAAATGTTCTTATGCTCTCAGAAAATGCAAAATAGTTTGCTATTGACTCAATTATACTGGGGGAAACATACCAAATTTGTATACAGTTAATAAATCAAATGTTTAGTTCATAACTGTTAGTATTTGTGAATGGTTAACTTAAAATAAAAATGCCAATTAAATTTAAACCTTTGGATATTATTAAAATGAGTGCAAACGTCAAAGAAATAAGCATCAGTTCCTAGGTATTACCATTAATGTGTATTAAATAGTTATTTGAAAAACGCTAAGTGTAACAACCTATTTTCGACTATTAAGTTGCAAATATGCTAATAAAACAGCAATTTTTGGAAGATGGTGTTACCATACCATAATCTGAGTTTACAAATGCTTAAATTATAACATGCAAAAATTATAAACACGAAAGCGCTTACAATTCATTACCAAAATCATAATTAGAAATAGTTGATAAATGTGCTCTTTCAACAGAAATACATTCTAATTTTAGTTTCAAATTAAATTAACCAAAATATATAGAGGATATGTTGTACTATTTCGGTTAACAGTGTATTAACTAACAAGAATTTGGAGTTGTATAATTAGATAATATGACAGTTATTGGCAAGCAAATCATAACCGTTGACGGATCCTCAAAACTCGATATCGAAAATTTAAATATAACTAACGCTATTCAAAAATCAGAATAAATACCAATTTATTCAATTGAATAATATTGTTAAGAAATGGTAAATCGAAATTTTGTTATATCAAAAGCAAATATAAATATTCATGATTGGTTTAAAAATATAGATTCATTGAATGAATCCCAACTTAATAAGATGGCCTTTTATATTATGTCAAGTGGTCACTACTTTTCACTTAACGTTCCATGTTTGTTATTATCTATTAAAATGTTTTTAGAACATTAAACACAAAATCGGTGTTATTTAATTCAGTAGATACTAATGTTAATTAAGTAAAGAATTCTTTTCGTAAAAGATTCAAATTATACTTAATGCTAAATATACTAATTTTAAGTTTTACAAGAAAGAGAAAGCATGTAACAATACGTTTTAATACTTTAAGCCTTTTAATATGATTAATTTATAAAATAATACATAAATACAGATTTGTTGACAGCTCTAACCAAATTATTTTCGATGTTCCAGTTTATAAATTACACTGATCTAAAAGAATAATACTAAACAATTTTAAAGCAAATATTATCTTTGTTACTAACTCAGTACTCAACACTTTATGAATCTATTTACAATGATTCTGAAGCATTAAAGAAAATTCATGATTAAATTCACTATATGTTGTAAAAAGAGATTAATTTACAAGAGCTAATTTAAGAACGTTACATTGCCTTGTGTGTTCTTGAATACTATTATGGCAACAATAGTATTGAGTGTAACAAATCTGAAAACTTGAAAAAAGCAGCAAAAATTTTATAATAAAACTCGGATATTACATAATTTGAGAAGCATTTCAAGATTCCCTTTGCTCCCTATAAAGAAATGATTTCCATAGTATTTTTAGACTCTATTGAGAAATCTATATCAGCTCAAAATTTAGACAATGCTGTAAATATTTTAATATGTTTACTTTAAAATGAAGGACTGGCTTCAACCAATTTCACCCAATTAAATATAAACGAAATTGTATTTAAGTTCATTTAGCTCACCTTAGCTATCAAAATGGGTTTTACAGAACTAGTAATTAATGAAAATATTTAACTTAAAGATGAGCATAGATAACAAATTAAACACTAGTTGAACTTTTACTTTGATGAATTGTTTGAATAGCTTTTAAATCTTTTAAAAATAGTTAGTTGGAACGAAATAATCGCGTTTTTACTTAATATGACAGCAAAATAAACTTTAAGAAGTTAATTACTCAAAATTCACATAAATGACACAATTAGAAGATATAGATGTGAGCAAATGCTCGATTAAGACAAAGTAATTGAACAATTAATTTAAGATGGCATTAATACAAGTTTATTTAAATAGTCACTTAATTCATATTTATTACAAAACTAAGAAATTAAAACTATAGATAAATGTGAAGAAGCTGCTGCTATTTTGTTGATTAGCAGCAATACTTAGAAATTTGATATAATCAAAGCCTATATAAGCTTTTTAGGACATTAATTTGCTTAAATATGCGTATGTGATGAAATTGATAGTTCATAAAAGTAATATCTTTATCAATTAGTAATTAATATAGTAAATAATAACGATAATAATAGTTTGTAAGAATTTATTGAGTTAAAATCCTAGAAATAGTGTTTTATTTAGATGAATAATGCTATTAATTAATATTAAGTCCCTAAAAAGTATTTGATCGAACAAAAATATATTGAACAATTAACTGAAATTGTAAATAAATGTAATAAAAAAGAAATAACAATCCAACAATCAAAGTTATAAAGTAAAGCTGAAATATCAGAACATTATTGTGCTAAATAGCTCATTGCACAAAATATCAGAACACTTATTCAATAGTATTAAAAATAATAAGAATAAATACTTCAAACATCAGATATTTAAAATTCAATATAATCTAGATAATCACTTCGAGAGTCATAACTGAGATAACGAAGTTTCAATTAAGTGTTAATACCAAACTAATAACTTGATAACATTTACGACAACTTTAAAATTGAGTTGAACAATAATATTAATAACAACGAAATATTTGCATCATATTTTACTAAGCCAATAATATGTTGCTAAGTAAAACGTAGTATATAATCAAATCTTGCGAATGAATTAGGGATATTAATATTATCACAAGAAAAGATAAGTTATATTCCAAATGTTCGTATTAATAGAGAGTAGAAACTATTTGATTAATTTTTAAACCAAATATACGTTCATGAATTATAAGTTAAATAGGAATTACGTACATAAGCAGTATGCACTGAAAATATTTCATACTTATATGACCCATAAATTGATGTATGCAAAAACAATCCTGAAGATATTTTATTGAAAGTTTTACATATATATCCAGATTAGATTCAATAACTTATAGGAAGATCAAAATCACACAGAGAGACTGGATTGGAGATATTAACTAACTTGGGTTATAGTATTGATTTCGAGTTTGTTGATTCGTTCACTTAAAAAGATATTCTTAATGACAAACCAGCTGAATTCACAAGGGGTATATTTTTGTATTTATTAAACAAAATATTTAAATTAGGAGCACTTTGCGAATATTTTGTTAAACCTTCGGTACTACACTTAAATCATAGATTTTATTCAATGGGAGACTAAGTGTTGGTCGCTCCAGATGCTTCTATTCCGGGTTTGCATAAAGAACTCTAGAAGTATTTAAGATATCCGGTAAATCGATATACCGCTATTTACAAATAATTAATGTTCTCGTAATTCTAAAATCATATAGTATTAAACTAGGCTCAAGACATGATGAACATATGTGTCGAATCTGTTCCATTAATAAAGGCTACAAAATTAATTTAACAAATAAAAATTAAAGCTATGAATATGTAAAAGTAATCAACTTTTGGTTAATTAATGATTGAAATTACCAACGCTGTTTTAAAATTCTATTATGCGGGATCATTAACAAACTAACAATTTGTACTATTCTTAAATTCGTTATCCGGAAGATCTCCATTAGATTTAGCTATGTTCCCAATATTCCCGATTACAAAGAATAGAAATTTAAGCAAACCAATTTACACTTAAACTGAAGCCAGATATCTTTACAACAAAGTTAAGTTTGAGCAAACATTGTAGATGATAGAAAAAGAAGATAAATTTGGTACCGCTTTGTTCTAATTCAACAACGATATATTTTGGAGTGGTACTTACCCAAGTAATTCAGCTTAGGTTGCACATTTTCTGTTTAGATTATAACCATATGCATCCGTGATTGTTGACTTACAAAACGGAAAATTTGATTGTCCTGATCGAATGTTTTGTGCTTATGATTGGTTGTATAGCAATGTGTTTGAACATGGCTGTAGAGAGCATGTACAGAATTTGTTGTACTCCATGAAAATTTTAATGAATTTATTTGAGTTTAATGTTGGTAAGAGGACATGTGGTAAAATGCTTGCTGATGTTGACTTGGATTTAGTTTGCGACTAAAATGACTTGGCGGCTTCATAAAGCGAGTAATAAGTTCAAATAAATGTTGGTTTACTTAGTTCTAAGTAAGTTACGCAGCAAGACACTGATATTATCGAAGATGTTGGTAAAAATGATAGCGATGACGAAACCCTAGGACTGTAAGGAATGGAAAAACAAGTTTCATAGCAGCTATCTTTACAAGTATCTCAACAGCTTCCACCTGATTTGAAGGAATCCGATATTCGCCCTCAAAATTTGTTCTATGTTATGCTGGAGGCGAACAGGCAGTTTGAAAATTGCAGTAAGAAGGAGATTTTAGAGTGGGCTCAGTTGTACTTCGGTTCCGCTCGTTCTAACATAAAGTTGGGTCATTTGTACCCGAATTCCGTTTACAGGCTGAAGATAACGGACGACACTCACATTAGTTCTGAGATAGACCGTATTTAGTACTTCGGTGTCATGAGCAGGAAGCTTCTAACTGGAACTGAGGTGATTTTGAATCCGCAAGTTGATTCCCTCCGCTCCAAGAAGGATATTGAATTATTACCAACAGAATATCCTGGTATGTTCACGGTGAGCAATTAATTGCTCCGTGTGGTGCGTTAGGAGGCTATTATGAACTCTGTGTACACCGGCTCCCGTTTGCAGTTTACTTACTAGCAGTACAAGATTTCGCAGCTATCTCGGATCTCTGATCAATTCAGTGCGAAGTTTGTTCAGAATTTCGTGTAAATCCTTCAAAACGGTGTTTGCGTTTAAATATTCGAGTACCCGAGTTTTGTTCAGTCAATTTACGTTTACAACCAACTTTTAATTATAGTTACGAATAATGCAATAATTTTTTACAAAATCTCCCTGTTTAATACTTCGATTGTGTTCAATATTTGTTATGAATTGTCCGATTCGGTTATTTATTCCACTTCACTGTCTTCTGCTTCGGGCCTCCTTTTCATTTAATCAATTAAATTGACCGTTTTCGACTGTTTGAATTTCTTCCCACTCCAAATGCGCGCGTTAACGTTCAGCGAAATTAAAGTGAATAAGAACGACTACCTTTTCGTACGAAATAGTTCGAAGGTTCAAGTTTATACGAACGAATTGATGCAAATCGCACAATTCGACGTTTTGGAGGTCACGAACAGACTTGATTTTAATTTTTACCCGTTCCAAAACTTTTACAACAACACAATTTTAATCGTCACATTCCACAATAACATGATTGGAGTGGGGTTTGAAAACTCAAATCAAATAATAAACGAATATAAAACGGAAGAGGTGATTGTGATGAAAGACGCACCACTCCACGTGGTCGGAAACCAATTTGAACAACTTAACTGCGAAACAATCGTTAAAGGAAGCACATGCAAATACGTTAACAAATACGCTGACCTCAAAATGAAAATAAACTGGAAAATAAACTTCACCAAAATCATCAAAGACATACAAATTCAAGACGGAGGAGAAATCGGCGTACAATTCGCCGACGGAAGCGTTGCCACCGTCATCGGAGCAAATGAATGAACATTCTATTACTCTTTAATAATTATATCTTATAAAAGAATAAATGTGTATTTTTTGATTGTATTATCAAGAAAATGATGCTTTTTAAGAAATAATATATTAATCATTAATAATTAATGTACGAATAATTTTCAATCTAACTATCCATAACTTTAAGCAGTTATCTGACCTCAAATAACTAAAAATATTTTTACACTATAGTACATATTACACTACTAACGTTACTATTTTATGGTTTCACGACAAAAATAACATTATAATAATATAATAATTGGTCAATATTAAATATTATTTGAAACAGTCAAAGATTATGTTTCAAAGTCAAATATTTTCTAAAACACATCATAATGAAGACTAAAATAGTACTATTTAAGGCGAATTATAACCACTAATTTATTTTATATGCAAATTAAATATTATATTATCAATCACCATTCATCAATAAAATTTAAACAACTTCTACTTAACTAAATAAGATCATTATCAATCAACTTTTCACTCTAATGAAATAACGAAAGTCTAAATGGATAGAAAATGAAATATGCCCTAAATAGTAATAAAATGACAGTGAGTCTTTGTGGAATGAAATAGCCTTATAAATTAGAAACGAAACTCAATCTAATTCTGAGTAATAACACTAACAACAAGTAACATAAAATAAGTGCATTCATAATTGGACACGATTGGAATTAGTATCTTTATGGTCATTATGCGTTAATTTTAATGCAGATTTCAATTCAATTTTAAACACGTAACCTATTTTCTAGCATTTAACACATAATCAATTATAATGTTAGTGGTAATCTTTGCAGTAAAAATAAAAGTTATATATTTAGTATTTTAGGAAGATTCTTGTGGATCCTAATAGCATAATATTGATTCCAGAAAAATAATTTCTATCATTATCATTTGTTGTGAAATTATGTTATGATCGCTTTGAAATGTTAAAATACGCTTCAAAGTACCAAACAGAAAATCGAAAACTAGATTAAATGGAAATTAAGGCTATAATAGCTTTTTTACCAGATATAACGTATACATAGCTCTAGTCTTTATACCATTCATTTTTAGAAGAACACAAAAGAAGAGGTTTAGATTTATAATTATTGTGATATTTTATGATATCTATTAATACTTGTAAAACTGTGTTATCATAGTTAACACAGATTATTAAAATGTTATGTTTACTAATTTAACAAGCAATTATTAATTTTAACGAATTTGTACAATGAATTTGTAATGTAATAATAGTTTGTCATGTAAATTATTATTATCATTATCAAGAATTCAAATATTAACTTAATTTTATATATTTAAACAATATCACTCCAAATGAATTAATTGATAATAATATATTGTTATTCTGTTCCAAATCGGAAAGTTTTAGAAGATTGTTATACAAAAAATACAATAGTTGATTTCACCAAAAATTTGATGTAGTTTGTTGTTCATTTGGATTCTGCACATAATCCAGAGTGTGAGGTGCTCCCTATTGGTGTGGCTGCCAATTTATCATTCAACTCTCCGTCATTCAACAATATTTCAATATTGACGGTTGATTTTAGTTACAATCGGACAACTGAATTATTATTTAAAATTCCATATACCTTATCTGATACTTAGTTGGACGAGTTAGAATCCGAGATCGGTGTCTATTTGACTATTTATTCCTTTTCTGAGCTATTGACAGTTGAATTATTAATATTCGAGGAAACGCTCTCTTCTCTTTAGGATTGTTTTACTTCCTTATATACATATCTATAGTTTGACAGTATCATTTTGTAATTTTTCTCTTCTAATCAGTGTAAATCTCAGATGCAGCTTGAAGTTGACTCACCCGACAGCTTCATAAGCCAGATTTCGCTCCAAATCGGCTCTTTCCGCTTCGAATTGGATCCTTTAGTTTTAATTCCGCTCTATTCTCAACCGGAATTCAACATTTCCCTTAACTTTGTAACCGAAAATGAGATTAAAGTGGTTACAACGCTTCAAACGGAAAAATTCCCGTCAGGATTCGTTACGTTCGAGTCGAACCAGGGCGGATAACTGGTAGATTTCATCTTTGAAATCGATCAATTCGCGTTTTAAACGGTGAATGCGGTTCAAAATGTTGATTTGAGTTGTTTTTAGGACTCGTTTTTCGCTACAGTTAATTAATTCGACGTTTAACAGTTAAATTCGTTAAGCGGGTACACGCACTGGGAATATAAATTGAGTTTTCAAGTGACTGAACACGAAATAGTCGAATTTCCGATGCTATTTTAAGAAAAATTCAACAAACAGCAGTACGAGAATATAATTCAGTTCGACTGCGAAGTATTGCTGGAAGCGCTGCGAGATTCGTGCTATAAGTTGTATAAAATGCAAAAATTCGGCCAAGTTATATTCAGTGTCGAATTCTACAACGGGCACTACCTACACACGCACTCGAAAACACATGCAACCTTTAAACCATCATAAATAAGTTAAGCTATCGTCAAAGTATCAAAAACGCAGATATGTGTTGAAACAGACAATAATGTACCCACAAACAGCGCATAACTACAAATTAACAACACAGTATATAATAATAACATTAATAAAAACTCAACAATATTTTGTTTCGCTTGTAACAAATGCAGTGCAGACAAAGGGTTCTATATTTTACACACAGACTCTGATAATATCATTACAAACTTAGTTTTTAAAAATGATTACGTAGAAATTAAATCAGTTTCTATTTCAATAGGACTCACCATACTATTTATTTCTATTATAATTGCTATCCGTTCGATTATTTAAACACAGTAACTTTTAGCTAAATTAAAGAAGAAAAAGAGAACTACAACTGAGTGATTGAGTTCAATTTCGTTTCATAATGTGAAAATTATTTATATTAATAGAAAAATTGCTTTTTTCCATCTCACAAATTTGATATGAATACATAAATTGAATAAGCAAATTGCACAGATTCCACCTTTATCAAACCGTATATTTATTTAGATATTTATATAACAGTAGAAATTTAGAACACATATGCAATAAATAATATATCATATTAATATATTACTGATTTTAACTAAATCATAGATTAATCCTAAACTTAGAGTTAAATATTTTGTGTTGTCTGCGCTTAATTTGTATTTATCTAATATTAAGATAATCTATATCGTATAAAAAATGGTAGTGTTCAATTAATCGCAAATATTCCAAATTTCGATGATTAACAACGCTAAAGAATCTATACAAAGAATGGATATTTATTTTGTTCAAATGGATAAGATATATTTGTATATCAAAATGAAAAATTAAAATACTTTGGTTCTGGATCTGGATCTTACTATTAGTTTGGAAAAAAAGTATTTGTATAAAATTGGGATGCGTTTAAAGAAACATATTACATAACAAAACTAGATCATAGTTATAAAATTTTAGAGTCAAAATTAGAGATAGTATAGGTAGGAAGTGTTTTGTTATTTGAAAATCAAGTATTTGATATGATTAATGAATAAATTCGTTAAATTAACGCATATTAGCTTGAATTAGGATAATATGGCGTGTAAATTTCTAATTTAGAACAAATATTTGGTAATGATTACTATTAAATTGTACTTTAACATGTTATTGAACCCATTGGCTGTGATATATTGCTAAACTCCGATTTAATATATTTAGAACAATACTAAAAATACTATTCAAACGATTTTGTTCCATAATAAACTAAATTGTAGGATTGGTAACTCATATTTCGTACTTAATTATCTTCTGATAGATTTTTCGTAATAGAAGATTCGAAAACGTATCTTCTAGATTCATAAAATACGATAATATCTTAAAAACCTAATTAAATTGATTTCTACTCAGGAAGTTAAGTTTAAGTGAATGACTAATCAATTCATGTTTTAATTTGTGCTTCTCAGTTCCATACCGTTTTCTGTTAAAATAAACATTATTTTTAGATTGTAGATTCTTTATATGCGATTTAAGACCTGAATATTGAATACATAGCTGATATTCCAAATTTTAAACTTAATTCTATTTAATAATTCGCAAATAAAATATTTAGCGTAGAAGGTAATTTATTCGTTTTGCATTAAAGTTATTTATATGTTCTTCAAAATCATAAACTCAAGTACGTTATGGAGTTTTAAGCACACAATATATTTTAGAGCGGTGAACATATTACAATTTAAATTTATAATAAATTGTTCAAAGTGGAAAAAACTCTTCAATAAACACTAATTTGCGAATATACAGGAGAAAAATCAAGAAAAGAAGAGAATTTATTCATTCACGACGATGATGATATATATTTCAGTTTAACTGAATAATAAATTGTCACACATCCATATAATAAATATACTACGGAACTAGAATTCATAGAACTTAATAAGTAATACATAAATTAAAAATATTTAGGTGAATGGCAATTGATGAATCTCATAAAACCCTTGCATTCAAATTTGTACATATGCTTTGAAGATGGCTACATACATATTATTGATTAGCAAATGAAAATAATCGATTAAATACCAATAAATATTTAAATGTACTCTGGTTGTTAAAAACATTATATTCGCAGATATTATAGGTAAACTTATGATGTCAATCCTTGTTAACCAGTTATTTCTAATGGTAAGGTATATTTTGCCGAATCCGGTTAGTTATATGTATTATAAAACTTACAGCTGAAATACATTGCAGACATACCAAATAGTAATTAAAGTAGTTAAATTTTTTCTCTTAAATGCGATTTGTTTTGCAAAACTGATGATAGCATGTATATTTTAAAAGATAATAAATTTGAGCTGATGAATGAACATCTTGGGCCAGAGAGTCGAGTATATCAGTTTTTAGATATTGTGCTCGTTAATGATTACGATTCGTTTATTTATAATGAAGATATGACACGGACAGAAATTGATTTAAACAAAAATATAATTTTCTTTTAGGGAGGGGTATGTATTTAGAACACGTATTTAAATATGTATAAATATATAAATCTCTTAACACTTGGGCAACTTAAAAAAGAATAACCTAGTTATAATAAATTGAGCAATTTGAAGTTAACTCTCAGCGGAACACAATCAAAACAACTACCAAATGCCTTATTTGACAAAGAATTCGAATCAAAAGTTCTTGAAAGATATTACAGATACATGAAAGAGCGATAAACAGCTCAATTAACATTTGAAATAGATAAAATCTTAAAATATAACTTTAAAATATATTTCGCACACGCACAGTGTGTACAGAATAAATAAATGGAACATCACACTAATATTTAAGAATTATCACTTAGGATTAGTGCACAATGTAAATAAATTTAATAATAAATTTACAGCCAAATATATATAACAAAATAAATGGCAGATAAAGCTAATCTAGTATTTTAATGTTAAAGTGATTAGTGAATGTGTGAATGTGGTATGACGTGAAATAAATAATCTATAATATAATAATCTATTTTTTCGTTTCTTTCCAAGATCAGATAGACACATAAAATCATTATAATACTATGAGTTAGCATGTTATTATTATGAGTTAGCCTTATCAACAATCCTATTAATTCTATTAAATCATTATATTTTCTCTCATTAAATAGTTTTAAATTACTAGAATCTTTCATATGCTTAAATAACTTTTACACTGTTAAAACGTCCAAATTAGAGTTTAAATTGTAATTTAATATATATTGAATTTTACAAACGAAACAGAAAGTAAAGTTAAACTTTTAAAGTAAAAACTTATAGGAATCGACATAATACATATTTATCTGGCAATTTGTCTGGTTTAAAATGCCAAATCTCCTGGAATCTTCCTCCTACCATGAAATCTCAGCGTCTACCAGAAAACCTGGCCTTATTATGCACTATTATAAGATATATGTTGGTAATAAAAAATCCACTCCACGAATGAATTGTTTAGTTGTAGTTTAATTATATTCACTACCCAACCGCCAATCCCTTGTTAATTGCTACTCCACGCAGTCCACCTTGGAGTTCAGCAGGAACCTGATGCACTTCGTGGTGCACCTGGAGTCCACCGCCAATTCTGCGTGCAAGGTGTTCCCGATCGGCGTCAAGGCGAACCTGACATTGATGTCTCCGTCGTTCGACAACATCACCATCACGACGGTGGACTTCAGCTACGAGAAGACGACGTCTCTGCTGTTTAACATTCCGTACGCTTTGACAGACACTCAGATCGACGAGCTGGAGACCGAGCAGCTCGCGTATTTAACCATCTACAGCTTCTCCGAGATCACCACGTTGGAGCTGATGATCTTTGAGGAAACTCTTTCGCAGTTGTCCGAGTGCTTCAGCTCGATCAACGTAACTTTGCAGTTCAACGGCTTCCTTTTAGAGATGGTTCCAACCGATTACTGCAACAACCAGATGAAGCTCGAGGCGGCTTCTCCGGACAACTTCATCGAGCAGATCTCGCTCATGGTCTTCGAGTCCAGGTTCCTGATTCCCGTTGCTCAAATTGTCCCCCACTACACCGACGCCCTAATCACTTATCAATATACAACAACAGACAGTGTTGAATTATAAGATTTAATGACCTTGTAGTAAACTGAATTCTTGACTTCAACGCTTAACTTTGACTCAAATTAAGGAGGGGTTATGGTTGAGTTCGTATTCGACGTGTAAAACATCTTTTATTAAACGATTCAGAACACCCTCAAGAACCCGGTCCTCAGAATGGGCGAGGACTCTTTCTTCATCGTTTTCGATGAAATCGTTTTAACTAATCTTGGAGTGGTTCCGGATTACAATTCGTTTAGTTACAAACTGAGCATAGAGAAGGGAGCGGAGAAGGCGTAATTCGCGATGACGTACACTGAAGTTTTCAGCGCGGAATAATTCGGGCAGATAATTCAATTCGACTGCCACGAGATAAACGAGAAAATGGAGGCGGACTGCATGAAATTCTACTCATTCGATGAATTCGACCATATTATCATAGACCTGGTGTTTCAACAACACAACGTGCTAGTGGACCACTGCAAAGAAGAAGCAGTATTTGTAAAATCGCCCTGGAAACAAGCATTCGCACAGGTTTCAAACACTCAGCTGTGCGTGACCCCGAGCTTCGTGACCGGCGTGACGGACTACCAGATCAAGTACAAAGACATCACCCTCAGCAACCCGAGCGTAAGTGGGAATTAATACTGCTTCAAGTGCCTAGAGCAGTGCAAGGACTTCAAAGAAGACAGCTACTACGTGTTCGGAGACGCGACCGACGTCATCATCACGGCCAAGCTGTTCCACTTCGAGTACAGCCAGGTGGTCATCCAGGCGGCCGTGATCGGGGTGCTGATAATAATTGCCAGCGTGGTCCAGACGGTCATGTCCATGATCAAGACCAGCAAGATGATCAAGCAGATGAAAAAGAAGAGGAACCAGGCGAACCAGTGATTTTAACTCCATCCGAGAACATAACGATATTAAGTCACAAAACATTCATACTTCCATTTGGTAAAGTTAGAATCTTTTCATTTTTGAAATGTAAATATCACATAAATTAAGCGCAGCCAATAACCGAAATCTTTCACTCCATTCCTTTAAATGAGCCAAAGCGAATCTCGAGCTCAAGCAAAGTATCTTTGACATCGCGTCTGACGCACCCAGGAACGAGCCCAACAAGGGGGAGAAAGGTGCGTGTAGACGGTGTTTGGAGGCCAGAACAAAATTACAAAAGAGATTGGAAACGAAAAGTCGTGAAGTCGGGTTTTAAATGCTATTAGTAGTATCTACAGATATAGTTCAAGCTTTATTGTAATATATCGTGTTCAACACTTTAATGGTTGGTTTCGATTGAGCGATTCAAAACCCAATACAGCTTTGAATCTATCTTTCTTCACCAATATACCTATAGTGACATTGTCTATTTTGGGACTTCATATAAAACGGGGAAAGGCAACAAGGGAAAAATTCCCGGACCAGCGCCTGTGATTCTAATATTCTGATATTATGATTAACGCAAAATATAAATTAATAGTATTTTAAACGAATATAATGTAAACTTTATAAATTTAACTATTCATGAAGGAAAATATTCTTAAAAATCAGGGATCGATACTACATAACCTCGAATTGAGACACCCACCCTTGTTCGAATACAGACACCCGAGCAGTTTTCAAAAATGGCCAGGGTGTCTATAAGTGAGAGCAAATATAGCTCAGTTTGGTATATTTCTTGTGTCAGATTTGGTTTTCCATTTCAGTTACAGACACCTTTTCCAAAAATTTTCTAAAAATTTTATCAAATTTCTAGTTTCTTGATCTAATTTGCATAAATTACTATTATATAGAAGATTAAGTAACATAAAATTTATTTTTATGGTCATACATATCTCAAAAGCTCAAAAAACTTAGTAAATACAAAAAGAGATATACAATGTAAAATTCACTTACAACCTCTTTTGCAGTTCAGTTATAGACACCTTTATTTTAAAAATATCGAAGGTGTCTGTATCTGAGCACATCTGGTGTCTGTAAGTGAAAGGGGGTGGGTGTCTCAATTCGAGGTTATGTAGTATTTATAATTAGTAATTTTAATAAAATATATGCTTTTAACTATTAATATTAATCCATGATTGAAATATTTATACCAATGTCACCAATATAAAGTAAATTGCAGTTAAACAGTGATTAGTTCGTTCATCCACTAAGTATATTTTATTTAAATTATATTATTCACTCCATCTCAATGTATATGACATATTATTACAAATGCATCTGAAATAACAGTTGTGAAGTAATCAACAAAGAATCAAAATTCCACTCAGGCCAAAACTGTAGTTCCAGAAGAAGTACACGAATAATAAAAGAGATTGGAAACGAAAAGACGCGAAGTCGGGTTTAAAATGCTACTGGTAGTATCTACAGCTTTGATTCAAACTTTATTGGAGTATATCGTGTTCAACGTTTAAATGGTTATTATTGAGCGATTCAAAACCCAATACAGTTTTGAATCTATCATTCTTCACCAATATGTTGTAAATTGCAGTTAATTATAGTGATTAATTCGTTTATACATTTAGTATAAGTTATTAAAGTTATTCACTCCATCTTAACTAAATTAAAACAACAAAAAAATATAGTTTAATTTGACCCAAACTTTTGTCCCTATTATTAACAAAGATATAAATATTAAATTCCACTCAGGCCAAAACTGTAGTTCCAGAGTCAGTGCATGTGTGATATTTGTCATCTGAACAACCCCAGTTATCTCCCGTTTTCCCCATACACTTTGTACAGCATAAATTAAAGTTCGTACACCAGGCGTTACCTTAAGGAAGCCAACTCCAGCTATAATCTGTGTTACAAACGCAAGAATTTCCGGATAAAGATGCTCCAGCAACACAAACGCAGGTTGAGGCTGAAATCGTTGCTCTCGGAGGACACGTGCATGTGCTTCCTACCATCGTGCTCCCAGTTGGAGTGCATTGACAAACTCCAGAAGTCATCGTCGAATATAGCGGCTGGCATACGCAGGCTCCAGAAGAAACAATCGAGTTAGTTGGACAGGTACACATATTGGAAGCATTTGTAGCGTAAGTGGCACAAGCGCATGCTCCAGAAACTGGAAAAGCGTTTGTTGTAGCACATTTGCAAACTCCAGAAATCAAACTTGATCCAGTTGGACAGACGCAGGAATTACTCGAGTTAGTCGCGTTCGTTCCACATTTACACACCCCAGAAACAGGGAAAGCGTTTTTTGTAGTACATACACAAACTCCATTTGTTAGAACAGATCCAGTTGGACAAACGCAAACCCCAGAAACCGGGAAGGCGTAAGTTGCAGAGCATTAACAGATTCCGTTGATCAAAGTGGAGCCGGTCGGACAGGTGCAGACGTTACTCGAGTTGGTGGCGTTGACCCCGCAGACGCACACCTTGTTCACGACCACCGCGTTCGGGGTGGTACAGGAGCAGTTGTTGGAGATCGGGAGGGATCCAGCCGCGCAGTAGCAGAGCCCGGACTGGAGGCTGGATCCGGTTATGCACGGGCAGGTTCCCGAGTACGAAGCCGGCTCGCTTATCATCTGGGAATTAGCGAAGCCGACGAAAGTAATGCTGGACGTGGAAACGACTCCAGAGCCAGTGGTGAGCTGGACGAAGCCGCAGTTCGAGGCGGAACCGGAAGTTATCAGAGAGTAGGTGATGTTCTAAATCGAACATGCCCCTCTGTTTTCGTAGATGAAGCCGTAAGTGTTCACTCCAGAAAGAGCACCGGAAACAGTCAGGTTCTTGAAAGTGGAAGTTCCAAGTATCAAGGAGACGAAGCCGCAGCTGGTGGAAGCCGAAGTGGTAATCGAGAAGCTGGAGTTCTGTACAATCAAGTTATTCACTTGACTCGAAATACCGTAGAACTTGGAAATAGTTGTGCTACAGATGAAGGTGAAGGTGCTCCTGTTGACGGTGAGGAGTTCGGTGAGGTTGTTCGCGATTCCGTAGAAACTCGAAATCGGGCTCTTTGTTTCAAATTAGAAGCTCGAGCCTCTGATCTCGATGGAGTACTCTGGAACCGTTGCTACCAGGAAGGCGAAGTCCTAATTATTAGAATTCGAGAGTTTCATGTTTATCTCGGTGTCAACAACCGTTACGTTTGATAAAATGTAATAAAACAAACTGAACGGATTTTATCCGAGGTCGAATTCGGCGTCAATTCTTACTGAAAAGGAGCTTTAGTTTACAGATTGGAACAGAACGCTCTCAGTTCGTGTGCACAAATCTCTGATTCTTACGTTGTCGAACGTAAATTATTCGGTTAAAACGAGTTGCATTTTTTGTTAGAAAGGGCTCTGGAAAACGAAATTGTAGCAGAAATCGAACTCAGCGATGGAGAAGACCTGATAGGATAAAATTTAAGCGAAGAACATAGATTGGAGTGGATATTTATATATTTGGGAAACAAAAGTGATGAATGAATGATTTCATTTAAGTTAAGGGTATGATAGGTTCACGAGATTTTTGAGATAAATTTTGAAATTCAAAATTAAATGCTCAAAAGAAGATATTGACTATAAATCGCAATTAATTATTTAAGATATTACTGATTTTTTCACATCATAGACATACAGATATAGTTCAAGCTTTATTGTTATATATCATATTCAGCGTTTAAATGGTTACCATTGAGCGATTAAAACCCAAAAAAGTATTTAGTCTCTCTTTTGTCACCAATATGTTGTAAATTGCAGCTAAATAGTGATTAATTCGTTCATCCATTTAATATATTTTATTTATCATTCACTCCTCTCAATTATTATATCATTATGAATTACAGCTTGGATTACTCAGGAAACAATACTGAACAAAACAAGTAAATAATCAAAATCCCACTAAGAAGTAAATTGCAGTTAAATAGTGATTCGTTCGATCATCCACTAAGGATATTTTATTATAGTTATTAAATTCACTCCATCTCAACTCTAAAACAAAAAATTCTATAATTAGGACAAAACTGTAGTCCCTAATATTAACGAATATATAAACCTATTATATTTTAATTAAATATAAATTAAATTGAAATCAGACCAAAACTGTGGTTCCAGACGATGAACACGTGTGATATTAACCATCCGAACAACCGTAATTATTCCCCGTTTTGGCTGCGCACTTCGTACAGCACAAATTGACGTTTGTGCACCATGCATTTCCAGAAGACACCCAGCTCCAACTATAATCTGTGTTACAAACGCAAGAATTTCCGGACAAAGACGCGCCAGCAACACATGTGCAAGTAGAGGCTGAAATTGTAGCGCGAGGAGGACACGTACACGTGCTTCCTACCATCGTGCTTCCAGTTGGGGTGCATTTACAGACTCCAGAAGTCATAGTTGAATATTATGGCTGGCATACACAAGCCCCGGAAGAAACTATGGAGTTCGTTGGACATGTGCAGATATTCGAGGCGTTAGTAGCGTAAGTGGCACACGCACATGCTCCTGAAACTGGAAAAGCGTTTATTGTAGCACACTAACAAATTCCTGATATTAAACTTGAGCCAGTTGGACAGACGCAGGAATTACTCGAGTTAGTCGCGTTCGTTCCACAAACACAAATACCTGAAACAGGGAAGGAATTCGTAGTCTGGCACACGCAAACTCCATTTGTTAAAATAGATCCAGTTGGACAAGTACAAACGTTCGAGGAGTTGGTGGCATTCGTTCCGCAGACGCAAACTCCAGAAACCGGGAAGGCGTTGGTGGTGGAACACTTACAAATCCCGTTAACCAGAGTGGAGCCGGTCGGACAGGTGCAGACGTTGCTCGAGTTGGTCGCGTTGACCCCGCAGACGCACACCTTGTTCACGACCACCGCGTTCGGGGTGGTGCACGAGCAGTTGTTGGAGATCGGAAGAGAGCCAGCCGCGCAGTAGCAGAGCCCGGACTGGAGGCTGGAGCCGGTTATGCACGGACAGGTTCCCGAGTACGAAGCCGGCTCGCTTATCATCTGGGAATTAGCGAAGCCGACGAAAGTAATGCTGGACGTGGAAACGACTCCAGAGCCAGTGGTGAGCTGGACGAAGCCGCAGTTCGAGGCGGAACCGGAAGTTATCAGAGAGTAGGTGATGTTCTAAATCGAACATGCCCCTCTGTTTTCGTAGATGAAGCCGTAAGTGTTCGCTCCAGAAAGAGCACCGGAAACAGTCAGGTTCTTGAAAGTGGAAGACCCAAGTACCAAGGAGACGAAGCCGCAGCTGGTGGCAGCCGAAGTGGTTATCGAGAAACTGGAGTTCTGGACTATCAAGTTATTCACCTGACTCGAAATACCATAAAACTTGGAAATAGTTGTACTGCAGATGAAGGTGAAGGCGCTCCTGTTGACGGTGAGGAGTTCGGTGAGGTTGTTGGCGATTCCATAGAAGCTCGAAATCTGGCTCTTGGACTCGAACTGGAAGCTGGAGCCTCTGATCTCAATCGAGTACTCTGGAACAGTGGCGACCAGGAAGGCGAAGTCTTGATTGTTCGAATTAGAGAGTTTCATGTTTATCTCAGTGTCGACGATGGTTACGTTCGTAAACACGAAGAAGAACAAACTGAAGGGCTGGGAGTTGAGGTCGAACTCGGAGTCTATCTTGACCGAAAAGGTGCTTTAATTGATTTCTCTGAAGAGGACATTATCAGTTCTAGTGCAAAGATCACGACTTTTTCCATCTTCAAAAGTGAACGGGGTTGTTAGAATAATAGACATTCTTTCTTAAAACGGTTCGTGGAACACATAATTATAACAAAAGTCAAATTCGGAGATTGAGAACACTTGCAACATTTGGCTGTTAATTAGCTGGAGGATCATTCGAGAGGTGGATTTTATTTCTTCAAAGACGTTGTATGCTAATATTTGTTGCAAATTAATTGAAACCTATACAAATACATGACAACAATCTTATATTCAATTGGCCGAAAATAATCGTTATACACACTCTATTCAATTAATTTTTAATTTCAAACATAAAATAAATTCGGCGAAATTTGAAAATAAATTAAAAATAATAATACTGTAATTTGAACCAATTACCATTTAAATGATTAGAGACAATGAAAATACACAAATACACAAATTTAACTTGAAACCAATTTTGGAAAAACTAAAATTAAAAATCTATTATTAAAGTCTCAAAATACAATGAAATTCACTTCATCAACAACACAAAAACGAACAAAACGAAACCTAGCAAAGCAATAAGCTTCATATTTGACTTCTTCGGAACTACTTTGTTCTCTCTTTGCTCAACCAGTTCCCAGAGCTGCTTCAATTATGACTAATGTGCTTTAATGAACGGGCCATGCTTCTTTTTCTGACTTGGAGTGTAGAAGTCCTGGTTCTGACTCCAGTCAACGTCGAGGAGGACTTTGTAGCCGTAGCAACTAGGTCAGAACTGAATTACAAAAGAGATTGGAAACAAAAAGACGTGAAGTTGGGTTTTATACACTAAATACTAAGGCTACACATTATACACTAAATATAACATATTGTTCTCTTTGCTTCAGTTTAAACAATGTTGTTTTTTTTTGCATTGTAATTGTTACAAATTGTAACGATAGAGAAGTTTATCCTAGAAATATCTCTAACTGAGCTAAAGAGGTAACCTGTGTGTTTTGAGATATTAGTATATCTCTGAATCCAACTCAAATTTAACAACGTGAATATTATTCACTGAATAACAACTATTGTTCGTTTGTTTGTAAAATGATAAATCACTGGTAGTTCGGGGTGGGGTAGTAGTGTGGTTCAACTTTCCCGTTTCCTTTGGGAAGCAGTTCGTCGTATTCCGTTTCGTTATTAGTGCAGCAGAAACAAGTGGCCGAAGAAGCCGAAGAAGCCAATGATGGCGAGAATCGTTCCAACGCAGATGCCAATGAACATGGTTACGTTGTCCCTCACATAAAACGAAGCGAACGAGTCTCCAATCGGAGAATACTCAACTGTTTCATACTAGTAGCCTATAACACCTAAAGCGATACCAGCGATGAGAATTATCGCGAACATCATGCACAAAAACGTTAGCACACAACAGCGCTTGTTGCTCTTCTACAACAATGGACAGCAACCTTGTTTGTATAACATAATTGAAGTGAGGATAAATATTGTTATTGCGCTAGTTAATAATTTACTATAGATAATTTGAAGTATATTAATAATATTTTCAAACTCTTGTATACTATTATATATACTGCAAATTTGGAATGACCATGCCAAATAATAATTTACACGAACGAAGATATTTATATTTATTTAATCCAATAAGATTCAAATTTTGAAGTGAATTTGAGTAAAATAATTGTATAACACCATAAATTACTATCCTGTAGGGATGGTTTTTTATACTACTTTTGAAAAAGTATACTTCATGTCAATTTTAACGTTAGAGAGACTATAAAAGTAATAGCATGTTAGGTTTTCTTTTATTAAGATAAATATGCACATTAATAGGTGTAAATATATGTCAATATTCTTGATATAAAATTAAATAAATTTAAATTTGAAGTGGGAGAAATAAAACCAAGATAAATGAAGTTCCCCAGTGGTCATTAGAAAATTAAAATATAATAAAAAGGAAAGAACCTTATTCTTCAAGCTCAAAATACCCCAGAAAATCGCAAACAAGATAGTTAATTTATGACACTATTCCCAGGTTTAAACCTTGAACAAATAAGAAACAACGCAAACACAATAACACGCAACTCCCCTACTCAACCAAATGCTGTTATCAACAAAAAGATCTCCAAAACAAACTCCATTAGCCCGAAAAAGCTAACGGAGAGTCTGTGAGGAGGTTTGACGTGTGATAACGCCATTGAAATTTATACTACACTGATCTACAATGTATGTGGCGTTATCACATATATAAAATACATATATAAAATACAATTAAAGTAGTTAAAAGTAATTTTCAGACAATTTAACATTATTTTCCATTCCAACTCACATGTAAAATTCCCATTTTAGCTTTTTCGGGAATAATGGAGTTTGTTTTGGAGATCTTTTTGTTGATAACAGCATTTGGTTGAGTAGGGGAGTTGCGTGTTATTGTGTTTGCGTTGTTTCTTATTTGTTCAAGGTTTAAACCTGAAAGAGAAACAGTATAAGTATAGACATAATTTAGTATAATTTATTTTACGTGATGTATTTATTAAATTACTAATTAATAAATAATTCAATTAATATTTGTAGTATATTTTAGTAATTTTGGATTGCCATGATTAGAGATGAAAATGGAATAATTATATTGAGTTGTTGATAAGATTACAGTTAAGTTAGTAAAAAATTAGCATAAAAACGAACAATTAACACAAAATATGAATAATTCAAAACACTTTAGTATACTATGTTTTAATATCAATGATAATAATATTAATAATAATGAATCTTATGCTTCATAAAATATCACAATTTCCACTCACTATATGAGATAAATAAATAAGTGGAGCGAAGAAGATAGAAGTAAGTTGATAAATTTAGTTATTAAAAACACAAAAAACTAAAGAACTGACTGGAAAACAGTTTCCTAATAAATATAACGCACCGCTAATTAGTGCAAAACGTACTACGCAGTTGCTATAAAGTAAAAAATTCCGAAGGAATGCAACTTCAAATGGACAGAGCAAATGTAAGGGTAGTTATTGAGTTGTGTATTAATTTACGGAAAGAAATGGTCGCTCATTCAAAAGCTATAATTCCAAAATGTAACAACTGAACAACTCAGACTTAAGTATCACTCATTTCTAAAACATAGAAAAGAAGGTTTAGAACTAATGGACCTGATAAAATAAAAGTAAAGCCTAATAGAACCCAGTCAATACAACCAAATCAAAAAATTATACAGTTATGGGAGGTGGAATTGCTTTTTCTTGTTTACTATGTGAGTAATTATATATTAAAATATTTTGCCACTTCTAATGCGGATGACAAATTCCAATAAATAATCTCAAGTTGGAGATTATTCATGAACTACTCATTAACACAAGAGGGCCAAAAATATGATTTCGATCGTATTAGACCATAATCGACTATTCAAAGTCGGTATTTAATATTCCAAAAAGGAAAAATAGAAATTACCACATGCAATAAAAGGACGGCAATGACAAAAATAAACGCGGTAGAAGATGTTTAGGGAAGGTCAACTAATTCACTTAGCAAACTTAGGCAGTTCTGAAGCGTTTGTATTCTCTTCATTTCTGGGTCCAACGGATGAATTCATAAAATATTGTACCAATCTGAACTGGTTATATCACTTGTTTAAGATGTCCCTGTGTAATTTCTACGTTTTAGTCAACAAAACTAATTTATGAAAGATTTTATCTCGAAAATATATGGTAGTTAAGCCTGATTGGAGAAAAGAATAAGAGGATCCAATGATTGGTATACGGACGCAATATGTAATTTATAACTAGTAGCGCAAGCACTGGACCTGCAGAGGACCTCGGTGTTCATCTTCAACTAGGTCAATCTGAACGATTTTAGGTATTTCTTAATCACGAAAAACAATGGAGGACTTTTTCTTTCAATCTCAACCGGGAGCTCAAGATGAAGTATTGGTACTTCGCTTAATTAGAATTATAATTCAGGTAGTTACAGTCGCTTTCATTCTCAATATTCAAATAATGAATGCATTTTTGTTTCTTGAAGAATGGAATCAAGTGGGTTAGTCGGGCCCAGCATTAAATAATATATTGATGCTACTCTAAAACAACAGTTATTTTGCTTATGATCTTCCACTTCCATTTCATAATGAGAAATCAATTTTCTTGATTGTTAAATTATACAACGTTGGGTAAAGTTGAAACTTATTATTGAAGTATATACAGAGTTATATACGTTAATTATTGTAGCACAGCTATCCAAGGCTCAACCAGGCCTTGATGTGATTGAAGCACTTTACAAATCAATAGTAAATAGAGTTAATGAGTGTATTGATGAGGAGGGAGAACACACTCATTATTGAGCCGGGCAGTGATATAAGTAAGATTCAAATAATAAACTTCATTCTTCTTCCTAATTCAAAAAAGCATTTCGAGGGCCCACCACTGTACGAGCACTTCAAAAACTTGGCCAATTTATACGAAAAATGCTAAGATTTCGATGCATTTGATAGAAAGGCACTTCTAAAAGCAAACGATGACATTAATTTTAAAGAATGCGCAAGATTACTTGAAGAAATCATAGTTAAATACAATATACAGTGAGTACTCATTATTTAATATAGAATAATTAACTTGAAGTAACTTCTTTCAACCACAATGATACAGATTGATTGAGATGTTAAGTAAATTGTTTAAATCTGTAATATTATTTTGGTTAATTACATTTCTGAGATATTGTTTTGTAATACACACCACAAACACGATACAATTTATTTTATCATACAGCTACTCACTACCTAATCGCCAAGTCCTAACGAACTGCTACTCTACGCAGTCCACCTTGGAGTTCAGCAGGAACCTGATGCACTTCGTGGTGCACCTGGAGTCCACCGCCAATTCCGCGTGCAAGGTGTTCCCGATCGGCGTCAAGGCGAACCTGACCTTGATGTCTCCGTCGTTCGACAACATCACCATCACGACGGTGGACTTCAGTTACGAGAAGACGACGTCTCTGCTGTTTAACATTCCGTACGTTTTGACTGACACTCAGATCGACGAGCTGGAGACCGAGCAGCTCGCGTATTTAACCATCTACAGCTTCTCCGAGATCACCACGTTGGAGCTGATGATCTTCGAGGAAACATTATCATAGTTGTCTGAGTGCTTCAGCTCGATCAACATCACTTTGCAGTTCAACGGCTTCCTTTTAGAGATGGTTCCTACAGAATATTGTAACAACCAGATGAAGCTCGAGGCGGCTTCTCCAGACAACTTCATCGAGCAGATCTCGCTCATGGTCTTCGAGTCCAGGTTCCTGATCCCCGTTGCTCAAATAGTCCCCCACTACACCGACGCCTTGATCACGTATTAATACACAACAACTGACAGCACTGAACTATAAGATTTGATGACCTTGTAGTAAACAGAGTTTTTAACCTCCACATTAAACTTTGACTCAAACTAAGGAGGGGTTATGGTTGAGTTCGTATTCGACGTGTAACATATCTTCTTTTAAACCTTAAACAACGTTTTAATTGATTCAGTGCTCAGAAAAGGTGAGAGTTCCTTCTTCGTCGTGTTCGGAGAGGTGAAAATTGCCTAGATAAACGCCATAACCGGCTACACCTCCTACAACTACAGGTTGAATTTGGAGAAGAACGGGGTCCAGGTCCAGTTTGTGATAATCACCACCAAGAAGAAATACGTGGCTGAATAATTCGGCCAGATAATTCAGTTCGACTGCAACGCGATCAACGAGAAGATGCGTGCTGACTGCTTATTATTCTATTAGTACGACAGCTTCGACTCGATTATAATTGACTTATAATTTTTGCAGGACACCATTTTACTAGACCACTGCAAAGAAGAAGCTAAATACATCAAATCGCCCTGGGACCGCGCATTCGCCCAAATATCAAACACTCAGCTGTGCGTGACCCCGAGCTTCGTGACCGGCGTGACGGACTACCAGATCAAGTACAAAGACATCACCCTCAGCAACCCGAGCGTAAGTGGGAATTAATACTGCTTCAAGTGCCAACAGCAGTGCAAGGACTTCAAAGAAGACAGCTACTACGTGTTCGGAGACGCGACCGACGTCATCATCACGGCCAAGCTGTTCCACTTCGAGTACAGCCAGGTGGTCATCCAGGCGGCCGTGATCGGGGTGCTGATAATAATTGCCAGCGTGGTCCAGACGGTCATGTCCATGATCAAGACCAGCAAGATGATCAAGCAGATGAAAAAGAAGAGGAACCAGGCGAACCAGTGATTTTAACTACATCCGGGAATATAACGCTATTGAGTCATAATCTATTCATTCTTCCATTCACTAAAATTAGATTCTTTTCATTTTTGAAATGTAAATATCGCATGCATTAAACACAGTCAATAACAGTAATCTTTCACTCCATTCCTTTAAATGAGCCAAAGCGATTCTCGAGCTCAAGAAGAGTATCTTTGACATCGCGTCTGACGCACCCCAGGAACGGGCCCAACAAGGGGGGAGAAAGGTGCATGTAGACGGTGTTTGGAGGCCAGAACTGAATTACAAAAGAGATTGGAAACGAAAAGTCGCGAAGTCGGGTTTTAAATGCTACTAGTAGTTTCTACAGCTATAGTCCAAGCTGTATTGTAATATATTGGGTTCAGTACATTAATGGTTGGTTTCGATTGAGCGATTCAAAACCCAATACAGCTTTGAATCTATCTTTCTTCACCAATATGTAGTAAATAACAGTTAAATAGTGATTCGTTCGTTCATCCATTTAGTATGTATTATTAAAGTTATTTTGTTCACTCCATCTCAACTCAAAAACAACAGTAAATAACTGTAAATACAAATCAGCAAAAATTTCTTCAATTTTTAAATGAAGAAATAAACTTATATCATATAAATAAATAATATAACGAATTAAATTGAAATCAGGCCAAAACTGTTGTTCCAGAGTCAGTGCATGTGTGGTAATCTCCATCAGAACAACCCCAATTATCTCCCGTTTTCGCCATACACTTTGTGCAACATAAATTAACGTTTGAACACCAGGCGTTACCTTAGGATATCCAGCCCCAACTATAATTGGCATCACAAATGCAGCTAGTTCCGGATAAAGATGCGCCAGTAACACACGTGCAAGTTTAAGCTGAAATTGTAGCATGTGGCGGACAAGTACATGTATTTCCTACCATCTTACTTCCAGTTGGAGTGCACACGCAAGTTCCATTCGTCATCGTCGAATATTATGGTTAACACTCGCAAACTCCAGTATCTACCATCGAATTCGTCGGGCAATTACAAGAGTTCGAATCATTAGTCGCATGAGTTGCGCAAATACAAGTTCCAGAAACTGGGAAAGCGTTTTTCGTTGCACATTTACAGACACCAGAAATCAAACTTGAACCAGTCGGACAATTACATGATGTACTTGTATTTGTTGCATTGGTCCCACATTTACACACACCCGACACAGGAAAGGCGTTTACAGTCGTGCATTTACAAACCCCAGAAATTAAACTCGAGCCAGTCGGGCAGACACAGGAATTACTTGAATTGGTCGCGTTTGTCCCGCAAACACAAATACCTGAAACAGGAAAGGCATTCGTTGTTGAACATTTGCAAACTCCATTCGTGAGAATAGATCCCGTCGGGCAAGTACAAACGTTCGAAGAGTTGGTGGCATTCGTTCCACAAACGCAAACACCAGAAACCGGGAAGGCGTTGGTGGTGGAACACTTACAAATCCCGTTAACCAGAGTGGAGCCGGTCGGACAGGTGCAGACGTTGCTAGTATTTGTGGAGTTAGTCCCACAAGCGCATGCTCCAGAAACGGGGAAGGCGTTCGTAGTTGAACATTTACAGACACCAGAAATTAAACTCGAGCCAGTCGGACAGACACAAGAATTACTTGAATTGGTCGCGTTCGTTCCGCACTAACAAGCACCTGAAACTGGGAAAGAACTCGGAGTCTGGCATACGCAAACTCCATTTGTTAAAATCGACCCAGTTGGACAAACGCAGACATTCGAAGAGTTGGTGGCATTCGTTCCACAGACACAAACCCCAGAAACTGGGAAGGCGTTGGTGGTGGAACACTTACAAATCCCGTTAACCAAAGTGGAGCCGGTCGGACAGGTGCAGACGTTGCTCGAGTTGGTCGCGTTGACCCCGCAGACGCACACCTTGTTCACGACCACCGCGTTCGGGGTGGTGCAGGAGCAGTTGTTGGAGATCGGGAGGGAGCCAGCCGCGCAGTAGCAGAGCCCGGACTGGAGGCTGGAGCCGGTTATGCACGGACATGTTCCGGAGTACGAAGCCGGCTCGCTGATCATCTGGGAATTAGCGAAGCCGACGAAAGTGATGCTGGAATTGGAAACGACCCCAGAGCCAGTGGTGAGCTGGACGAAGCCGCAGTTCGAGGCGGAACCGGAAGTTATCAGAGAGTAGGTGATGTTCTAAATCGAACATGCCCCTCTATTTTCGTAGATGAAGCCGTAAGTGTTCGCTCCAGAAAGAGCACCGGAAACAGTCAAGTTCTTGAAAGTGGAAGACCCAAGGATCAAGGAGACGAAGCCGCAGCTGGTTGGGGCCGAAGTGGTAATCGAGAAGCTGGAGTTCTGTACAATCAAGTTAGTCACTTGACTCGAAATACCATAAAACTTGGAAATAGTTGTACTGCAGATGAAGGTGAAGGCGCTCCTGTTGACGGTGAGGAGTTCGGTGAGGTTGTTGGCGATTCCGTAAAAGCTCGAAATCTGGCTCTTGGACTCGAACTGGAAGCTGGAGCCTCTGATCTCAATCGAGTACTCTGGAACAGTGGCGACCAAGAAGGCGAAGTCTTGGTTACTCGAATTCGAGAGTTTCATGTTTATTTCTGTATCAACTATTGTTACGTTCTAAAAGACGAAGAAGAACAAACTGAAGGGCTGGGAGTTGAGGTCGAACTCGGAGTCTATCTTGACCGAAAAGGTGCTTTAATTGATTTCTCTGAACATAACGTTATCCGTTCTATTGCATAGATCTCGAGTGAACCCATCTTCAAACAGAAATGGGGCTGTAAGAACTATTGATGTTTTTTCTTAAAATTGTTTATAGAACACGTAGTTGTAACAGAAATCGAATTCTGCGATTGAGAACACTTAGAGCATTTGGCTATTAATGATATGAAGGAACATTTAAAAGAGGAGGCGGAACAGGCATTAAATAATTCAATTATTTATATCATTAAAATATTTTTTTGCTTAGAAAATATCCAAACTGGTTGAAGCTATACGTTTTGAAAAGTTCAACAATTTGATTTTGTTAAAATAGATAAATGTAACTAATATCAATGTAATATAATATAGAACTATCTCTTATACACGGTTCACTTAGTTCCTTGATTTAATAAAAATTAAAAATCATAACAAATGCAAAATATTATAAAAACTATTAATTATTATTAAAAACTGGTAAATTTAGGATAAACGAGAAAATAGAGGCTGCTATGCTCTTTTTCATCGTTTTTGGTAATCGTTTTGGTAAACCTGGGAGTAGTTCCGGATTACAATTCATACAGCTACTAAGATACAGTTTATTTTATCATACATCTACTCACTACCTAATCGCCAAGTCCTAACGAACTGCTACTCTACGCAGTCCACCTTGGAGTTCAGCAGGAACCTGATGCACTTCGTGGTGCACCTGGAGTCCACCGCCAATTCCGCGTGCAAGGTGTTCCCGATCGGCGTCAAGGCGAACCTGACCTTGATGTCTCCGTCGTTCGACAACATCACCATCACGACGGTGGACTTCAGTTACGAGAAGACGACGTCTCTGCTGTTTAACATTCCGTACGTTTTGACTGACACTCAGATCGACGAGCTGGAGACCGAGCAGCTCGCGTATTTAACCATCTACAGCTTCTCCGAGATCACCACGTTGGAGCTGATGATCTTCGAGGAAACATTATCATAGTTGTCTGAGTGCTTCAGCTCGATCAACATCACTTTGCAGTTCAACGGCTTCCTTTTAGAGATGGTTCCTACAGAATATTGTAACAACCAGATGAAGCTCGAGGCGGCTTCTCCAGACAACTTCATCGAGCAGATCTCGCTCATGGTCTTCGAGTCCAGGTTCCTGATCCCCGTTGCTCAAATAGTCCCCCACTACACCGACGCCTTGATCACGTATTAATACACAACAACTGACAGCACTGAACTATAAGATTTGATGACCTTGTAGTAAACAGAGTTTTTAACCTCCACATTAAACTTTGACTCAAACTAAGGAGGGGTTATGGTTGAGTTCGTATTCGACGTGTAACATATCTTCTTTTAAACCTTAAACAACGTTTTAATTGATTCAGTGCTCAGAAAAGGTGAGAGTTCCTTCTTCGTCGTGTTCGGAGAGGTGAAAATTGCCTAGATAAACGCCATAACCGGCTACACCTCCTACAACTACAGGTTGAATTTGGAGAAGAACGGGGTCCAGGTCCAGTTTGTGATAATCACCACCAAGAAGAAATACGTGGCTGAATAATTCGGCCAGATAATTCAGTTCGACTGCAACGCGATCAACGAGAAGATGCGTGCTGACTGCTTATTATTCTATTAGTACGACAGCTTCGACTCGATTATAATTGACTTATAATTTTTGCAGGACACCATTTTACTAGACCACTGCAAAGAAGAAGCTAAATACATCAAATCGCCCTGGGACCGCGCATTCGCCCAAATATCAAACACTCAGCTGTGCGTGACCCCGAGCTTCGTGACCGGCGTGACGGACTACCAGATCAAGTACAAAGACATCACCCTCAGCAACCCGAGCGTAAGTGGGAATTAATACTGCTTCAAGTGCCAACAGCAGTGCAAGGACTTCAAAGAAGACAGCTACTACGTGTTCGGAGACGCGACCGACGTCATCATCACGGCCAAGCTGTTCCACTTCGAGTACAGCCAGGTGGTCATCCAGGTGGCCGTGATCGGGGTGCTGATAATAATTGCCAGCGTGGTCCAGACGGTCATGTCCATGATCAAGACCAGCAAGATGATCAAGCAGATGAAAAAGAAGAGGAACCAGGCGAACCAGTGATTTTAACTACATCCGGGAATATAACGCTATTGAGTCATAATCTATTCATTCTTCCATTCACTAAAATTAGATTCTTTTCATTTTTGAAATGTAAATATCGCATGCATTAAACACAGTCAATAACAGTAATCTTTCACTCCATTCCTTTAAATGAGCCAAAGCGATTCTCGAGCTCAAGAAGAGTATCTTTGACATCGCGTCTGACGCACCCCAGGAACGGGCCCAACAAGGGGGGAGAAAGGTGCATGTAGACGGTGTTTGGAGGCCAGAACTGAATTACAAAAGAGATTGGAAACGAAAAGTCGCGAAGTCGGGTTTTAAATGCTACTAGTAGTTTCTACAGCTATAGTCCAAGCTGTATTGTAATATATTGGGTTCAGTACATTAATGGTTGGTTTCGATTGAGCGATTCAAAACCCAATACAGCTTTGAATCTATCTTTCTTCACCAATATGTAGTAAATAACAGTTAAATAGTGATTCGTTCGTTCATCCACTAAATAAGTATTTTATTAAAGTTATTCTGTTCACTCCATCTCAACTCTAAAACAAAATAACTGTAAATACATTGTCCATACAGACCTAAATCGCAAACTGTTCTAATTATTAATCAATTGATTTATAACTTAGTGTTAAATTAAAATTAATGTAATCTAAAGAGTAATATAAAAAATAATTTGATATCAGACCAAAACTGATAATAGAAAATTGTAATAAACATAATTGCAATAATATAGTGATTAATTAGTTCAACAATTTAATATATTATATTTATCATTCACTCTGAATACTATATCATTATGAATCACAGCTTGAATTACTCCTGAAACAATACTGGACAAAACTAGTAAATAATCAAAATTCCACTCATGCCAAAACCGTGGTTCCAGATGAAGAGCACGTGTGATATTAATCATCCGAGCAGCCGTAATTATTCCCCGTTTTGGCTGCACACTTCGTACAGCACAAATTTACGTTTGTACACCAGGCGTTTCCAGATGAAACCCAACTCCAGCTATAATCGGTGTTACAAACGCAAGTATTTCCTAACAATGACGCACCAGCAACGCAAGTACACGTGGTTGCCGATATAGTAGCGCGAGGAGGACACGTGCACGTGCTTCCGACCATCGTGCTTCCAGTTGGAGTGCATTTACAGACTCCAGAAACCATAGAAGAATACTACGGCTGGCATACGCAAGCTCCAGAAGAAATTATCGAGTTAGTTGGACAGGTGCAAGTATTCGAGGCGTTGGTAGCGTAAGTGGCACACGCGCAAGCCCCAGAAACGGGGAAGGCGTTGGCCGTAGCGCACTAACATATTCCAGAAATTAAACTCGAGCCAGTCGGGCAGACACAGGAATTACTTGAATTGGTCGCGTTTGTCCCGCAAACACAAATACCTGAAACAGGAAAGGCATTCGTTGTTGAACATTTGCAAACTCCATTCGTGAGAATAGATCCCGTCGGGCAAGTACAAACGTTCGAAGAGTTGGTGGCATTCGTTCCACAAACGCAAACACCAGAAACCGGGAAGGCGTTGGTGGTGGAACACTTACAAATCCCGTTAACCAGAGTGGAGCCGGTCGGACAGGTGCAGACGTTGCTAGTATTTGTGGAGTTAGTCCCACAAGCGCATGCTCCAGAAACGGGGAAGGCGTTCGTAGTTGAACATTTACAGACACCAGAAATTAAACTCGAGCCAGTCGGACAGACACAAGAATTACTTGAATTGGTCGCGTTCGTTCCGCACTAACAAGCACCTGAAACTGGGAAAGAATTCGGAGTCTGGCATACGCAAACTCTATTTGTTAAAATCGACCCAGTTGGACAAACGCAGACATTCGAAGAGTTGGTGGCATTCGTTCCACAGACACAAACCCCAGAAACTGGGAAGGCGTTGGTGGTGGAACACTTACAAATCCCGTTAACCAAAGTGGAGCCGGTCGGACAGGTGCAGACGTTGCTCGAGTTGGTCGCGTTGACCCCGCAGACGCACACCTTGTTCACGACCACCGCGTTCGGGGTGGTGCAGGAGCAGTTGTTGGAGATCGGGAGGGAGCCAGCCGCGCAGTAGCAGAGCCCGGACTGGAGGCTGGAGCCGGTTATGCACGGACATGTTCCGGAGTACGAAGCCGGCTCGCTTATCATCTGGGAATTAGCGAAGCCGACGAAAGTGATGCTGGAATTGGAAACGACCCCAGAGCCAGTGGTGAGCTGGACGAAGCCGCAGTTCAAGGTGGAACCGGAAGTTACCAGAGAATGGGTGATGTTCTAAATCGAACATGCCCCTCTATTTTCGTAGATGAAGCCGTAAGTGTTCGCTCCAGAAAGAGCACCGGAAACAGTCAAGTTCTTGAAAGTGGAAGACCCAAGGATCAAGGAGACGAAGCCGCAGCTGGTTGGGGCCGAAGTGGTTATCGAGAAACTGGAGTTCTGGACTATCAAGTTATTCACCTGACTCGAAATACCATAAAACTTGGAAATAGTTGTACTGCAGATGAAGGTGAAGGCGCTCCTGTTGACGGTGAGGAGTTCGGTGAGGTTGTTGGCGATTCCGTAAAAGCTCGAAATCTGGCTCTTGGACTCGAACTGGAAGCTGGAGCCTCTGATCTCAATCGAGTACTCTGGAACAGTGGCGACCAAGAAGGCGAAGTCTTGGTTACTCGAATTCGAGAGTTTCATGTTTATTTCTGTATCAACTATTGTTACGTTCTAAAAGACGAAGAAGAACAAACTGAAGGGCTGGGAGTTGAGGTCGAACTCGGAGTCTATCTTGACCGAAAAGGTGCTTTAATTGATTTCTCTGAACATAACGTTATCAGTTCTTGTGCAAAGATCTCGAGTGTGTTAGTTCTCAAACACGAAAGGGGTTGAAAGTACAATAGACGTTCTTTCTTAAAACAATTCGTGGAACACGTAATTATAACAAAAGTCAAATTCAGAGATTGAGAACACTTGTAACATTTGGCTGTTAATTAGCTGGAGGATCATTCGAGAGGTGGATTTAATTTCTTTTCCAAAGACATTATACACTAATATTTGTTGTCGATTAATTAACTAAATGAAACCTGTACAAGTTACATATTTACATGTTTGCAATCTTATATTCAATTGTAAAAATAATCGGTATATGCAACTATTCAATAAATTAGTGAATTTTAATTTCGAACAAAAATAAATTCGGTGAAATTTTTTATTTGAAAATTAATATAAATTAAAATAAATACGTAATTTGAGCAAAATACCATTTAAATGAATAGAAACAACGAAAATACACAAATACACAAATATTACTATTTTAAAATCTAAAATTATAAATCAATTATTAATATCTCAAAATACAATAAAACTCACTTCACCAATAACGCGAAAATGAACAAAACAAACGCAATTAATACGAACATCTTCAAATTCGACTTCTTCGGAACCACTTTGTTCTCTCTTTGCTCAACCAGTTCCCAGAGCTGCTTCAATTATGACTAATGTGCTTTGATGAATGGGCCATGCTTCTTCTTCTGACTTGGAGTGTAGAACTCCTGGTTCTGGCTCCAGTCAACGTCGAGGAGGACTTTGTACGCTTTTGGAACGTTGAAGCCCTTAAGCCCTGCTTTTCTGATGATTTCGTCTCCTTCTTTGCAAACGAATTACTCAATTTAATTTACAGCAACTGAGTCGTGTGCTTTGAATCTATTTACTATCTCCTCACCGAGCTTTTACCTCAAAATATTGGAATCAAGAGATACGAAGCACACTGGAGCAGTTTTGTCGGGTTCACCATGAGCGAAAGCCTGCATAATAACTGGAGAACCTTCCAGAGCTGCTTCAATGGCTTCTAAATCCACGAACTCACCGTGCTAGAGTTTCACCACAAGCCCAACTCTCCTGATAAATGAAGCGGCCCCGTCTGGATAAACTCGCACTAAATCGCCAGTTGAGAAGAAACCTTCGCTGTCTACTATTGGCTAAATCTTACCCCACTTACCATCAATATATCCTTTGGCAATACCTGGTCCTTTAACTTTGAGTTCACCAACATTATCTTCCAAGGTAAATTCACATTTATCGGATCTGTCAACAATTTTACCTTCTGTATAAGCTCCAAGTCTTCCGATTTAATTTTAATCATTGTACTTTTGGCCAGGGGTATTTACAAGACCAGAACCGCCTGTTTCAGTCATAGTCCATCCAATTATTAATTTGGCTCCACTAGTAACTTCGAGAAATTCTTTAACTTTTAAAGGAAGTGCTGCAGAACCAGAAAATACTACTTCTGGATTACCTAGCGCGTTTCTAATTTATTTAAAAGCAAAATCAGTTATAAATGTAGGGTTTTCAAAATGTTTTTAATTTGAAAACAAATATTTTTTCTTTAAATTGTAAGATATATTAAATATTAATTTTAGTGGTAAAGATGACTTATTTATCTTACTTATAATAGATTGATGAATTTTACAATATATTCTAGGAACACCAATAAATACAGATGGAGTTGATAATTAAATATCTTTAGTTAAATATTTAATATTACCTGATGAATAGTAGATCAAATAACCTTTGGTTAAAATACCATGTTCTGCTGAGCGTTCATACATATGTGCAAGTGGAAGGTATGACAAAACAGAAGATTGCTCGCCATTTTTACCAATATGATTTGGCAATGTTTATTTTACTGCACATGGAAGTGCGGATAATAAATTTTAATGAGATACCACAACTCCTTTTGGTTTCCCTGAAGTTCCAGAAGTAAAAATTACTGAATTTATATCATTACAGTTCAAATTATTTAGTAAAATTCTATTTTAAAGATATTATTGACTATCATTTATCTTTTTGAATGATAAATAACATAATAAATTATCTGTGTGATACTAAATAATCAATTTTTTGATATCTTCAATATCAGTGACCAACGATTAAGGAATTTCAACTTATTCTTATGAAACAGAAGAACGAATAGAATAAAGACTTGCATCATCTTTTATATATCCATTATCTTTAAGTTAAGCAAGTATTTTACCAGTTTATTAAATTAATAATTCTTAATCAAATTATTCCAAGGCAAAAATTGTTTTTGTATGTTCAAGTTTGCTTACATTACCGACAATATTAGCCAAATAATCTGTGGAAACAAGAATAAAGGCTGCTTCAGTCAGATTACAACAGTAAATAATGTTGTCAATTCCCAATGTATCATAAATTGGAACTGAAATACCACCTGCGAACTAGATAGCAATATCAGATAGTAACCATAACGGAGAGTTCTTTGCGTAAATCACTACCCTATCTCCTTTCATTAGACCTTTAGCTAATAACTGTTACACTATTTAAGCTACATATTACATAGACTCTTCATAAGTGATGAATTGATATTGATCAACTGTTTACTTCACGTTACAAGCTAGACCAGTTCTATAACCCATGAATTTACAAGAGGAGTACATGTTAACGGCTCTTAAATAATTTTCAGGAACAGTAGAATTCATATCTACCTCTTCTTCTTTTATATACTTAAATAATGTTGATGTTGTGTAGTCAATTGGTTTTATCTACATATATGTGGTGTGGTTTAAATCAATGAAATAATTAAGTTAATTAAATATATGAGAAAAGGTATGTATATTGGAATAATTGTACAAATTACAATAAATGATTAGATGAACATATAAATGTACATTTGGTCGAGATTTGGTTATTAATTTTACATTCTAAGGTGTTAATAATATAATAGTCATCATTGGCTAGAAAATATTTTATTGACGATTTTGTACATCATATCAAAGTACAAAAATGTACAAAAGAGGAAAGCTTTAACTTAGTATCATCTAATATTTGTATCTATTAAGAGTAAAATTTGTACCTATATTTATTTCTTAACATTTGAATATACATTTTTGTTACAAGGATAACAGAGGTCAATAATGTTTGTTCAAGTGCTGAACTTATCCAAGTTGTCTTATAAGGCTTTAAAGTATGAGGTGTGATATTAAGATGTGATATTAAAATTAAAAATAGTAACTTCCTTAGAAGGGCTTGATATTGGTTCGTATAACGATTGACAACAGAAATTAATTAATATTTTAATTATTTGATAATTAATTGAAATTTTTAAACAAAAAATAAATTAACAAAAGAATTTTATATTTTTCTAATATATTGCAGAGATTTCGCTTTCAAGAGTAAATGAGCATGAACAGGAAGAAACTGATTAAAGAGTTATGACATTGTTCCCTGCTCTAAACTTAGAAGCACTACGCGTTGCCGCTGATACGCTAGTCCCAAGATTCATACCAGCCATCCCAAAGATAGTTACAAAGATAACTTCCGAGGTCAACAATGTTAGTTCAAGTGCCGAACTAACTTAGGTTGTCTGAGGAGGCTATTCAGAGTGACAATCCTAGAAGATGAGGTATGATGTTGAGATTAGTTTTGAGGTAACGTTATGTGTAACTGAGTTTGGATTTGTGGATAGTCATGATTAATGAGATGAAGATGGAATGATTGAATTGAGCCTTAGTACTGATGATAAGGTTACAGTTAAGTGAGTCATTTTATTTTTCTAATATTATTCTATAATAATCCTAGTTCAAGTGAAATAAAAATTACTATAAAATAAAATATATTTTGTAAAACTTATTTATACCTTTGATGCTCAAAGGTTTAGAACACGATACTGAACCAAACCAAAGTTATCATCTTATTCTATAATAAAGATTAAAAAATAAACGCTCAGTCCTCTTCTTGGTTCTGCGTCAAATTCTTTTTCTAAAAAGCCGCTCTGTTTTGCGCCCGTTTCCTGAAAAACGGGCTGACGAAAATATATTGGACGCAGTAAACGATATTCAGGTTCAGATTAACGGCCAGAATTTTAACGGTAAAAAGAATCTCTACCGTCCAGAGGTCGTTCGTCTTCGGGAAGTAGTAGGAAGTTAGAATCACCGCGTCCTAAAAGATGGACTTTCGGTAGAACTGGAGGCGGATCTCGGGACTCGCGCTCAAATTGAAACCCTGAATTTGGAAGGTTTGCACACCTGGCCTGTAAGAATACACCATAAAAGTGAGCTGGGTGTTGTTCCCGAGCAGAATTGACACGTTCAGCACGTCGTTGTTCTACAAAGTACACGATTGAGAGTGATTGTTTGGATTCACAGATATTTTCAACACGGTGGACACGTTGTCGTACTACAACACGCCATCAGAGAAGCAAGAATCGTAGAAATTATCAAACTTCTTCGTATAGTTAGACACCATGATGTTATTCGCCGTGTAATACTCATAAGACAACGTACACTTCAATTTAGTCTTGTCCATGAACTTCAACTCTTTAACCAACTCCTCACACCCCTGCCCGGGAAAGCGCACAGAACAAGTGCTCTAAACAAGAGTATTGCTGTATTTTACACTACCAGCTCCAACTGCAATAAACCTAATGCGAAAATCCTTTGTTTTAGACACATCAATAGTCGTAAAAGTGTAAATAATATAATACCACGTGGCACCAAGTGCGGCGAGTTTTGTACTTGCAGCAGCTGCTTGTGGACCAGTGTGCTTAAGCGTTACCAATCCATTATCCAAAATTAAAAGGCTTAAATTGTCCAAAGCAACTGGAACTCCTGTAAAAACATATTAATTTACTGTAATTTAAGCTATTTTCTTAATTGGCGTTGGAGAGAGCTATTGTGTCATAAAAAACAATTCTATTTAGAAGAGAACCATATCCTTTGTTATTACATTGTTAACTATTGTTTATGTAAAGTGTAATCGGAAATAGTAGGATTACTCAGTTTAACCCTTACTGGAACTGAGAGGCTATTCACTGTAAGATACTTATTATACGTCGAATTCAACACACTTATAGTAAATTAATCATAAACAGAAAAAGAGTTATCTGAATAGGTAATGTAAACTTTTGCACTAAAGGGTGTATTCAAATTCCAATGGCCAGACGAATAAGTTGCTAAAGTTTACTGACAATTTATGGATGGATATAATGCGGCCACAATATAGCCTTGATTTAGTTCAACATAAGAATAATTGTCTAGAAAACACCTGCTCGATCTTCCTCGCGAAATTTATACAGAACCAGCTGGAACATAAGTTACTTGCGTTTTGCTCTCAAATATAACAATCGCTGATGTCGATTAATATAAATTTGAGCATATTGGATCATTACATAACACCATAAATTGCTTAGTGTTTAAATAATCAAAATCGCTTAAATATGCTTGAGGTTCATATGCACCTAAACTATCTATCTATAAACTAACAAGAATACCATGAGGTATTTAACAATCAGACTATATTGAATTTATAGTAACATAAATAGCTTAAGAGTCAGCAAATATATTAATATTAGTTTTTTAGTCAAAACAATTGTATATTTATTATTTTTCTAGTCTAGTTAACTCACAAAATATATAAAATATTTAATTGAACATGTTTAGTGGAGTGTATATTCAAACATTTATTATTACATTAAATGTGAACAATTTTCATGATTAAAAAAGTGATATTTATATAGAATTGTAATATTATATATGTAATATTGGTATAATATTGTAATATTATAATAATTATAATAAATTTGTCCATATATCTCATGTTTATTACATATAGGAAAGAAATAATTAAATTTTCTTTTAAGAGCTGTCTTGATTTCTATCACAATTCAACAAATATAAACAAATATGAAGTGGCATCATACTTGTATATAGTGTATTTGCATGTATATCTATTATTTCCACATCCCAAATATGATATTTTGCCTAACATTTCAAATAGCAGTTCGTTCTCACGATTTCACCTCCGCGTCGCATTTACCTCTTCAACTTGACCAAGAGCCCGATTTAACCAAGACCATACCATAAAATTTCATGGAAGCAGCTAATAAGTATTTCGATTCTAATTTTCTCGCCTACAGGGCCGGTTTGTCCACATCCAATTAACCAGCTCCGAATTACACTTTTATAACGTATAAGTAAGCAGCTTACTACATTCACAAAATACAGCACGCTATTCAGCACTTGACCCCAGGTGACCGCTGCGCTATCTACGCCAAGAACTCTCCCCTCTGGCTCTTATCTGATATCGCTTTACAGTTTTAAAATATAATATCTGCGCCTGTATTCGACACTTTAGGCCATGACAATATTGTTTACGCTTTGAATTTGATTCAGGCCACTTGTGTAATCGCTTCTGGTGACCATTTAACGACCATAATCGGATTGTCATAATTAATTCCAACTCTTAAAACGATCATTTCAATGGACGAACTGAACGAGAGCGTTTTTTAAAACGTTAAAAATTAATTTAAACAAAATGATAATTTACTGTTCAGTTTTGAGGACCTTTTTAACGGAAATTCTAAAGATTAAAAGCTATTTGCACTACAACTAAGTGACATGACAACCATTGATTATCTAGATTTGATTTAAAAAAGCATCAACACAGAATAAACCGCGGAAAGCGTTTCTTCAGTGATTTTCACCTCGGGAACGTCGGGGAGGCCGAAAGCGCTCCTCGTGAGCCACAAAAACGTGCTGAGCGGGCTAGCAAGCCTGGGGAGGCAGTTCGTGCCTTACCATCTTAATGATAAAGGAGAACAGAGCTCATTCATAAGCTACTTACCACTCGCGCACGTATTCGAGCGCATTCTCGAGCACGGAGCGTACAAAAGAGGGCTGCTAATATACTACAGCAGCGGAAGCATCAAAACGCTTGCTGACGATCTTAAACTAGCCAAACCATCGCTCATGATTGGAGTCCCACGCGTATACTCGAAAATGTACGAAGCGTTCAAATATAAACTCAATTAATAAAGCTTCGTTAAAAGAGCTGTTTTCAACACTGCATTCGAGCTTAAGAAACTATACCTGAAAATTAACCCTAACGCGCACAAAACTGGTAGATTCCCGCTTGTCGAGAAGGTATTTAAAAGTATTCACGAATCATTCGGAGGAAATCTTGAATTTATCGTCTCCGGCTCATCATCCCTACAAAAAGAAGTGCGACAGTTTTTAGAAGTTTGCTCTGGCGCACGCGTAACAACGGGATACGGGCTCACAGAAGCAAACTCAGCTGGACTTTATAATTATTGCGGTTAAAAATATAATAGCGCAAATTAACTAGGATTTTCTTCTTATTTGGTTAATGCAGAAGTCGTAGATAAATCAGATGTTTGCGAATTTAATCTCGAAAAAGATAAAATAGGTGAACTTGTTATTAGCGGACCAATTATTGCCATTGGATAAGTAGACGGAAAATGGGGAAGCATAAAAAAGATCACTGACGATAGAGACTTTTATCATACAGGAGATTTGGTTACAATTCACAAAGATCATTCAGTTTCATTTTTGCGAAGAATAGGTTTGGTTACCAAGCTGTAATAAGGTGAATTTGTAGATTTAGAGGCTGTAGAATCTGCACTAGAATCATCATCTCTATTTACATCAGCTTTAGTACATGGTGAATCAGATAAATCTGCACTTGTTTGCATAGCATCAGTATCATCTTCTCAATTGTAAAATATATTGGGAGATAGTTTATTTGAATTATATAAAGAGTAACCAAACAACTATTGGAGTTAAGTCAATGATATTCTTGTAAAAGAAGGTGAAAAACTGGTAAAGTAAAGAGGTCTAAAGGGGTTCAATGTTCCACGAGCATACAATATATATTTGAATACCGATTGGACTTCAAACCCTCAGTTTTATACTCCTAGTTAGAAAAAGAAACATTATGCTATGGTTTCAGCTTTTAAAAAGGAATTAGATGTTTTATTCGCTCACTCAGAGAATTCAGACGTTTAAATTAATTATACTAAAAATGTGTATAGCTTTATATTTGATCATAAGTTTATGGTGATATTGATATTGGTTCTGGTTTTGATGTTCAAAATTATGAAGTGAAATATTAAAACTAAATAAATATAATATTATTATGAATATGGTTCCGCTTCATAATGCAAACTTCTCAACCAGATGAACCAACATCACCTCACAAATTACTTTTGAATAAAAAATAAAAATAGTGTGACTGGGCTTCGTTCAAAAAAGATGTGTTAAAAAACTCATAAATGGCTTAAATTGTGAACGGATCGAACGATGATGTTTAATTCATGCGTGCATGTGTTGAAAAGTATAAGCAAAGATGTACATAAGCTGAAGAGGAAAACGAGAAAACCAAAAGATAAATGAATAGCTTTTGTGAGAATTTGGTTTAAGAACTGGAGTAAATTAAGTATGCTCCGAATACTAACACTGTAATAAATAAGCTCATAGCACACATAAAGACAAAGGATACCGATAAAGATGAAATAGATTGGAAATAGAAATATGAAAAGAGTGTAAACACTCAATAAATGTAAGAATTCATTTCAAACAAAAATTACATGAAGTAAGATGAAGAAAAATTATTGAGTATGCTAAAAATAAATATTGAAAACTAGTCCGCTGACGGTATGATATGATTGAAATCGTTTTCTCTAACCAACAAAGTTAGTTCCAATTTTTCATTTTGATTGGTTGTTCAAATATTATTTTCACTGCTTGAGGTCCTTAGCAACGGCAACTTTCTCGGTAGATGGGGAGCAGATGATTTAAACGTGGCATGGTTCGCTGTTGTAACCGTTGACACGACCGTGAGCACGATAGTTTCTTCTGTGGTTGATTTGACCGGAGAGACCGCAGAAAGTGGACTTGACGACTAAGGTTTCCTTCTCAACTTGGTGGAGGGCCTTGGCGTGAGCGGCGGCTTAGACGAGGAGGTTTCTGACGAGTCTGACAGACTTTTCTGGCCATCTACCAGAGTTGATACCCCAGCTGTTGGCTTGAGCGTGTCTGCTGGCACCACCGTGGAATTTGAAGATTGGGACGATTTCCTGGTGAGCAACAACGTTGTCAAGATATTCGAGGGCACGTTCAACTTTCATTCCAGTGATAGCTCTGCAAACACCATAGGTCTTCTTGTAGGAGACTTGGGCGTTGTCAAGGCGAGACTTACCAACTTATTCAGCACCAGATTAATAAGCATACTTTCTAGCCATTTATCCAAAAGAAGTGAAGTGGAAATATTATTTTAGTTTATCGAATAATTAATACGATTTTAATTATGTTACACTTCATTTGTAACATAAAATAACTTTAAATGTTCTATCAATAAAATACAATAATATGTATTATGTAAAAATTATTTTGAAATAAAACTGAATGTATCACTCATTTTTTAATGGTTATGCGTACAAATTTGAGTACAATATAAATGGCAATCAAAATAAATGTTACATAAAACAAATGCAAAGACATGTTCTTTGATTGAATAACATTATTTTTGTTTCTTTCAGTAAACTCTCGTTAGTTAACAATATTCCAGAGTTAGTTAATTTCTTTTCTAAAAGTATTAACAAAATTCTAATGCTTCTTTTTCTAACTAGGTGTAAATAAGTCTGTGTTTGACGTCCAATCTGTGTCCAGCACAATATGATAAGCCTTTGGAACATTAAACCCTTTCAATCCTTTTTATCTTACAGCTTTGTTTCCAGTTTCAAACATATATTATTCAACAGTTTTTATTGCAGTTGCATCACCCTTTTTAAATTATACTACTGTATTACTGTCAAGGGCTTAACTAAGAACAATCGAATCTACAGATAAAATACACACAGGTGCTACTTTATCTGCTTCAGCATGAGCAACTGCTGTTAAAACTAGTGGAAGTGATTCTATAGCTGCTTCTATTGCTTCCAAATCAACAAATTCGCCCTATTGCAGTTTCACAACTAAGCCTACACGCCTAACAAAACTAATAGTTTTATCCTCGTGTATTTAAACGAGATCACCAGTGTGATAGTAACCGTCTGAATCAACAATTGGTTTTATATTACCCCACTTACTATCAAGATAACCTAATGCGACGCCTGGTCCTTTTATTGTTAATTCACCGATTTAATCTTTTTCTAAAGTAAATTCGCATTTGTCTGAACGATCAATCAGTTTACCTTCTGTGTAAGCACTCATATACCCAAGTTAATTAGGGGTGTTAAACTTTTGTCCACATGTATTGTGGAGACCAGTAACGCACGTTTCAGTTATACCATAACCGACTGATAGCCTAGCACAGCTTGTTATTTCTAAAAAGTCTTTAACTTTTTATGGTAAAGCCGATGAACCAGAAATTATCATTTCCAAGTTACCACCAAAGGCTTATGCTACTTATTTAAAAACTTTATCAACTACAGGCATTTTTCCTGTTCTAAATGCCTTTGGGTTCATTTTGAAGTAAATCTGCTTAAGTTTAAACGCAGAATTGAATATTCCACGTAAAATTAAAGGTTATTTATTGAGTTTATCTATAAACACCTGATATATTTTACTGTAAACACGTGGAACACCCATCATATAACTAGGTCTAGCCAGTTAAAGATCCTTAGTCATATTCTTTATAGATCCAGAACTGTAATAAATTAAAAATCCTCTGAACATAGAGCAGTGAGTCATTCCACGTTCGAAAGTGTGAGCAAGAGGTAAATAGCTGTAACTGCTGGTTTGTTTTCCTTTATCGTTCAAGTGATATGGAACAAAGCGAGTAGCGACGCAGGTACCTCCAGCAATAAGGTTTTTGTGTGTTACGAGAACAGCCTTTGGTAAGCCTGAAGTTCCAGAGGTGAAAATGGTTGAGTTAATATCGTTTGGTTTCTGATTTATCTTTTCAATTTATTTGGTTAGGAATTTTCTTGCTTCTTCAATTCTTTCTTCGGTTGGTTGGTGGAAGCTGGTGAGGTAGACTATTTTGTCAAGTTGTGCGATGAAAGTGTCAACTTGGCTGAAGTCCAGGCATTGAGCGCTTTCTGGAATGGCTGAAACGACTGAGTTAGTGACCGAGTTTGTTTCAGAGTGTGATGGGATATCGAAAACCACATCTGAGAGTTGTGCGAAAACTTTGTGTGCTTATTGCGTTAATACATCGGTTTCTATCTTGTCGAAGCTGAATATCTTTGCCACGCTTGGTATTTTGTGCATCATACCCACTATGGTTGGTAAATAGTCCCCCGAAACGAAAACGTACTTAGCCTGCACTAGATTAATGCAATATATGATGTTATCCAAACCTAACGTATCGTAAATTGGCGCTGAGACCCCGTTAGCGAACGAGATCGCTAGGTCGGACATGATCCACAGGGGCGAGTTCTTCCCGAATATTATGCACCTGTCCTCTTACTAAATATCAGCTTGAAGTAAGGCCTGAACTATTTTGTGAATGTAAACGAGCGATTCGTTGTATTTTATGAACTGATAGTTTTCTGAGAGTTGCTTTGAGCTCGTTGAGAGGCCTGCTCTGAACCCGGCGAAGGGGCATGAGCCAAAGTTTTAAACTGCCGTCATGAAATTCTTTGGAATAGTTGATTCGTAAGATGGCTCCTGAGATGGAATTATCTTGAGGTTGGACGGCTGGTCAAAGTTGTGTTGGCCGACTATCATTAATAGGGAGTGGAAGATTATTGAAAACACGGAGAAAATAATTGGTCAATGGTGTGAAAGAAAGTATGTAATTTGTGTTTACAAATAAAATATAGGATTGGATTTTCAAATCTGTTGTAAAGACAAATTTTCAGATTAATATGTGTATGGACGAATTATACATCAATTCGGTGTATAATGGTCTGATTTGAATTATCATAATTCATTTGAATAATAATTTTGGTAAAATGATGAATTAGAATGTAACTTGGAACGGAAACATCACAATTCAATTTTATGACTCTATAAAATATTCAAATGTACATAATAACATGACTCAATACATCTAAACGCAATATATAAATATATACTAGTTATTTTACCATATCCAAGTAAAAATAATATATATTTTAATAATTCTTGTGGTTAGTGATTCTCCAGTTAATTAAAATGGTTTTAATCTTTTTTCCAATCTAAGTGATTCTGCTCCCTCATTTATGTAACAGCTTTAATGTATTTACTATATGTGATTTAACATCTTTTTTAATATCAAGTAACTATTTTACTTTATTTTATGGTAAACATATATACATAATATTAAGAATATTACGTATGTGTGTAGTGGTTTAATTAGTTTTTTACTATGGTTTTAAAAGACATTTAAGATCTTTTTTGTAGAATGTATGTTTTTACATTAATTGTACATTTAAATCAGATTTTTCTTTATCTTATTGTATTTTTAATATTTTGATATTACTTTAAAATATTTTGAGACTTTTGTTTTTGGATAAGATTATATTGCTCTTTTTAATAGCAAATTCATTTTAATTCATATTTCAGTATTATATATTTTCTTTTTGTCATTCATTTATTTTGATTATAATTTAATGTGTGTTTTCTTTTTTATTTGTTATATTTGCATTATCCGTATTCATCGGATTATGTGTTGGTGAGTCATGTTATTTTTTCAGTCCTCGCTACACTCAGAAGAATTATCTCTTCTGAGTGGATCGAGTTGTTCGGGATCAATGTGGATGTTAATGATGTCCTCAATATTGCGTACTTCATCAGAAATTTCATCAGTGTTTAAATTATCTTAGCAAGTATCCTTGCTAGAGACTGCTGAAATATCTTCTTTTTCGGCGTGTTGTGCTTCTCCAGGTTTCTTCTTCTTCGGTTTTGCTTTTCTAAAGACAGGTTGCACTTTGAGTTTCGATTGGATGTTCAAATGTTGCAACTCAAGGTAGTTCTTTACCTCCTCCTCATACATTCTGGATTTCTCTACTTCCATTTTTATGACATTGTAGGCAATATCCTTATACAATTTCTGCATATCGCAATATTTTTTCATTTACTCAATTGTCTTAGGATACATTTAGAGTTGTGGTGATACTACAATTGGGATAATGTCTCCATAACCAAGTTTTTTGTATTTATTAATTTTTTGGTTATATGCTTTCTGAGTGTCAATGGCAATGGTAACATCAAAGTGTTGAGAGTCTAGTTCTGTCACTATGTCGGGCCTGCTATTGCTATTATCTAGGCCCAGCTCTCTTGCAGTTACTGCAGCTTTTGGCTTGTACTTCTTGTAAATAAGGTGTAAAATTCTGTTGACAATATCATCATGGCTGGTCATGTGTTTGGAAATCATCTGTGAGCACGTAATGTAATGATTACTCACTTTAACATTTTTGTTGCAGAGGTTGAATTTGTAGCATGCATCATGTTTGAGGGGATGTTAATTATTTTAATTTGTAAAGATTATCTTTGTAATTTGGTCAAACATTTCATCATCCAGCAGAGCCCTTTGAATGAGTGCATGGTGTGCGATATTAAAATCATTGTTTGGGTTTAATGATTTAAAGAAATCTTCTACTTCCTTTTTTTGGATGGCCTTCCTACAATCATGATATTCTTTATATCCTTTGGTTACATCATCTGGGTATTTCTATACAATTTATGCATCTGAGAAATATTTTCCTGGCATTGTTAGTTGTAGGCCTTAAGTTTGTTTAGGAGCAGACAAGAAATTTTTCATTTGCTGTTTATTTGGGCATTTGAAAAGGTCCATGCAGAACTCTGTGATTTAATCATCTATTTAGTTATATTCCTCAGCTGTAGAGTCTAGATCAAGGAAAATACTGTAATTTACGGATGGTATTAATATCATTTCCACAAATTTCTGGATTAAGTGGGATGGAACCTTCTTTTCTTAAAATTTCTTTAATTTATTAATGAGTTCGGTTGCTTTTTCTTAGACTTTGGGTGCTATTTTCATTTCAACGCTCTTTTCCTTTCCAAAGGTGATTCCCATGAAGTCTATTTCTTCATCCTTGCTAAATTTACATTTATCTCTGTTCAGCTATAAGCCCAGTTTTCTAAATTTTTCTTGAACAAGATCTAGGGCTTCTTATGGGTCTTAACCATCTTTAAGCGCAAGTAGTATATCATCTATATATGCTGTAACGTCGAAGACTTGGCTTAGCTCATGTAGTATTTCATCTATACAAATACACCATGTCCAACTTGATAGTGGACATCCTTATGCAATCGAGCAACTATTTTAACCCTTCAGTGTTGAGTACCTCATTTCCAACATATTCATGATATACGCTATAGTATTCACTGGGACTTTCACTCTTTAAAGGTTTCTTTGGATCACCTCAAATGGAAGTCTATTGAAAGCTCCTTTGATATCAATTGAGAGTAAGTGATGGTTCTTGTGGAGGTTTCTAGCCCTTATTATGGTTTTAACGTAGGCTTATGGTTGCAGAGCATATTGGTGTTAATGTATAGGCTTCCCAACGATTATTTTCTTGAGTAAAAGCGAGTTTAGAATTGTCAGAATGGATTCTTGATTTGATATTGGCCTGAAACCACTATTTGAATCACTGGATGTACATAATTTTTAATTTTAATTTAAATACCTCACTCGGTCCTCCTTTAATTCGTTCCGGCTGTATTTAATTCCTCATGCTTGGTTAGAGCTTCCCTTTTGTGCTTATTTGTGCAATTGTGTGACATAGTTAAAGTCAATCATCTCTGTGACAGTACTATTGGAGTTGATAAGGTTGGGTGACCTAGTCTTGTGGTGATTTGTGGCTTTCGTGGCCGATTGGTTTTTGGTTTGTGTTTGTGTCTTAGTTTGTGATAGGTTGGTGTTTGTTTGGTGGTTTTGTGCATTTGGTGTATCTTAGGCGATCAGCAAGTGATCATTTGTAGGAAGTTAGGCATTATTTTATTTACTTCATTCATTACTTACCTCATTGTTGTTCTTTTTGGTCATTCTTTTCATTTTCTTTTTTAGTTTTTTAGTTTTTTATCTTTTGATTGTTTTTAATTTTTTATGTCTTTTTATATTTTTAGTTTATTTTCTATTCATTTTTTATTTTGTTTTATGGCAGGGAGTTGGGATCCTCATAGGTCATGGGAGATTACGACGTTGTCGCCATCTCTGTTCTGGAATTCTTCATAGAAGATATCGTGGTTATCTGCGTAGGTGAACTATAACTGGAGTTCTTCTGCATGCTGTTTGACAGCTTCATTGTAGTTTCGGGTTCTGTTTCCGTGAGATTTGATAATAGATCGAGCTGTTGAGCGTAAGAATTTGTCTACACGACAAAATTGGTTAATTTTCTTGAGTGATTCTGGGTGGATTGTGCATTGGTCGCTAAGGATTATTGGGTGTATTTGGCTTGTGTGGACTTCATAGTTTGTTGAGTGGGTTTCGAGTTTTTGGGTGTATTCTCCGTTCATGGTTGGGCCGCGTTGGGTTATGCTCATATCAAAGAAGTGTGGTTTGTCATTGTGGATAATCATCACATCGGCATTTCCCATCTGATGTAAGACTTTCCCAGGATCTTTGTTCGTTTTAGAGTCATCTAGCACTTTGTTTTTACTTGATTTGAATTGGCCGTACGTTGGGCTCAACTTCGGCTGATGTTTGACAGGTAGTGCTGCAATGAGATCGTACTGAGTTCTGTTATGTCTCTAAATACTCATACCCGAGAAGTTTTGGCAGTATATTGAGTGATTGGAATCTTCATGAACTGTATGGCAGATGCTACATTCTCTAGACGGGATGTTAACTGAGACCGTGTCGAAGAGGATATCTATTGCTCTTCTAAATTCGATGTTGTCATAATCGAAGTCGTATGCGAGCGTGTGCGTGACGAAGCAGTCTTAGTTAGTTGATAGCGCGGCGTGCTCCATTTTTTCGTTTTCAGACTTGATTGAGTGCTGGAGTTTCTTGAATCTTGGTTCGATTTTATTTGAGGCGAGCAGCTTTTGGGCGGTTTGGAATGATAGTCCAGGGAGTATTAGACCAAAACCATGATGATTTTTAATGGATGCTGCCATTAGGGCGAGGATGGATTGTATCATTTCCTTAGATCTGGGGCCGTCGAGATCCTCTTAAGATATCGCTTTTGGCTAGGCAATGTTGTGGAAGGTGCGAGCAAGAATTTCATCCACTTTTTTGTAGTCATTGATTGTGTAGTCGTTATAGTCATCAATTCTGACTGCCCATGAGCATTTTGTGCATACACATTTGAGGAAAAGGCCCATGGCATTCGAGCGAGGTAAGCCCCGCTCCAGCATTTAGTTAATAATTTGTTGATACTTGGTCGCCACGATCAGAATGTCAGAAGAAATATGAGTTCTTGTGTCGTGATGATTTTACGAGTATTTAATACCCATGAAAGTTACGATGGCTCCATTAGCTGTTGATTTACATTTCCGTGTGTTAACGTGCATCCCATATTTACCAAAGAGTTTATCGAGGAATTCGAGTGCCATTTTTTCCGTGTCAATTGGTTTAAGTTCGACAATCGTGTCGTCTGCAAAGTTGACACATGCGAATCGTTATTTAAGCTCCAGGATCACAGGATTTGCTGAATAACTGTACAGAAGCGTTGATAATGCACCTTGGAGGATACTGTGTGAGTGTGTTTCAATGCAGTTTTACGCTTATATCATGCCTATAACGAACAATTAAATTTGTTGTGGGACTCCTTGTAGTTCCATACCGTTGATGATGGCTTCAGTTGTGAGGTTGTTATACGCTGAGGCCAGGTCGACGGAGAGGATTATATTTCTATTCGATAGAGTTTTCCCAGCTAATTTGCAGCTGAGCATCGCATCAGCATGCATGGTGTGGACTTCATCGCAAAAGTTGTGTGGGAGCATATCTTTCCTTTTAAGCATTATCTTCTGGAGAACATTGATCAATGTCTCATTGATCGCGAGTGGTCTGCTTGAGCCATCGTCTTTTGGGATAAGAGTTACTCTAAATTCAAAAAGTGGGAGTATTTAGGACATTTGCTTCGGATCATTGATTAGAGTTTCGAATGCGCTTGCTAGTATCTGGATAAACCGACCATTGTTAACTAATTTTTTAATAATTTTGTTTGAGAGACCACTAGCCCCACAAGATTTTGATGCGTCAAGTTCTTTTATGGCGTCAACAACTTCTGAGTCTTTTATTTTAAAGTAAGCATGTTTAAATGGTCTGAAAACAGCTTTTAGTTCAACTTTTCGTGGTGTCGGAAACAGTTTTGCGAGTTGTTATTTCCTAATTTCTTCAATTTATTTAAAATCCGTTCTGGTCTGACCTTAGCTCTCTTTATTTAGATTAGTTTCAATTGCTTGAAGTGCTTTCGAGAATTTGCTTTCCTAGATTAAGTCGTGGATTTTACCCTAAAACGCAGCTGAGAATATTTTTATTTTCTACTTGATTTCAGGTGGACTGTCGTTCTCGTTTGTTTCCCTTTATTATGGAGTTGCGTAGATCGTTTCGACCACTTCTGAGTGTACTGGAATGTTTGGTCTCTTTTGTGCGTTTGGTTGGACTGAAGGGGGAGCTGGTGGAATATACATTCCCTGTTCGCGATCGTAATTTGAGCTGTTTACTACTGTACTTTGTAGTCTACAAGAGGTCAGCAGTGAGTTGATAGCTTCTATGGGCTTCTTTGGATCTAGCTTGTTGATAAGATCAACGATTCTTTCGAAGGTAAGGTCATGAACGCATTCCTCTGGTGTTATTGAACATTTCTGGCGGATCGCATGTATGCGCTCTTCACACTCAGACTATGATTACTTTATTACAACGATTGGAGTGATGATCAAGGTCTCTTGTGGTGTGAATTTGACAGTTTCCGGGGTCGGGATTAGTTTATTATCGTTGACCCACGTTTAAAATGGTTTCTCATGATGTTCCTGCTGTTCTGCCTCAATGGTGAGTTGACTTTTGGCTTTAATAATCAGGATTGGTTTCTTCTTGGCTTCGAATTGGCCTTCTATCACTGACCAAGGAGAACACGTAGTTTTTGAACAATTGAAGTGTTAGTGGAACAGTATGTCCAGGGCGGTCATTCCGACAAAACTACACTCGCACTTAAATAAAACATATATGCATAGTTGATCATCATGAAGCTGAGTGACTCGATTTGATCTATTGTTTTAGTAAAGCTTTCCGCAGTATATTTGACTCGGAGTTTGTGATCAACAGAGTCCTGGTGTCTTAAAATTCCATATGATGAGAAACATTCATCATTGCACGTACTACATTTGAATGTCAAAGCAGCTTACGTTATGACTGCTGTCGTATTGTTGTTCCGGGCAATCTATGTCATCTTAATTATATCCGAAGATAGACTTTTGCTCTTTTGGAAGTTGTTAATTTATCTTAGAGAGGCAATAATATTATAGCTTTACTTCTTCCTCTTTTCATCGAAGTCGTGAATTCTCTCGAGGTCGAAAAAGGTGGACTTGATCTCTTTAAATCGGAAGCCTAGGTTTTACAAACCTTCAGTGTCGATTTTCACAATTACAATTGGTCCATTTTCAGATGTTTTGAAGTTCATGGATATTTGTAGTTTTAAGTTCTTCGTTGGTTCGGAGACAATATTTTACACCATACATAGGTCCATAATTGCATAATCTGATGGTTCTCCAGCATAAATGAGGATGGAAGTTCCCTACAGGTTGTGTGGATCGCTGCAAATTTTGATTAGAACCTTTACGCTATTGAATGAATCTGTTTGAACCGTGCCAAGGGTCCATTGAGTAGAGTTGTCTATGATGAGGGCTGCAGAGCCTCTTGGGTCTATGAATTTCAGCCGGTGGTTGTCCAAGATATTACAAATAGGATGGACATTGTGGAGTGAAGGTAGAAGTTCCACAGATTCAAAGAAGGGAGTTTCTGAGAATAAGTTACCACAACTCATTTGGCTGGTTATGTATTTACTCTACGTTTGTAGTTTGTGAGAATATATTAACGTAGGAGAGTAAGTGTTAATGTTCTTGCTCTCTTTGTTGACAGATATCCACATCTTTTGGAGGTTATCCATTGAAAAATGATTGCTGTTAAAGCAGTCCTCCAGCTCCTTAATGTGGTGACTCTGATATTATGGTGGTAATTTGCAATGATACCAGATTGGTTCGTCAAGGTTGATATTGAATTTAAATTGAAGTGAAAGCTAATAATCTTACCAACTTGATGAAGACTTCCCATTAATGATGTTGAGAAGGTGAGCTTACTCATGTTTTCGCTGAATAATGAGTGCTTTATTGTTTCTGGCTTTACTACGTTTGTAGAAACCAAGCATTTGGAATTCTAGTTCGTGAACTATTAACGTGATATGATGTTGAGTTTGCAAGCTTTTGAAGATTAAATGTTCCGAGTCAAGCGTAGACTCAACTTTGATGCACTACTATAGGTTTAACAGCGAGTAGCATTTGAGTTCAATGATAAAAATAAGTAGAGTATCGGCTTAATCATTGAATTTTTAGTTAAAGGTTGTTTTAATAATAATGTCGTATTACTTAAGGTTAGAGCTTTAATCAGTGTACTTGATCTAGCCTCTATACCATTATGAATTACTATCAACTCGCACTGAGTCGTTTGATAATGGGCTGTAAACTCTACTGAGATTGTCTAAGTTGTGGCGCTGACAGAGGGAATCTAGTTCTGTCACTATGTCGGGCCTGCTATTGCTATTATCCAGGCCCAGCTCTCTTGCAGTTACTGCAGCTTTTGGCTTGTACTTCTTGTAAATAAGGTGTACAATTCTGTTGACAATATCATCATGGCTGGTCATGTGTTTGGAAATCATCTGTGAGCACGTAAGGTAATGATTACTCACTTTAACATTTTAGTTGCAGAGGTTGCATTTGTAGCATGCATCATGTTTGAGGGGATGTTAATTATTTTAATTTGTAAAGATTATCTTTGTAATTTGGTCAAACATTTCATCATCCAGAAGAGCTCTTTGAATGAGTGCATGGTGTGCGATATTAAAATCATTGTTTGGGTTTAATGATTTAAAGAAATCTTCTACTTCCTTTTTTTGGATGGCCTTCCTACAATCATGATATTCTTTATATCCTTTAGTTACATCATCTGGGTATTTCTATACAATTTATGCATCTGAGAAATATTTTCCTGGCATTGTTAGTTGTAGGCCTTAAGTTTGTTTAGGAGCAGACAAGAAAGTCTTCATTTGCTGTTTATTTGGGCATTTGAAAAGGTCCATGCAGAACTCTGTGATTTAATCATCTATTTAGTTATATTCCTCAGCTGTAGAGTCTAGATCAAGGAAAATACTGTAATTTACGGATGGTATTAATATCATTTCCACAAATTTCTGGATTAAGTGGGATGGAACCTTCTTTTCTTAAAATTTCTTTAATTTATTAATGAGTTCGGTTGCTTTTTCTTAGACTTTGGGTGCTATTTTCATTTCAACGCTCTTTTCCTTTCCAAAGGTGATTCCCATGAAGTCTATTTCTTCATCCTTGCTAAATTTACATTTATCTCTGTTCAGCTATAAGCCCAGTTTTCTAAATTTTTCTTGAACAAGATCTAGGGCTTCTTATGGGTCTTAACCATCTTTAAGCGCAAGTAGTATATCATCTATATATGCTGTAACGTCGAAGACTTGGCTTAGCTCATGTAGTATTTCATCTATACAAATACACCATGTCCAACTTGATAGTGGACATCCTTATGCAATCGAGCAACTATTTTAACCCTTCAGTGTTGAGTACCTCATTTCCAACATATTCATGATATACGCTATAGTATTCACTGGGACTTTCACTCTTTAAAGGTTTCTTTGGATCACCTCAAATGGAAGTCTATTGAAAGCTCCTTTGATATCAATTGAGAGTAAGTGATGGTTCTTGTGGAGGTTTCTAGCCCTTATTATGGTTTTAACGTAGGCTTATGGTTGCAGAGCATATTGGTGTTAATGTATAGGCTTCCCAACGATTATTTTCTTGAGTAAAAGCGAGTTTAGAATTGTCAGAATGGATTCTTGATTTGATATTGGCCTGAAACCACTATTTGAATCACTGGATGTACATAATAAGCATAATGTGGTTATGTTTGACATAAGAAATATGAAACATAATTTACAATGCACCAAAATATGTATTTGCGTTCCCGTATGCCAAAATGAAAAGTTAAAAGCATTAATTGATGATACAAGTTTAATTGTGACCTGACTTATCATTCGCAATAATACTATACTAGTAGTTCAATTTAATCATTCAATCTTCCTCTCGTAAATCTTGACAATCCACAAATCCACACTTAGAACACTGAAATACTTCCTCAAACTAATCTCAATGTGATACCTCATCTTCTAGGATTACTCTGAATGGACAAACCCTGATTTTTGGAAATCTGATCTGAGTTTGCAAGCATTTATATATTAATTTTTGAACTCAAAAATAATATATTTGTATTGTTTTCAATATTAACATGCATGTAAATACACACATTTTGAAATATAATTTGATTTTGTATCTATTTGACTTTTGTATAGTTTTTTCGATATAAAGGAATTAATTTCATAATCTTAAACATATATAGCGCAGACTTCAATTTTATTTAAAATATTTATATTCAAAAATATTTTATTTTATGTGATGCTAATAACCCACACTTATTGTTGTTCATTGAATTTATAATAATATATTGACATAAGTATGGATATACTGTCAATACAGTTCAGGATTCAAAATGATCCAATTGTATAGGTATACATTCATTTTTTAGGATAGATTTATATGATCTTTTAATATCATTTGTACCACCTCCTGAATGATCCTCCAGCTAATTAACAGCCAAATGCTCCAAGTATTTTCAATCTCTGAATTCGAGTTCTGTTACAACTACGTATTCCACGCACCGTTTTAAGAAAGAACATCTATTGTTTTAACAATCCCTTTCGTGTTTGAGAACTAACATACTCGTGATCTTTGCACAAGAACTGACAACGTTCTCTTCAGAGAAATCAATTAAAGCAGCTTTTCGGTCAAGATAGACTCCGAGTTCGACCTCAACTCCCAGCCCTTCAGTTTGTTCTTCTTCGTCTTTTAGAACGTAACCATCGTCGATACTGAGATAAACATGAAACTCTCGAATTCAAGCAATTAGGACTTCGCCTTCCTGGTCGCCACGGTTCCAGAGTACTCCATCGAGATCAGAGGCTCCACCTTCCAGTTCGAGTCCAAGAGCCCGATTTCGAGCTTCTATGGAATCGCCAACAACCTCACCGAACTCCTCACCGTCAACAGGAGCGCCTTCACTTTCATCTGCAGCACCTCGATTTCCAAGTTCTACGGTATTTCGAGTCAAGTGAATAACTTGATAGTCCAGAACTCCAGCTTCTCAATTACCACTTCGGCTGCCACCAGCTGCGGCTTCGTCTCCCTGGTACTTGGGTCTTCCACTTTCAAGAACCTGACTGTTTCCGGTGCTCTTTCTGGAGCGAACACTTTCGGCTTCATCTACGAAAACAGAGGGGCATGTTCGATTTAGAACATCACCTACTCTCTGGTAACTTCCGGTTCCGCCTTGAACTGCGGCTTCGTCCAGCTCACCACTGGCGCTGGAGTCGTTTCCACGTCCAGCATCACATTCGTCGGCTTCGCTAATTCCCAGATGATCAGCGAGCCGGCTTCGTACTCCGGGACCTGCCCGTGCATAACCGGCTCCAGCCTCCAGTCCGGGCTCTGCTACTGCGCGGCTGGCTCTCTTCCGATCTCCAACAACTGCTCGTGTACCACCCCGAACGCCGTGGTCGTGAACAAGGTGTGCGTCTGCGGGGTCAACGCGACCAACTCGAGCAACGTCTGCACCTGTCCGACTGGTTCGACTCTGGTTAACGGAATCTGTAAGTGTTCCACCACCAACGCCTTCCCGGTTTCTGGGGTTTGCGTCTGTGGAACGAATGCCACCAACTCTTCGAATGTTTGTGTTTGTCCAACTGGATCTGTTTTAACGAATGGAGTTTGCGTGTGCCAGACTCCAAATTCTTTCCCTGTTTCTGGTATTTGTGTTTGCGGGACGAACGCGACTAACTCGAGTAATTCCTGCGTCTGTCCGACTGGCTCGAGTTTGATTTCTGGAGTTTGTAAATGCGCTACAGCTAACGCCTTTCCTGTTTCTGGAACGTGTGTTTGTGCTACTTACGCTACAAATGCTTCCAATTCTTGTAATTGCCCGACCAACTCAATTGTGGATACAGGAGCCTGTAAGTGTCAACCGCAATACTCGACAATGACCTCTGGAGTTTGCACTTGCACTCCAACGGGAAGCTAAATGGTCGGAAGCACGTGCACTTGTCCGCCACGCGCTACTATATCGGCAACCACGTGCACTTGCGTCAAAGGAGCTTCTTTATCTGGAACCAACTGCGTCTGTAACACCGATTACAGCTGGAGTTGGGTTTCTTCTGGAAATGCTTGGTGTACGAACGTTAATTTGTGCTGCACGAAATGCATGGCGAAAACAGGAAGTAATTGGGGATGTTCAGATGATAGTTACCACACGTGTTCAAATTCAGGAACCACAGTTTTGGCTTGATTTCAATTTAATTTTGTAATTATTTCTTGTTAATTATTATCTTACTGTATGTAATCTATTATCTGTATGTTAGACAATAATGAAGTGGATTAAAATGATTACTATTTATTGGAATTATAATTACTATTTCACTCCGCGTTGAATGATAAATTTAAAAAGTAACAAAGAGTATCGGAGTATAATTGACGAGCCGTCGATTTAGTCTCCCGCTTTGTCAATTTTGAATAAATCCCAGCTTGATGTTGATTTTTCGTTTCAGAAGCAGAAAGTTCTGAATATGAAGAAGAAGCTGTTGTTTGACGAGACCACGGACAACCCGGCCGAGCTCAAGCAGATAATTCATAAGCAAAAGCAAGAGATCCAGAACCTGAAACTAAAAATAACCATCATGGAAGCCGAGGCCAAAGAACAGGCCCGCAACTACACCCAGGTTCTCGAGGAAATTCAATACAGCAACAATAACAAGAATAATAACAAAAAAGACCTATCTGAGCACATCCGGAGAATAAAGCAGCAGCACAACACGGACCAACCAAGTGCGCTCGAGTCCCAGTTATCCCAGCTCATCCTCGTCAACGAGTCCCTCCAACACGAAAACAACTCCCTCCGAGAACAATCCATTAATTAAAATTCCATTTCAGAAAACCTCTCGAACAGTTCCCTGAGCAAAACGGGGCTCAGAAATCTCGCGAGCAAACTGGGGCAGAGCAAACTGAAGAACAAATCGATTGTAACCGAGTGAAAGTTTTTGAGAGCTTTAATTTTAAACGGTTCAATTAATAATGTTTTAATGTGATTTAATAAATTACCCGTGTCACTTCTGAATTGATCAAAATTTTCGTTCAATTCCTTGATATAATCTGGCAAATAGTATATCGATCGTGATTCAATAGATTCTAATGATTGTTTCAAAATTAATGATTTTTAGAATTTCAACAAGCATTCTATTTTGTAATAATATTTTGGTAATATTATATATTAACTGCATGACGGGATTTTTATGTTTTCGGCAGACAACTTTTTGTGTTGAAGCGAAATAATAATGCAGATAGCTTACATTTTGCAAATATAAGGACATGAAATGTATATCAAAATTACCACTTCAGACATGAACTGTATGAATGTTTATATCAAAATAATGACTAAAAATTTAATTTAAGCTGAAAGTGTATCTCATTTTCTTTGGTATTCATTTTTATATTATTATATATGACTATTTTGTTAATAAATTATAAATATGTTCATTTAGTGATAACATTTCTGTTTAATTGCTCATCTGAAGTGGTAATTTATATATCCATTTCATGTCCTTATATTTGTAAAATATAATCATTGATGAATTAATTTCGCTCCGACACAAAATATTTCTTGCCAAAAATACTAAATTACCGTCATGCAGTTAAATCGACTTTTTGGACTACATTTAAAGAAATGTAACCGATGAGCCTTTTTGGAAAACTGAAGAATGTTTGCGTGATTACTCTGATTTCGTTTCTGGATCTCAGAGATAAGCGAATTAAGCGAAATATGAAGACTGAAGGGACAAAAATTGGTGTAGACCACAAAATGTGGATGATAATATTCTAGATTTTGATGAAGAATAATGAGAAGTATATACTAGTTGTAATAATTAACTAATATAATTCACTCCACTCATCTCCTTCGGAAGTGATTCCCATAATTTTAATAATAAGAATTCGGAGAACAATCATAGACAAATTAAGAACAAATTAATTAAGCACAACGCTCTGAGGATGTCATCTGCTGTTAAATTATTACAGACGCGATGATTAATCTATGGGGAGATGCAAAAATCACTTATATTCATTAACGAAGAAGCAAGGTGAGAAGTGTTAATGTTTACTATAATATTTCGAAGGACACTTAATACATAACTTTAATATAATTTCACTCCTAAATTCCAAAAAAAGTCGAAAAATATTACAGAATTAAGCGGTTTAAATAAAAGGACTCATAACTGTAATCTTATCAACAATACTAAGGTTCAATTTAATTATTCCATTTTCATATCAATTATGACAACTTGTATTTGACACCACGAAAATGTAAAATCTAGTTTTGTTTGTTATTTAATCATACCAGGCGTTTATAATGATATCACAGTACATACTTCAGTACAACGGTTAAAGCTCAGTGAAATCATCTCAATCTCTTATCAACGCAGCGAAATTAATTTAGTAATATTTATTTCTCAAATCTCTTTCTTAAATCATGACAATTCACAAATCTAATCCTTTCATCGTCACCTACCATAGGAAAAATAAATTAATATAAAATTAACCATAAAAAATATTATAAGTACATTTTTGGATAATTGTAAGATAATTTGATAATATCATAATAGTTTAAATTCTTAATATATTAATATTGTATGAGTAAGATGATGTATTTCCAAAAATTTATTTTAATACTAAATTTGAGTGAAACAAATTAAGAATTTTTTATTCCTCTTAGCAGTTAAATAGAATGACAAAACATATCTGCACTCACACCAAAGAATGAACTCATTTTATTGTTGTCCAATGTTGTTGAAACACAACAGATATTTTTGTGTACAAATATTTTTGGGCTTCATGTTTGTGATAATGCTTACAGCAGGTGTCGTCTTAGGTGTCATGGGTTGCCAATTTGAAACAGTGTAGTATGTTGCTGTTGGAGATTCTTTCAAAACTTAATATGTGCAGGATAACGTTATAAAGTTCATGGGTATCTGCGTTGGAACAATATTGTCAATTATTGGCTTTTTTGGCGTTATTATCACTATCTGTTACTGTTGTGTCCATAACGAAATAGAGTATAGCGAGATATTATCAGAAGAAAACAAGAAAGTTGCACCCCACTATTATCCAACTCCGAACTATCAGTGATTTCAATTACAATTAGTAAATACAAAATCACTTTTTTCTTTTTCTTTCTAGAGGCTATCTATTGAATGATATATAACACAAATATAGTCATAGTATACATATTTTACTGTCTGTTCATTATAAAATATGTTTATCAATCTATGTAATTCCAAAATACAAAATAATTACAACATTTAAGCAATTAACTGTAATATCTGTATATTAATATCAAATTACATTACCACTTTAAATTTACATGAGATAAATCTAGAAGTGGAGTGAATCTGATAAATAGCAGCTAGTAGAGCTTGTTGATAAAAATACTACAAACAATAGAACTAATTGGGTGCAAGTATCCCAGTAAATAAATCGAACGCCAAACCAATGCAAATCCTATTACGCAGTAGCCATCAAGCAGTGCGTTCCCAAGAAGTGCAATTTAATCTGGTCTGCACCAACTCTTGGCTAGTTAATAAGCTGTGTGTAAATTTACGGTAAGAAGTGGTCCCTGATTAAGAAACTTCAATTTCCGGATTACACCACTGAGCAGCTCAGGCTCAAGTATTATTCGTTCATTAAGTTTAAAAACGGTAACAGAGAACTGGTCCAGCTCATAAAACAAGGGAATATTCAGGCAGAAGATCACGGCCGGGTGAAGAAACTTTACGAACACTTTCTCAAATTAAGGGATTTGTACGAAAACAGCGCCAGTTCGGATTTGCTCGACAAAAAAGCGCTTTAGAAAGCAAACGAAGACCTTTAATTGAAAGATCTGGTTTAGTTTTTGGAAACAGCAATGCAGCAGTACACAATGGAATGATTTAGTAAATAATTGTAATATTTGGTTACCAAATGAAGTTAGAATTTTTAATAATAGTAATTAACAATAAGTCATACGGTAGCTATGTATTGTTGCTGTGTTCCAACGATAAGTTCGTGATCAAGCAGATGAAAAAGAAGAGGAACCAGGCGAACCAGTGATTTTAACTCCATTCGGGAATATAACGTTATTAAGTCACAAACCATTCATACTTCAGTATGGTAAAGTTAGAATCTTTTCATTTTTGAAATGTAAATATCACACGCATTAAGTGCAGTCAATAACAGTAATCTTTCACTCCATTCCTTTAAATGAGCCAAAACAATTCTCGAGCTCAAGAAGAGTATCTTTGGCATCGCGTCTGACGCACCCCAGGAACAAGCCCAACAAGGGGGAGAAAGGTGCATGTAGACGGTGTTTGGAGACCAGAACTAAATAATAAAACAGATTGAAAACGAAAAGACGCGAAGTCGGGTTTAAAATGCTTCTATCTGCAGCTTTGTTTCAAGCTTTATTGTAATATACTGTGTTTAACGTTTTAATGGTTACAATCAAGCGATTAAAAACCCAATAATAGTGGATGAAAAATGGACGAAAAAGAATAATTATAACTAAAAATATGAATGAGCTTAATAATTGAGTATGTGTTTTCGTGAGCAATCACTCCAATACCGTAGTCCCATTATGTTAACATTTATAGTATTTTCCATCCGAGCATCCAAAATTATTTCCAGTTTTAAGTGCACATTTTGTGCAGCATAATTTTATGTTATAACACCAAGAATTTCCTGATGAAGCCCATCCTTAACTATAGTCTGAATCACAAGTGCAGGTTGATGTCCCAGACATCTTGCTTCCTCTTGGACATGTGCAAATTTTGTTAGCCATTGATAAATAGGACGGCGTACAAATACACGCCCCGTTCTGAAGATTTGAATTAGTTGGACAAGTGCAAGTGTCGCTGGAATTAGTCGCATCTGTTCCACAAACACATACGCCAGAAACCGGAAAGGCGTTCGTAGTTGAACATTTGCAAATTCCATTCGTTAAAACAGATCCAGTTGGACAAACACAAACATTCGAAGAGTTTGTGGCGTTCGTTCCACAGACACAAACCCCAGAAACCGGGAAGGCGTTGGTGGTGGAACACTGACAAATCCCGTTAACCAAAATGGAGCCAGTCGGACAGGTGCAGACGTTGCTCGAGTTGGTCGCGTTGACCCCGCAGACGCACACCTTGTTCACGACCACCGCGTTCGGGGTGGTACACGAGCAGTTGTTGGAGATCGGGAGAGAGCCAGCCGCGCAGTAGCAGAGCCCGGACTGGAGGCTGGATCCGGTTATGCACGGGCAGGTCCCGGAGTACGAAGCCGGCTCGCTGATCATCTGGGAATTAGCGAAGCCGACGAATGTGATGCTGGACGTGGAAACGACTCCAGAGCCAGAAGTGAGCTGGACGAAGCCGCAGTTCAAGGCGGAACCGGAAGTGACCAGAGAATAGGCGATGTTCTAAATCGTGCATGTGCCTCTGTTTTCGTAGATGAAGCCGAAAGTGTTCGCTCCAGAAAGAGCGCCAGAAACAGTCAGGTTCTTGAAAGTGGAAGACCCAAGTACCAAGGAGACGAAGCCGCAGCTGGTGGAAGCCGAGGTGGTGATCGAGAAGCTGGAGTTCTGTATAATCAAGTTATTAACCTAACTCGAAATACCATAGAACTTGGAAATCGTGGTGCTGCAGATGAAGGTGAAGGTGCTCCTGTTGACGGTGAGGAGTTCGGTGAGGTTGTTGGCGATTCCGTAGAAACTCGAAATCGGGCTCTTGGACTCGAACTGGAAGCTGGAGCCTCTTATCTCAATCGAGTACTCTGGAACCGTGGCCACCAGGAAGGCGAAGTCTTGGTTACTCGAATTCGAGAGTTTCATGTTTATTTCTGTATCAACTATTGTTACGTTCTAAAAGACGAAGAAGAACAAACTGAAGGGCTGGGAGTTGAGGTCGAACTCGGAGTCTATCTTGACCGAAAAGGTGCTTTAATTGATTTCTCTGAACAAAACGTTATCCGTTCTGGAGCAAAGATCTCTTGTTAATCCATCCTCAAAAGTGAATGGAGTTGTAAGAACGATAGATGTTCTTTCTTAAAACGGTTTGTAGAACACATAGTTGTAACAGAAATCGAATTCTGATACCGAAAATACTTGGAGCATTTAGATGCGTATGAGTTGAAGGACCATTGAGAGGTGAATATATATTATGCAATAACGAAATAAAAGTCTTACCTAACATATAGTTCTAAATGCAGTAAGTAAGCAGTATATATATAATCAATCTATATAATATCAACATTGTTTGAAAAGTGCAAGTTGTTTATCGAGTTTTAAGATGTTCAAAAATATTGTATATCTCAACAAATCTATAAAATGTCTTTATAATATACTTTGAAATAATAACATTATATTAAACCTAAATGCTATAAATCCAAAACAATATTATTATACTAGTAGTAAATTATTGTAAATACTTACTGAATCAAAAATGAGAGCTTACTGACAATAATTTCTTTAAATTTTTCAATATAGAAAAAGAGGATATAAGAAGATCAAAAATTTAACATGACATTTAATAAATATGAATTTTAATATTGTTCTCTCAACATGACAAGAAAGTTAAAATATTTTTTTAGTAAATAAGAAGACATCACTCTGTAAATTACGTCTATACTAATTTCTACGCAGTATATAAAATAACAATGATTTGATCTTGAATGGGATAAGTCGTCAAATGACTATAAAATAATCGTTCCTAAAGTATTGCACCAATTAAACTAACAATGATAATGATGATATAAAATAACTCACTTAACTGAAAAATTATCATCAGTACTAAGGCTCAATTTAATCATTCCATCTTCATCTCATAAATCATAACAATCCACAAATCCAAACTAAGTTACACATAACGTTACCTCAAACTAATCTCAACATCATACCTCATCTTCTAGGATTGTCACTCTTAATAACCTCCTCAGACAAACTGAGGACACTTGTACTAACATTATTGACCTCGGAACTTTTCCTAACGAGAAATATAAGCAGTATGATATAATCATCTTTAAAATATTTTTGGAAATTAGAAATATAAATAATGAACGATAAAGCTCAACGATCAACGTTAGAGCCGAAGTGGCATTGCTGGAATACCAGCTTTGTTTAGTGTGATCGATGATGGGTTCATACAGTTGCGCTTCTCGTTCCTCGCCGTATCCAACTTTCTGAGATGCAGCTCGGCCAATCGGTTGCGGAAGGTAAAATCCTCCGGTTCAAAGTGCTGAGCTGGCATCATCAAGGATCGGTATGGCTAAGGGCATGCCATCAACGAGCCTTCAGGATTGGAAAGCGGCAACCGCTCTATTGCTTCCGTAGAAACGCAGATGGTACGCAGGTGGATAGATCGGCTCGCACGAAGCAGCCGCGTTACGCCCCTGGATGCGTGTACCCGAGTCGTTGGTTGCATGGAGGTGCGCCTAATGTACATAGGTGTATCTAAAACTAATGATCATTCGCGTGAACTTACAGTTCCTGTACAGAAGACCGAACTAGTATAAACGAAAGTTAAGTGAGTGAGATATATAAATATAATGTTGGATACAAAAATTAAATAGAAAAAACTCATCATGTGTTTAAATACTGCTGAGCTCATATTTATAATACAAAAAAATGAAATTCACTTCATCATCAACAACGCGAAAATGAAGAAAACAAACGCAAATAATACGAACAGCTTCAAATTCGACTTCTTCGGAACTATTTTGTTCTCTCTTTGCTCAACCAGTTCCCAGAGCTGTTTCAATTATGACTAATGTGCTTTGATGAACGGTCCATGCTTCTTCTTTTGACTTGGAGTGTAGAAGTCCTGGTTCTGGCTCCAGTCAACGTCGAGGAGGACTTTGTACGCTTTTGGAACGTTGAAGCCCTTCAACCCCGCTTTTCTGATAATCTCGTCTCCCTCTTTGCAAACGAATTACTCAATTTAGTTAATAGCAGCTGCGTCGTTTGCTTTGAATCTATTTATAATATCTTCGTCGAGCTTTTACCTCAAAATATTGGAGTCGAGAGATACGAAGCACACTGGAGCGGTTTTGTCAGGCTCACCGTGCGCAAAAGCCTGCATGATGACTGGAGAACCTTCCAGAGCAGCTTCAATGGCTTCTAAATCCACGAACTCGCCGTGCTAGAGTTTAACCACAAGCCCAACTCTCCTGATGAACGAAGCTGCTCCGTCTGGATAAACTCGCACTAAATCACCAGTTGAGAAGAAACCTTCGCTGTCTACTATTGGCTAAATCTTGCCCCACTTACCATCAATATATCCTATGGCAACACCTGGTCCCTTAATCTTCAATTCTCCAACATTATCTTCCAATGTAAATTCACATTTATCTGATCGGTCTACAATTTTGGCCTCACAGTGATCTGTACTGAATCCAATTTGATTTGGACTATTGTATTTATAATTAGCATAATTAACTAACCCAGAACCACCAGTTTCAGACATAGTATAACCAATATGAAACTTTGCACCACTTGTGATTTCGAAAAATTCTCTAACTTTTCCTGGAAGTGCAGCAGAACCACATATCATAGTTTAAGGATTCCCCAAGGCTTTCTATATGGATTTAAACACGGCATCAGTAAAATGTTTTCTTTAACTATGTAGCTTTAAATCTATTTTCTTCAAATTAAATGCGATTTTAAATACAGTTCTAGCAACAGGAGAAGCTTAAGTCATTTTATCCATAATAGTATTATAAATTTTAACATAAACTCTAGGTACTCCAACCATTAGGGCGCAATTTGACATTTAGATATCTTTTGTTAAGTTTTTTACATTTCCAGAAGAATAATAAATTAAATAACCTTTCATAAGAGCACCATGTTCAACTGATCTTTCATAAATATGGGCTAGAGGAAGATATGACAATACTGATGATTAATTTTGATTAATATCGATATGGTCAGGTACTATTTATCTGCACGCGCATTTCATACATCCCAACACATTTTTATGGGATAATATCACGCCTTTTGGTTTACCAGAAGTACCAGAAGAAAATATAACTGAATTAACACCATCAGATGTAAGTTAATTATTTTTAATAATTTTAGTTAAATAGTCTAATTAGTTTGAGTTTTCTTCGAATTACAAATGTGATAACTTATCAGTGAGGATCGCTTAATTTTGTGTTGTTTCAATAATTTCTTCAGATGGTCCTTGAATGCTTTATGAGTTGTTTGAGTTCATGGAGTATAGTGAGCGTGTGTCATCATATACTTTCCCATCATTTAGCAGAAGTTTATTTACTTGTTATGTGAGCGCATCTTAATCGTACTTTTCAAGTGCGATTATCTATTTCAGGTGCTCGAATTTCTTCAAGTTTGAAACAATGTTCGCCAGATAGTCAGTTGAAACGATTATAAACGCTGCTTCGGTCAGGTTGCAGCAGTAAACAATATTTTCTATTCCGAGAGTGTCATAAATTGGAACCGAAATCCCTCCTGCGAATGAAATCGCGATATCAGATAGTAACCACAACGGTGAGTTCTTAGCGTAAATCACAACCCTATCCCCTTTCATAAGACCTTTAGCTAGTAATTATTGTGTTATTTGAGCAACGTATTGCATAGACTCTTCATAAGTGATGAATTGATATTGATCAACAGTTTACTTCACATTGCAGGCTAAACCAGTTCTATAACCCATAAATTTACAAGAGGAGTACATTTTAACAGCTCTTAAATAATTTTCTGGAACGGTTGAATTCATATCCGCCTCCTAATCCGGTTAATGTTTCTACAGTGACGGGTGAGAGTAATTAATTGGTTTAACTCTAATCATGAATGTTTGGAGTGGAAAGGTGAATTAGGATTTGTTGAGATAGTTGGGCGAATGATGCGAATATGAGAATGTACAATTTGGAAATGTACATTAGCAATTGTACAAAATACACTAATTATGGAAGTAGTACTAGTAAAGTGAATGTGAGCTTGTTTTAATAAGTTAAAGCATCTTATAAAACTTATCAGAAGGTATCACTTAGTAAAAAGTATCAATCAATCACTCAAATGTACATTCGTAACACTATTGAAACTAAACATTTTTCATTACAAGTATATTTATACTATTACACATTATGTACACGTACATAATATACGTGTAGTTGTGATTTAATATTGCTTTGAAACTAAACATTTGCCTTTATCTAAATATTATAATATTTATTTAATATTAATGATATCATTAATCAGCGGTAATTTGAGAAGAATTCAAGTATATTTCGATATGTTGTGTTAAAGATACGAATTCTCGCAAAATTATGTGAATAGCGTAATTTACTTGTTATTTCCTCAAATTAATTTGAAATTTAAAGCTTCTTTGCTTTCTATTCATGTTTATTAGTATACATAATGTTCGGAATCTCTATTATTTAGAGTATATTTGATCATTAGCTAACTCATCTAATGTTGGTTAATATTGGATGCCAATTTTGAAGTATTTGAAGAAAGTAACTTTTTTAAGACATAACATTAAATAATAGGGTTTACTGTGAAAAATGTGAATTTTGCTTTTTATGGTAAATAAATTTATTATTATATATAATATATAGTAATTGTAATTTTGATATATTCTCCACCTCAATATCGCATATTGCAATATTTGCTAAATTGTACTTTTTAAGCTTTATAATATAAGCTAGACCAAAAACTGAAAAGGTCTGCATTGTTCTTGTACTTATATTTAGTTTCATACATTATTGACTATACTCCATTCTTCAACCTTATTAATTCAAATATAGCTAAAATAGTGTAAAAGTGCATTATTTGTATCTCTTGTAATCTGTGACCTATCTTATGGATTCTTATTAAGTAGAATACTCAACATATATACACAAGTTATCCAGATTATCTGGAAGATTGAGAACTTGCTCTTTTTTAAGATTCCATTTTCCGAAACTCTGAATTTTGGATTGGTAATCCGCATATCTTCATTATTTAACTAAAGATGGTAATATATACCAACAACATAAATTTCATTCAGTTTTGGTTGAATCCTAAAACTTGCTGAGATATAACCGAAACTAAGAGGCATTTTTGCTAAAAATCGAAAAAATATTTGTCGGAGGAAACTGAAAAATATTGAGCGTATGTTCTTATATATGTGTATAGCAAACGCACATGAGTGGATTAGTCTCAAAAAATCTTATTTCAGCAGATTTCCTAAAAGCTGAAATATATAAATTAAAGTGGATGGTATATTACTTTACTAGATTGTATAATAAAATATGATAATACTTCACTTCCTAATCTAATATTTACTTTAAATTTGTAATATATTAATTTGAGGTTCAATGTAATACACATTGTAAATCTGTCTCATTACATTAGTAAACTTAATTCGTACAGTATATGAATATATTCTACAATGTAATATAAATAATATTATATTTTCTTACCATTTCAATAATTATCAAAATATGTGTGTTACTAAAACTATTTATGTAATAAAGGCATATTGTTCTATGATTTCAATAATTTAATGTTAGAACATATTATACTCGAGTGACTTTATCCAACAGTTACGCCCACTTTTAGCAAGTATAATGGTACTTCCAAAACATACATATATTCTCATTTAATAATTGATAAAAATATATATTAATTTTATAAAATAATGATATATATTTTAATTATCCACTTCAAGGAAAATGAAGAATATAAGATAAATCAAACCATTAAACTAAGCTATACAAATATTATTGTAAAATATATTAATAAATTACATAAAACTTTATGTTTTTATTTTATACTAGAATATATAATAAATTTGATATAAATATCCTGATTTGTAGTTTAGCGAAAAAACCTTCCGGATAACTTAAAAAGATATTTTGGGAAAAATCCAGCTGGAGCACAAGTAACAGTTGTTCAACGCAGCATCATCCAAAGTTAAAATATTGAGTAAACCCTATTATAACATTAAGTACTTTATTACTCTGCATTTCAAGCCTAGAAAGATTTAGAAGGAATTGAAGAGGTGATACATCAATTATATTGTTATATGAAATAATCAGTTCCTAAATATTAATTAACGAATTTAGAATAAGAATATTTGAAAGCTTATTCTTGGACAAATTAAGTTTCTTAAGTTTATCCAGATGCATTAATACAGATATTTCAGCGATTGCATTAGATTCCAAATTCAACTACTCAAGATTTATATATAAGGGAAGATTTATATATATAAGGGTTTTAAGTGGCGCAAGATTTTTGATGTAGTTGCATTATAACTGTAAAACTACAAGATTGGTCAGATAACAAATTTGTGATATATTGATCCCTTTATTATAAGATAGGTCTAAATGTCTTATATTGATAAATTGCTTAAATTACTATTGTAGCTAAAATGGTAGAAATTCTAGAAATTCTCTATTTTTGTTAATAATTTAACGAAAAATATTAGGAAAAAGATCTAGATTATATATTATATTGATTTATGATAAATATACGTAACTGTAGATTAATAGAATCACACGAGCAAATGATCATCTAGATCACCGCTCTACTATTGTAGTGGTTTGTTAGTATTTTAGAGAAAGCTTAATGTAATAATATAGTAATAATATTACACTTAACTAACAAATGATATTAAAAAACAACTCAATCCAAATATATTTGTGAATAAACTTTGTCAAAATTCATTTATTTTCAAAATTGTTTTTCATTTAAAAATTTTCCGGAGTTCTTGTGCGACTGCGGTCACCGGTTCGACTCCCGTGAACCCCATTTTTTCCCATTCGCTCTCCACTCCACGCGTTTATTTTCTAAAGAACTTATTCGGTCCATTCTAATTCGCTTATTCAACAATTTAATTTTTAAAAATATTTATTAACTGAGCTGCTTTTTAAAACTCGTTCGTAATATGTTATTACTTATTTATAATAATGTCAAATGTTAAAATTAAAGCTGCTTGGTCTTGAAACAAAATATTATCTGGAGTGGGGTAAATGTACGCGGGTCCGACCAGATTTATGTTCTGGTGAATCGAATTTTGCTTTAAAAGTGAATCTGATTTCTGGGACATCCCAAAATCAATTAATCTGGGGCACAAATCATCAACTAGAATATTATTCTGTTTTATATCGCAGTGGTGCAAATCAAGAGAATTTAGCGCTTTGACATCCTCTATCAGCTTACTTTATAGTTACAATAAAACAGATTTTGAAGGATTGGTTTGCTTCACCCATTAATGGAGCGGAACGCCACCATCCTGCAAAACTAAAAAGCACAGAGGACCAGTGATAATCAGCTCATTTAGTTTTACTGAGATGTTTTTGTTGTTTTGGCTCAAATACTTGTAAATCTTAAACTCCTTCTGCAAACACGCACGCTAATTTAACAAGTTTTTAATAAAATTCGCACTCTTCTTCACATAAGGACCTTTAATCACTACACTCTCACCATTTTCATTTATAGCCCTCACCACATGACCATACGCGCCAGAAGCAAGATAAGTTACTTAAGTATAATTAAATTGCTTTAACAGCACAGAATAAATCTGAATAATAGATTTTTATTCAGTAAAAATATTATATAAACGCTCAGATAACATATTCTAACGAGAACACGTATTTGATATAATTGATTAAATAGGCATTTTTGAAGTGGATAAATTACGCACTTAAATTCTGATATATACGCAGTGTACTTTAGTTTAGCGTAGTTTTGATGATTTAATGTTTGAAAGAGACATTATTCCTTACCACACATCAATGAAGACGAAGAATTTCAGCCATATAAAGTTAGACGGATTAAACTAAAATTATTAATAGAATTAGCTCATTGTTAATCAAATAGATATAACTGATTACATTAATTCATTATTAATTCAATTATACTGAGCAGAACAATATAACTTTATAGAAATAATCCTTATAAATAGGAAATGATAAAATTTCAAAGTTAATTATTTACGTTTCATTCTAGTTAGGTGAGATATAAATAAATAAAATACAAATAATGCTCCCTTCATAAATTAAAATACAGCAGAATTCACTGACAGCCTTCAAACACATTCATTAGTTAGGAAAGTACAACAACTTGAATTAGAAATTGTTCATGACGAATATATGTTTCTTATAGCAATTGAGATACTTTTTATCTGAAATTAATATATTAATATTATATTTATCTTGATTTCTTACATATTTACTTTAGAAAAGTAGTTGAATTGCTGATATCCCTCAAAATATCAGATATTTTCAGTTCTTCTTTTGTAGGCTGTTATTGGTTTCTCAAATTAAAGTTTTTGAAGTTTGGATGTTGTTAAATCGATTCTTAATCTATAATTTTATTATTTTCAGCATTTAATTTAGTAATTTATTTCAGATCACTGATTGGTTGAAGATATACAACTGAATTCCATGAGATATTTAATTCTTTTAGTTGAGTTAGTGGTCTTAAAGGTTCTAAACTCTTCAGATTGCATTGTAGTAACGACAGTATAGTTAAATTATTCAAGTACTGAAGTGATACGATGTCGATTTCTTCATTACCATCGAGATATAACTCTTCTAAGTTAACAAGTTGTCTAACGGCTTCGGTGCTACGAAGTTCACATTGTATCAAACCTAGTTTAGTAAGTCTGGTCATGTGTGAAAGTGGACTGATGTCTATTTTCCATTTATAAAGATATAGTTCATTCAATTGTTAAAATCTTGCTATTTCTAATGTATTTTAAATTTCACAATCAATTATTTCTAATTTTGTTATAATCAAGCTTTCTAATTTTGGAATGATATTCTTACAATTTTCAAGTTCAAGTTTATTAATATCCAAATAATTTATAAAGTCTAAGCTTCTAAGTTCTGAATTAAACATGATTATTAGTTTTCTATCATTAATTTTGCTTTGATACCTTTATATCATTTCTTTGTTGTATTCTGAAAGATTTTATAAGTCTTCGTTAACTTACACGGTGTACGCATTGTAATTTTTATTTTCTTAGCAAGACTGTTTCTTTGAGTCTTGCATTGTTGTTAGGAGTGGTATTTGTATTCATATTTAATATTATATTCTGAATTAGAGCGAATGACAATGAAAAAATGGATAAACCTGCAGAGTTGCCTGCTGCATTTGTGACCCGATTTCAGATATGTAGCCAGATAAAAAGATACAAAAATAGAATAAATGAGTTGTTATTCTTGTTTATATATACCTATATAATCTATTATAACTGTAAAATGGTATTCCCCAAAATGCATTTTTGCGCCCAAACCCGTCTGGTCCAAACTCCCACCCCTTTAGAAGCATGACTTATAACTTAACTCAGGCTGCAGCTAGAAGCATGCAATTTTGCTCAGATAAAAGCTATATTGCTATATTAAGAAGGATCCCCCAGCAAAGCTCAATTAATTATTCAAAATATGTGCATGTTAGATCTTACAATTGCTGTAGTTCAAATATATTTATTAGTTAAAGCAAATAATGATAGACCAAGGACTAAACAATGTAGAAAAATAAACCGTAGCAAACCAGTGCCGTTTATATATAACAAACAAAAATTAACGTAAAATTACTAATATCAAGAAAGATGTGAAAGTGATGTCATAAATGTAACATATATTAATAATAATGTTAATCTGTGAAAGTAACATTTTAATGCACACTACAAATTCTATTAATAAATAGTATATATTTGTTATTATAAATAGAAATATAGCATTAAATATGTAATTCACTTCATGTAAACAGAAATTGAGAATTTCTCATAACTTATAACTAAACATTAAAACATGCGTCATTAGATACTATTTTGAGTGTTAAAATTGTTCAAACCTGCATTTCACTTTTCTTCTTAATATTTTTATGTTTAACTTCCTATTTAACAAGCTAATTCTATAATTTAAAGTATATGTCCACATTCTCTCATTTAAAAAGTATAAGCTATCAAATATTCGGATTTAAATGTTGTTTTTGTTTTTACCTTCAAAATTATGTGAGTTTATTTAGATATTCTATCATCAAGTTCATTTTGAAGTGGTAATTTGTATAATTAACAGATATATTGTAAATAACATTTTTAAAATAAATGTAATTTTGCTTTAAGTGGAATTAATTAAAAATATGTTACTAAACTGGTAGTACAGTACTTTGAAAATTTTGGAGTTTTTATTTAAATGTAATTTCACCTATACCGGCGGAAGGTTTATTCTATTCTACCTATAGCGTATTTTTAATTTAGGAGTTTTTATTTTAATAGTTCCATGTTTATTTTTTAAGCGTTCAAAATGACAAGTTTTTAATTTAGGAGTTTTTTAATTTATAATTTTTGCTATAGCGTGCATTCTCACTTACTAGCATAAGTCGTCAAAATATTTTCACTTCATAATGTTGTTTAGATTAATAATTTGTGTAAATTGTTTAACATTTAAAATAAAGTTTTGCTCAATTTAACTTAATTTAATTACAAATATTATATAGCTTTAAGAATATATATTTTTATCACATCACGTCATCTATTTCTTAACATATCTTATTATCTCAATTCTCTTGTAAATATTGTTGTCCTCCCTCATTTAAACTTATTTTAGTAAGAAAATATATATTATAATGAGATATCATCAATTTTCTATCTTCTAAGATGTATTTCATAAGTTTATTAAACTAAACAATTTCCTGGCCTAAACGCTATTCATATAGTTCTAAACCGCATTAACCTACTTTTAAAACGTCAAGTTATTATGTTAAAACTATTCATGGCTTTGTAAGCTTCTGATATCAAGAATCAGTTCTGTGATATTTATATGATTTATGATGTGATAAAAATATATATTCTTAAAGCTATATAATATTTGTAATTAAATTAAGTTAAATTGAGCAAAACTTTATTTTAAATGTTAAACAATTTACACAAATTATTAATCTAAACAACATTATGAAGTGAAAATATTTTGACGACTTATGCTAGTAAGTGAGAATGCACGCTATAGCAAAAATTATAAATTAAAAAACTCCTAAATTAAAAACTTGTCATTTTGAACGCTTAAAAAATAAACATGGAACTATTAAAATAAAAACTCCTAAATTAAAAATACGCTATAGGTAGAATAGAATAAACCTTCCGCCGGTATAGGTGAAATTACATTTAAATAAAAACTCCAAAATTTTCAAAGTACTGTATTTACAAATGAGTGAAATCAAATTAATATTCTCAATTTAGGTTTTAAAAGTCCCTATAGTTTGAAATCCTTTTATATTTTCATGAATCATTGGGCTTAGGCCTAGTTACCTACTATCAAAAATAAAAGTTGCAAAACCAGTGCCATTAAAATCAAAGATATCGAATCTGAGTACCTAGGATACAAATCCTGCTGCTTTAGGAATTTTTATTGAACCCGCCTGTAAACCGTTTCGATAATCCTGCAGAATCTGCAGGAATAGTGTGTTTTCCTGCAGAAAAGGGCCTTATTTGTATGTATTCCTACCTTTTAACTATTATTATTAGTGTATATTTTAGCTTCAATTCTTAACTTCAATGCTTGTTAAAATGAAAAAGAATGATGTGTTTAATCTATTTTTGTCATTGTTATTATATTCAATATTAATCAATATTACATTCCGAGAAAACATTTACTGAAAAATATGAGATTAAAAACTCAGTTATATTTTTCACTTCAATGAAAGCCAAACTATTTCAAAAGAAAGTAGATTTTTAGGATTATTGCATGAATATAGATTTAGAAAAAATATAACAAAGTATTCACGCGTAAATAACTCATTTTCATGACGGTTCTGATCATATTTTGTTAATATAATCTATTATTTAATTGTTAAAATGTGGTCTGCACAAGAATAAGACTGCTTAAAGTATTTTTTCTCTCATGAAAAATACGAGTTATTAATCTTATCATGAAATGTCAACAAGTTATGCATTATTAAATTCTGAATATGAGCAAATTGCCATTAGATTATTACTATCCAAGGGCGAGTTAGCTGACTACCTCTAATAAATAACTTTATGCCCGGATTTTTACTTTGATCCATCTTATTGTCCCTTAAACGAGTAAATTCTGAATTTATTCAATCGTCCTCTGAAATTACAAGTTGATCCACGAAAATTTTAACTACTTAGTGCATCTGACTCAAATGAATTAACAAACTTTGTAAATTCCACAGTCACTTAACGCGTAGATAAAATATTAGAGTAGATAAAAGATTAACTTCTATTTTTCAAGCTCCTAATCGATTTCTAATAACAAATGTCTTCAACCAATTAAAATACTCAAGAGCTTACATAAGCCGTTTAGTAAATAAGCCCGTTTATAAAGTAAACTATTTTCACGTCAATTCCGCGTTGTTCCCTTCAAATTGAAGTTTATATTAAAATATTTATTCAATTTCTGGTGGTGCGTCCAATATTCAATGAATTTCTCCTGTACATTTCGAGCCATTATGATAAAACGTGCTAAACTTACCTGAAGGCGCTTAAAAGTGTTAAAAACTAACTTGCGAATCCGGTATACTGCGTTAAACTTGCTCAAAGGTTGAAACATGATGGAAAAGATATAGATAACAGTGTAGAACGCGTTGTTAAGCACGCATAGTTGTTTGATACTATAAGTATTTTAAACGATGATTTTTTGGGCTAAATTCACCTTATTAACTGTATTTAAGAAACAAAGAATATTCAATTGGCGATAATAATAAGCGCTATTATGAGCAAAACAGAATATAAAGATGCCCAAGAAATGATAACCGTTACCGCATAAGAAATCTCAAAAAATAAAACTATTAAAATAAAAGCTGCCAATTTACAATAAGTATTTAATAAAGCTATTTATAAATATGTTACTGCTGCTTCAAATGAAAACGACCTCATTGAAGCCCAATTACTAAACGCTCAAGAAAATCTAAGGTTTATAACACTAAACCTAGTATACTACAAGCAAAGAATATCCTACTCAAAATTAGTAGAATTAAAACAAAAATTAGAAGTATTAGACAAAAAATTACAAGTTCACGGTGACTCTACGACATTCAATTCGTTTTATGCTAACAATATAAAATATGAAATATTTGATCAAATTTGTTTTTAAATTCAAAGTCAAGATTACAATGAAATTCAGTACAAACTAGTTATGAAGCAATTTGTCACATGTTTGATTATAGAAAATAGTTTTAACAATGTGATTTAATTACTTATGAGTACACCTTAACTTATCAGCTACACCAGTTATACATTGTAAGGAGATTTTAGTACATTTTTGGAAATTCTTTTAAATAATAATTAGATTACAAACTTTTTCGATGCTGTACTTGATCTCAATGCGCTATTATGTTAGTATTATTTTTAAGGAGCACCAATGTTAGATTTTCGCTCAATCAAATAACTATGTGAGTAAATTTAGGGTGTCAATCGAAAGGTTTAAAGTTCAATATTTAGTACAACTTCCAATCTAATTCAAAATATTCAACCAGATATTGAACCGACGACAAATATAAATATTGATTCCAAATTTGAAATAAAAAAGTAACTACAAATTGAACCATAACATAAAGATTAAATATAAGAAGTTTTGACAACGTATAATGTTGAATAATCAAACTTAAATGAAGCAGCACAAAGAATATAATCTATAAAACTTTAATTATTTGATTAAGACGCTAATGAACATATAAATCAAGTAATTTAATAACCTATTAATGTTGTTTAACAAAATGAACAAGAAATTTCTCATACCACTGAAGTAGCAGAGCCAGTACAAGATAAATATGTTGAAGATGAGCTAGTAATTTAAGAAATTTATAATGTTGAGAATGTTTAAAATTTACCTGAAAACATTGTACCAGAAGTACAGAGTCTTACTTATGTTATAGAGACTTAAGAATAACGTGAACAAAATCTCAAAGATGACAAACCTGCTTAATAAGAAATTCAACCTATAGTTGAAGTTTATCAAGACGAAAATGCGCATATTACAGAGATTCCAGAGTTTGCTCTTGAAAAACTCAACTAAAATATAAAATATGAAGACATCAAAACAATTTAACCCAACTAAGAAGCAGAAATTCAACACAATTCCGAAGAGTACTTATTCGCTCAATCTAATGAACAGCAAATAACTAAATTAGACACCAACACTATTGACTCGTACAACATTAAATCCGAGCTCCAGAGTTTCAACAGCGTAAACTTAACCGCCCTCCTCTCCGAACACCTTCAAATTGAAAACAACTTAACTTCTGAACCAGAAAAAGAACAACAAAAAGAAACTTAATTAACAAAAGAAATTAAAATTGAGGACGAAGAAAGCATTGAGGAATTTATGAGCGTCGCCCCTCAAATAGTTCTCTAAGAGGTGAAACTTTAAGTTAAGAAAACGGTCATATTCGAGACGAACACAATGATGAACAATTTTAACAGCTTCAAAGCAAGCGAGTACATGAAATATAGCAAAAAGGAGCTGCCATTCAAAGGAAACCTGCCTGATTACCCGTCATTCCAATTATTCGGCTAAATTCAAGCACAAGACAGCTTCTACACCATCACACAACAAGAATTCAACCAACAACTTAACAGAGAACAACAAAGCTAAAACACACTCATTGACTGCCAGTAAATAAGAGAAAGACAAACAACCATCTCAAACTTCAACTATAAAAACGTAAAAGAACAAAAATGCATGAGACTAATCGCATAAACAAAGGTCACCAGCAATCTGAGCCTTAACGTAGCCCCATAACAAATAAAACCATTCATCAATCAAAAAACTGGTGTTGACCTCATACCAAACTGCTCAATATGCAATCACGAAATCTAAAACCTTCAGCTATATGTAGAAAACGTTGAAGAATCAGAAAATATCATTTCATAACCGATAGGTACATTTTGTTTCTACTTGAACACCTCGTTTTGCTTCAAATGCAGTTAGTCTAGGTCCGGGTTTCCATAATTAATTTTTAATTAAAATAAACCAAGGCTAGTTTCAAAATTTGCTCTTGATGAAATATACAGAGATTATTACAGACCGCACTTGAATTACGAGCAGTTAATAAATACACCAATTAAAACATAGATACAATTTGAACATAATCAAAGAACTCTTATACACACGATTCTCAAACGATACCAAGGATGTAAAATACTCACATAACTTATTGACTCATATAATCTTTATATTCTTTATCCACACTTATTAAATTCAAATCAATACTCATTACACGATTTTAATACTTTGTTTAACTAAAATCAATAAAATGTTAACGAATTTTATGTTAAATAATTTGGAGGCTATTCTTAACATTCCGAAATAGTTTATTAAGTGCTTCTTCATATCCAAAGTGCATGTAAACGATGTAAGGAAGTAACTAATGTATGTTAAGATTGCCACAAAGGAATTAAAATAGAATAAATTAAAATAGGGAAAGGGGGAAGCTAATGCAAGATATGCAAATGCTATTTTTGTGCTAAATGCGCATTAGTATCAAATATGTGCAAAGAATGCCGGAAATGAATTAACTTTGAATTTTACATAATTTAATATAATTATACAACAAATTATTTTAATACCACTCCATAATTGACATGAACGATATTTAACAGTGCGAACTTATAACACTATAAGCCATATTTCCTGAAACATTTTAACAATTATCTGATACACAATTTACATTCATTTTCCCATCACAGTATTATAAATGCGATTTTAAATTTACTATTACTTATTCACCAGGCTATCCAATGTAACAACTTGCTTAATTTGATATAGAAGCTCCATAATTGCATGATACATTAGCCCAAACTGTTTTCAACAAATTAACTTCATTGCAGTAATAACTTATGAATCCAGATGAAGCATATATTTTCCAGTTGATTTAATCCATTGATGATGACCAATTTAGAGTTGAAATAATATTCTAAGATTAAAAGATTGAATAAATTGAAGATGACGAAGATGCCGTTCTTGTAAAAATCAATCATGGTGAATTGCCTGGAAAGCCAGTTACAGATGAAAACTACCACAAATGGTTTGCTGATTTTACCAAAAAGAAGGGAATTAAATTATTAGAGGAAGAAGATTGGAGCAAAATTGATTATAACACAGAAATGGGCGCGACGTTTACAGGTTACGAGTATTTCAAAAGAAAGAACGACGAAAAGTGATCTCCAATCTCTTAATATATTATATTTACAAGAATAGATGCTTTATGTGCAACTTTTTAATATTCTGGAGAACTAGAAATGTATTAAAACTTTAGTGTTAGCGGGGTTCAGTGATTGTTGTTTATGGTAACGGAACGTAATTTGACAATAACTGTTTTAATATAGCTGTTGTAATTTATTATTCTCACTCAAAAAATCAAAATGAATAAATAGAGTAATAAAATAAATATACTAAACTGAAATAAATAATCAATAATAAATAAAATAAATAAATATAAACTGAATAATAAATAATCACTTATTTTTGGCCGTTTCTGGGAACAGTTTGTACGCCGTTTATTTCAGGTTTTCATTCGTTTATTTCTTTTTGAAAACAGCACCTTTTGAAAACACAGCTGACTTATCATTTATTAGTACGATTTTAATACTAACAAGGTAAACTACATCTCACTCCAAAAAATGAGTACTTACGATTTCAAAACAAAAACACTGGACTTCGACATGTCCCAGCTCAAAGGCAAAGTTGTGTTGATCGGGAACGTGGCCAGTAAGTGCGGCTTCACGAAGCAGTATAATCTTGGTTTTAGTGTGTTTACAATTAATAATTTCGATAAAATAAAAATTTATTCGTGGGTAGGGATGGTTTTTTATTGTAGTATAAATTTCAAAAGTAGTATACTTTATTTTGTTATATAACTTAAAGAATCTTCTTCTCTCCTTTTTATTTTATTTTAATATTCTAATGACCCCTAGGGAACTTCATTTATCTTGGTTTTATTTCTCCCACTTCAAATTTAAATTAACTAAATTTTCTAAATCAGGAATATTGACATATTTACACCTATTAATGTGCATATTTACCTTAATAACAGAAAATATAACATGAAATTACTTTTATAGTCTCTCTACGGTTAAAATCAACATGAAGTATACTTTTTCAAAAGTAGTATAAAGTAGTACAGTATAAGGTACATTAAAATGTTAAGGAAATATCTAGAGTGAAATTGTCACTTTTAATAATATATTATTACTAGACATACTATACTTGACAAAATAATTTTAATGTTATTTATTTTTCACTTCTAAATTTTAAAATGTAGGCAAAGAAGTCGTGACATACAAATATCAATAAATTAGTCAGTAATTGATTTTCCTAATTAAAAACATTCATAGGTATTATAACTCAAACCGTTTTTAATTCTCCTGAATAAATTCATAAAATATTCTGAATTAGCATTTCTAACTTTGTAGTATAGAAAGTGAACTGGCGTCTGATCGAAATCCGAAAATCAGAAGTAGAATCAAGAGCTTATTTCATGTTAAAGTTGACCACAAAAGTTTCAGAAACAATAAAAATGAAAGGAAGTGAAATTTTACTCAACATATTAATCCTCTACCTAGGCGCGAGGCCTCAACTATATAGAGTATTATCATTAAGTACACCGAGATAGAGCGAATTCCACCGAAGAAAAAATCCAAAGTTATCTAGGTCTTCGTTTTTGTACTTGACCTTGAGAAAGAAACCGGAGAAGGACTGAATATCTGGTCCAACGCTTAAATTAAGAAGTACTGAATAAAAGTAGTAAGTTGGCAGAAAATAAAGCATAACGTTGTAAATTAAGAACTCAAACAAGAAGGGAGTTACAAAATGGAGTAACATAAATTAATTCGGATAATTTCTCTCTGTGGAATCTGGTCTAACTACAGAATTCAATTATAATATGACTCTATATAACACTATTGAAGCAAGACCTGGGTTGGTTACAAATTGTATTTTATTCCACACCAGGTTTTTGAACATTTTGTTGATTCAAATTTTGTTGAAGTTGAGGATGTGTCGAAACATTCTCTGGCCGATCTAGTACATAAAGATTGTCTATAGTGCCAGCTAACATTTATGAACATTGGACACGGAGTTCATCTAAAAACTATATGATCACCAAGCAAATTAATTTAATGAAATGGTACGTAGAGGTGGTCATTAAACACGGAAATGAAATAATCTACATTACAAGTACAATGTATACAATTATATATTTTAATATTTTCCTCACAACTCTCCTGAATATTTCCTTAACATTCCAATGTGCTGTATACTGTATAAAAAACCATCCCTATTCGTGGGACATGTAAATATTATACCTGTTTCACTCCAACTATTCTCAACTATAAAAGTTGTTATAGGTAGGTACAATAATCACCCAGCTTATAATAGCTTATTGACCTCATACCTGACATATTCATGTTTAAGTTTTAGTATATATCCCATTCACTTAACTTTCATTTATACTTGAATGGTCTACGTTTCGAGCGCATGTCTTTGCGGGCAACATATTTCGTGTTGGAGAAGCGGCTTCATACCCAGTCGTCGATGGAAATATCCATCTAATTCTGTCGCTTCTTGGCCTTCTTCTTTTCGCTTTGACTTTACTTATTTTCCTACTGGGCAGGTAGGGATGCCTGTTTCAGAACATCTTCAATGTTCTAGACTTCTTACAGGTTTTTAATTTTCTATAGGAGTATCTCGCATTGTCGGTTGATGAGTTTACGTTTATAGAACGCCTTTAAGATCAATATTAAGTTGGATTGAATCTTACTAATTGGCGTCTTTGGGTGGAAGGTAAAATCCCCCGATTCAAAGTGCTGAGCTACTTTCAAGGATCTGCATGGCTATCAACCGCTCCATTGCTTCCTTAGAAACGCAGATGGACGACCTAGGTGGACTCCCGTATAGATTGGCTACGAAACAGTCGAGTTATGCCGAGGAGTGTGACTTTAAATAGATTGTAAGGACTGCCTTTATTTATATTCAAACTCTAAATCACTTAAATTTTTGTTCATCATGTCGTTTTTGACGGATACCATCATATTTTGTGTTCTTTGCTATTTAATCAAGTTCAATATTTTCCTTTTTCCAATCCTATCAGCAAAATTCACTAATCGCTATTTCTACTGTTTATTAGCACCCACTGTAGACTTCAATTAATCGCTATTCTCCTTCAGACACTTCGTTTAAAGATTCTTGAACTGGTTTATCAGCCACTTGGTCGTCATCATCATCGATACTTAATATTTAATTTTTGTATCACTTTTATTCATATAATCAGCAAATTATCGTGATGCCGACTAATTTGTAGGCTTCAGCAAATCCATGTCGTCCAGATATCTGGTGTTCTGCAAGCACATTCTTAATCAATAGGATCCAGTGCTTCATTAAATTATATATGTTATTACAGCCTAGTATGCTTGTTTTACAATATGAAGAGAGAAATTAAATTACGTTCTTGGTATATTAAGTATTGTTGAATATTTTATTGAGCGTATACCACATCTACGATCACAGTTCATATTTTTCTTTGTAAACATGTTAAATTTGCTTATTAGAGAGAACCAACAGTGTTACATTGAGTTTGAATTTACTTTTAGCATTGATTATTAATCTCCATACATGAAGTGGCCCTTTAATTTATAATTTATGTTGTAAATATTTAAAAGGAACATAAAATGTGTAACCACTTCCAATGATAAAACTATAAATATCTAAATAACAACATAAATTTATAATATGAAGTTATTATATTTTAAGTATATGCAATATAATAATTATAAATATGATTTGCCAATTATTAATAGATTAAATAAAATTTCATCTTCCTTAATTGGCCGATTTCCTTACGATCTATTTAAAGTCGCACATCTCAGTTATGCCCACTGGGATATGAGCTTTCGAATATTTATTATTTAATATATATTTAATATCACTCAACAACCAGTTATTGTCATAGAACTTAACCAATTCTCACAATTTATTAATTTTTGATCATTAATGAAATTATCGCCGCTTGAATAAGATTTATCAACTTCTAGAATGCTTGACGATTTCATTCCAATTACGATTCCAAATTATATTATACTTTGAATGATTACTGAAACTATCTTAGAATTCGAGATATGCACGCAACGAACATGATACAATGAACCAAAAAATCCTCCAGCACTTATGTTGCTTGATTAAATAATTGAATATTAAACAGAAACATTTTATAAATAATATACAGCTTTCTCTGTATATCTGTACCACCCATCAGCATGTCCAATGATTCCACCAGTGTAATTTGCTGAGCTTATATTACTATTATTAATAATAACATGTTGAATAAAAAATGTGTTAACGATATTATTTAATCCAACTATCCCACCAATATAACCACATGAATCATTACTGATTATTAAAGTATTTATTGTTATAGTTATATTGAGTATTTCCGCTGAAATAGGCGTTTCATATATTTATCCAATGAGTCCAAATCCGTTTAAATTAAGAGCTTTAATGATAAAAGTTACAGATGACTATTAAATTGAAACATTACCTTAATTATATCCTATCAAACCAAAGTATTTGAATTGCAAGGTTGTGCTACTTAATTGTTATTATAAACACATTTTAAATATGGTAATATTACTTTCAGCAAATTAAGAATAACCTACCAACAATCCAGAATAGAATACATAATTTGTTTGATAAATTTAAAAACAATCGTAAATTATTGAGTTGATGCTTATATTAGAACTGTTACAATTAGTTAATAAACCACCATACTAATAATAATCATTACTAGTTGATTGCACATAATTAGCGATTAATGGATTGTTTTCATCACCAACAACAATTGTAATATTGTTAAAATATGCTTATGAATATTATGCCACACTTATGAAAAACGATGATTACTTGCCGACAATATACATAGTTGGTTGAAAATTCACATTATTTAATCGAATTGTTGCATGTACTAAATATTGAGATGTTAAGGAAACACATCCTTAACTTTGATAATTCCCTAATATTTAATAATTTGTAATATTAAGTACAACGTTATTTGTTGTGTTAATTAACGATATACTGCCTAAAGACATCGCAAATGATAGATTTAACAAAAAATTTGTAATATTACTATGGTCTGCCTATTAAGTTAATATATTAAACTATCCTAAATTAGCCGTTATAATCGTTCCATCTTTAGATATTATCTTCATTTAACTTATAATAATATATCTGTTATTAGTTAGTAGTTAACCACCGGAAACAATCTAATCACCAAGTTATATTTTTATATTTTAGAAGTTTGATTAATTTTAGAATAATGGTAAAGTACTTGCTCCATAAATATAATTGTTAATATTTATGAATGCATTAGTTATATTGACAGTAGTACTGAAAACGTACCCGTTAGTAAAATTATTAGCACTTATGGATTTTGTTATCGCAGTAATATCGAATGTTGAAATATATATCGGTTGGCTGCATTACACAGAGCTATCGTTGTAGTCGATAATATCTATCGTTTCACATGAAGTTCCAACCACATACTTACCAATAGGACACCTGCAGGCTCCATTAGACAATGTCTGGCCGGCGATTACGTTGCAAACACAGAATCCATTATCTGGAACGGAATTAGCTGGACAACTACACGATGGAGTGGCTGTGTTCAACATCGTCTGGCCCTGAATTTGATTGCATACACACTTGGTCCCAACAATTTGAGAATTAGCGGGACAAGTGCAGACGTTTCCAACTGGAGAAGAATAGGTTGGACATACACATGAAGAGCCAGAAATATACGCATGTGTATTATTGCAGATACATACTCCGGAAAACAATGTGGATCCGAAAGGACAGACGCAAGATGTTCCAGAAACATACGAATTCACATCGGTGCAACGACATCTTCCTTGGATTACTTATTAACCAGATATAGTGCAATTAACCTATGTGCATGTACCGTTAATCATCTGGTATCCTGGGATTTTAGAACAGTTGAACTCGATTATAACGTCATTCTATTGTTATATTATTTCGTTTAATGTTGATATTATCTGCTTCAAATCAGTAATATTCCCATTAATAGTACTTATGTTGTTATTAATAGTACTCATATTTCCATTAACGTTGGATATGTTGTTATATATCCTCCAATCTAGCACTGTTGTATTTTGGTGCAGATGCAGATCTTCCTAAGTGTAGTTTCCAAGAATATACTGCTCAATCTGAGAGGTGTTGAACGTGTTGGAGCTGTTGTGAATACTTAAATTCAAAGCACCTATTTAATTAGCAAGCTCTAAAATTTCATCTTCGATTTGTTACAGTTGTTGGCTATCGATGTTGCTCGACATATTTTGAATGGCATTCAAGATATTCACGCATGCAGATCCGTTAAGTAAATATCCATATGTACAAACGCATCCGCTACCTACAAACTGGAATGGGTCAACACATCGAAGAGCTCCGTTTATTAATTGACCATGTTGTAAATCCTCTAGACAGATCCCATACACCACTTTAAGACCGCCACATATCTCGCACTCTACTGAGTCGCCGCCTATAATATCAATAATAGCACTGGTATTTCCGAAACGATGTGTGGCATCAACACATACTTTAAATGTGCTGATATTAAGTGTTTAGTTTGCTTCTACACGCGAGGCAATATATCCGTTGTTGGGTCCTTGTTATAGATTGCTGCCGGCTAGCTAGCAGTCCACGATGGAGAAGTTTGTTAGTGATTATATGAGCACGTTCACCAGACCAGACCAGACGAGTTAAAGCTGGATAGTCTAAACTGAATGAAAGTTTACTATAATCTAAAACTATCTAAAGCTTATATTATTACTCCAGATATTTACATCCCAGACCCAATGAATAAGAGTGTTGTATTGAAAACTTCAACGTCACACTTGAGACAAATTAGAGCGCCGACAACGACTTGGAAGTCGATGGTGATGCTAACGATGGAGTCTCTAACAATTTGACTGAAGGTATTCAATCCAAAGAGCGCGAATGTGTTCACTTCTATGTCGTATACACGGACGTCTATGACTGACTGTTAAGTGATGTTATTTTAAATAAATAGCTATATATTCTTTTGCTTCTGCGTCATGTAGACGTTGTCTTGCACTTTCACATTGTTCATGGAGTTGGACTTCTAGCAGTACAGTTGTTGGTTGTTGTTTACAAGGATACTATTTTTGCACAAAATGTTACTATTTACATTTAATTGTTTGAATACTATTAGTATAGAAGAAAGCATGGGGTTCATATTTGATAGATACAACATGTTTTAAACGATAAATTAGATAGTTCAAAGTAATTAATATTTAGTAATTAATAACATAAAATAAACCTCAACTCAACTAATTTTTGATGGCAAAAATAATTACGATGCCCATCAATATTGTATCATATATACTTCTATTTATTAAGAACAACTTTATAATTAAACTCAAACTTAATTTTATAATAGAACGAAGTAGCAACTTTAAATGAGCTATGTTATTATTTAAAAAATTAACCCTTATCAAATTAACTACATGCATTACATGATGGACAAGGCTTCATATATCGCCATATTACCAGGTTTGGTCGTACCGAATCACTGTTTAAATTATTTCACCCCAGAACAGAAATTGTTTAAATAAACAACAAGTTAACATGATGAAGTTAAACTATTCCAATCTCTCTAAATAATGTTTTAAATACATGCAATTCACTACTATCCACTCATTTGATCTATTTCAATTAGTTGAAAAATAATGCAATAATTCTAAACATGTTTGAAGTTTAACTCAAAGAGTTAGTTATAAAAAGTTGATATGTCAATATTCTGTGTTGTTGGCACGGGCTTGCGAAATGTTTGGAGTCGATTTTCATGACATTATTTTGCACTTAGCTTGCAAGTGCTTTTAATTCTTCAATTATTAATTATAGTTAACAGATAATAACTATATTTATAATGAAGGATGATTACATTTAGAATTTAAACACTTTACAACCTTTTTTGAATATATACAATTGAACATAAATATCCAAATTTATTCTAATTATTATAACTCTATAGTTATTTTAACGCAACCTGTAAAATGTTGATAATAAGTATCAATGAAAACAAAAAGAAGATATTTCCAGAAGTTTAGGTTTTGCTGTTACGTGCGTCGTTTAGTTCAACTTTAAATTTGTTAGTTTGTTGAGTTTTGAAAAATTTGTGATATGACTACATATAATTAGCAGTTGTTCTTTGTAATGTCTCAAAACTATTTGGCAGAGAATATTTACTTCGCTTAAGATTGCTTGATATTGGTCGCACGATTGAAACCAGCCAGTCTATTTTCTGAGATTCTATTTTTAGAAACTTCCCGACAAATACTAAGCCGTTTTCCAGATTATATAAAATGTAAAGGTGTTTGTAAAACGCGAGAATGCGTGCAGTTTCGCAGTCTGTGCAGTTTAACTTTATTAAATATAGTATATATTATAGTATATATTATTATATACATTATAGTATACAAAAGATCAAAATCTATTTATAGCCTAATTCCAGAAGCCCGCACAAACCGACATTCCCTCCTGTTCTTAACCTTTCGTTAAGTTACATTTGAACCAGACTCGTGCAGTATTACATTCTATCAATTCTTTTACGAAAATACATGTGCAGATAGTTTCCTATAGCCATTAAATGCCACATTTACGATGTAAGATAGTATAAACGTCAAATCTGGAATCATTCTTCAATAATTGTATTATACTAGCTTGGACTAGATAACTAAATACATTAAAGCTGTTACATAAATGCGGAAGCAGAATCACTTAGATTGGAAACATAGATGAAAGCCATTTTAATAAACTGGAATATTATCAATCACAAAAATTAATAGAATATATATTATTTTTACTTTGTTATGGTAAAATACTAATATATTGCGTTTAGATGTATTGTTGGATTGTTGCTGTTGAGTGAGTCATGTTATTAATCCAAGACAATGTCAACAACATTATCCAGGATGGGGACGCTCGGTCGTCTATTGTTATAGAAACAATATATTTTATATATTATATATCTGTTTGTGCCGTCTTGAGGAAGTGAGATATATATATATATATATATATATATATATATTTAATAGAAATTTCACAATATCATTCAACAACCTGAAATAGATACAGAACTAATGTAATTATCGCAATTAGTCTATAAGATTCCGTTAATATAGTTTAAACCTATTGACTATGATGTATCAATTTAATACGGTCCAGTTTTAAATCCATTAAATATACCACAAGAATTAATTATACCTTAAATTTTAATCGAATTTACAGTTATATTAGATATTAACACTTAGCTAGAATATTGATAACCAAATATACCGCCTACATAGCGATTTATAACAGTGAGATTGCTAAATGACACCACAGTATTTTATAATATGATAATAAATTATTCATTTGAATCGCTTAAATATCCATTTTATCGTCCGATTATACCACCCACATACTAGTAAGAACTTAGATTTGAGCTATTTATAATAGAATTCTGAATTAAACACCATTTAGCGTGATTATATCCAATTAACGAACCTACACTATTAGTTGAAACGTTATTAAGAACTATACTATTCATTGTTGTAGTTATGTTTATTAGTTCTACAGAAGAGAAAATATGATGTAAAGCAGTAATATCAATTTCTCCGACAATGCCAAAATAGTTGAAAGTACCACCCAAAACAATGAAAACTACTGATAATTGTTAAATTGATATGTTTCCTTCAACAGAACCAACAATACCAAATGAACTATATTGCTACACAATACCACTAATTTACTGTTACAAACAAATATTTCTTAAACTAATATTATTAACTGCTAAATACCCACTACCTACTAATACTCCTGAACCATTTATATAATATGTTTTGTAAGACTAATAACAAACCGATATTACAGATAATACATTAATGGAACAATTTAGACTATTAGTTACTAATCCACCAAATGTATACGGCGCCGTTACATTAGATGATATTTAATTCAACGTCTAAATATTTTATTCATCGCCGATAAAAATAGTTATATTAGTTATAACTAGCTTACTGTATGATAACTTACTAATAATGTACGAGGAATAATTTCCCATTATATATGTATTTGGTTTGAAATTTACATTGCTTATATTTAGTATGGCAGAATATACCGTGTTACCGATCATGGCAATACAATTTTACGTTCTGTAATCCCCTAATATTTAATAATTTGTAATAATCAGAACAGATGTTATTTAATTAACAAGCGATATATTTCCCCAAGACAAAGTGAAAGATAAATTAAGCATAAGATTTGAAACAGATACATTATTTGATGTTGATGTTAAAATACTAAAATGTCCGGAATTTGCACTCAGAGTACTATTTTCTCTGGATATTATTTTCATTTAATTGATAATAATTTTCCCACTTCCGGTTAAGAGATGTCCACCTACTAGCAATTAGTTCTCCAGTTATATTTTTAAATTTATGAATTGTGATTAGTTTTAGAACAATGGCAAAACAACTGCTTCATAAACATTATTATTAATATTAATAAATGAATTATTAACAGAAACTGACGAATTGAAAACATAGCCATTTGTGTAATTATATACACTTACAGTTTTTGTAACTGTAGAAATATCAAATGTAGAAATGTAAATAGATTGACTACATAAAATTGAACTATCGTTGTAGTCGATAATATCTATCGTTTCACATGAAGTTCCAACCACATACTTACCAATTGGACACCTGCAGGCTCCATTAGACAATGTCTAGCCGACGATTACGTTGCAAACACAGACTCCGTTATCTGGAACTGAATTTGCTGGACAACTACACGATGGAGTGGCTGTGTTCAACATCATCTGGCCCTGAATTTGATTGCATACACACTTGGTCCCAACAATTTGAGAATTAGCGGGACAAGTGCAGACGTTTCCAACTGGAGAAGAATAGGTTGGACATACGCATGAAGAGCCAGAAATATATGCATACGTATTATTGCAGATACATACTCCGGAAAACAATGTGGATCCGAAAGGACAGACGCAAGATGTTCCAGAAACATACGAGTTCACATCGGTGCAACGACATCTTCCTTGGATTACTTATTAACCAGATATAGTGCAATTAACCTATGTGCATGTCCCGTTAATCATCTAGTATCCTGGGATTTTAGAACAGTTGAACTCGATTATAACGTCATTCTATTGCTATATTATGTCGTTTAATGTAGATATTATCTGCTTTAAATCAGTAATATTCCCATAAATAGTACTTATGTTGTTATTAATGGTACTCATATTTCCATTAACGTTGGATATGTTGTTATATATCCTCTGATCTAGCACTTTTGTATTTTGGTGCAGGTGCAGATCTTCCTAAGTGTAGTTTCCAAGAATATACTGCTCAATCTGGGAGGTGTTGAACGTGTTGGAGCTGTTGTGAATACTTAAATTCAAAACGCTTATTTAATTAGCAAGCTCTGAAATTTCATCTTCGATTTGTTACAGCTGCTGGTTATCGATGTTGCTCGACATATTTTGAATGGCATTCAAGATATTCACGCATGCAGATCCGTTAAGTAAATATCCATATGCGCAAACGCATTCGCTACCTACAAACTGGAATGGGTCAACACATCGAAGAGCTCCGATTATTAATTGACCATGTTGTAAATCCTCTAGGCAGATCCCGTATACCACTTTAAGACCGCCACATATCTCGCACTCTACTGAGTCGCCGCCTATAATATCAATAATAGCACTGGTATTTCCGAAACGATGTGTGGCATCAACGCATACTTTAAATATGCTGATATTAAGTGTTTAGTTTGCTTCCACACGCGAGGTAATATATCCGTTGTGGGGTCCTTGCTATATATTACTGCCGGCTAGCTAGCAGTCAACGATGGAGAAGTTTGTAAGTGATTATATGAGCACGTTCACTAGACCAGACGAGTTAAAGCTGGATAGTCTAAACTGAATGAAAGTTTACTATAATCTGAAACTATCTAAAGCTTATATTATTACTCCAGATATTTACATCCCAGACCCAATGAATAAGAGTGTTGTATTGAAAACCTCAACATCACACTTAAGACAAATTAGAGCGCCAACAACGACTTTGAAGTCGATGGTGATGCTAACGATGGAGTCTCTAACAATTTGACTGAAGGTATTCAATCCAAAGAGCGCGAATGTGTTCACTTCCATATCGTACACACGGACGTCTATGACTGACTGTTACGTGATGTTATTTTAAATAAATAGCTATATATTCTTTTGCTTTTACGTCATGTAGACGTTGTCTTGCACTTTCACATTGTTCATGGAGTTGGACTTCTAGCAGTACAGTTGTTGGTTGTTGTTTACAAGGATACTATTTTTGCACAAAATGTTACTATTTACATTTAACTGTTTGAATACTATTAGTATAGAAGAAAGCATGGGGTTCATATTTGATAGATACAACATGTTTTAAACGATAAATTAGATAGTTCAAAGTAATTAATATTTAGTAATTAATAACATAAAATAAACCTCAACTCAACTAATTTTTGATGGCAAAAATAATTACGATGCCCATCAATATTGTATCATATATACTTCTATTTATTAAGAACAACTTTATAATTAAACTCAAACTTAATTTTATAATAGAACGAAGTAGCAACTTTAAATGAGCTATGTTATTATTTAAAAAATTAACCCTTATCAAATTAACTACATGCATTACATGATGGACAAGGCTTCATATATCGCCATATTACCAGGTTTGGTCGTACCGAATCACTGTTTAAATTATTTCACCCCAGAACAGAAATTGTTTAAATAAACAACAAGTTAACATGATGAAGTTAAACTATTCCAATCTCTCTAAATAATGTTTTAAATACATGCAATTCACTACTATCCACTCATTTGATCTATTTCAATTAGTTGAATAATGAACGACAAATAGAAGTTTTAGGATATCTACTTATTAAATGCTTATACATTTCTATTTCTTGTAATAGAACTAGAAATAATGTTTTGCTATTATATTAAGCAATTCAAATTAACATATCTAGTGTAGAAAGTAATTAAAAGATAGTTAATTATAGTTAACAGATAATAACTATATTTATAATGAAGGATGATTACATTTAGAATTTAAAACTTTACAACCTTTTTTGAATATATACAATTGAACATAAATATCCAAATTTATTCTAATTATTATAACTCTATAGTTATTTTAACGCAACCTGTAAAATGTTGATAATAAGTATCAATGAAAACAAAAAGAAGATATTTCCAGAAGTTTAGGTTTTGCTGTTACGTGCGTCGTTTAGTTCAACTTTAAATTTGTTAGTTTGTTGAGTTTTGAAAAATTTGTGATATGACTAATATAATTAGCAGTTGTTCTTTGTAATGTCTCAAAACTATTTGGCAGAGAATATTTACTTCGCTTAAGATTGCTTGATATTGGTCGCACGATTGAAACCAGCCAGTCTATTTTCTGAGATTCTATTTTTAGAAACTTCCCGACAAATACTAAGCCGTTTTCCAGATTATATAAAATGTAAAGGTGTTTGTAAAACGCGAGAATGCGTGCAGTTTCGCAGTCTGTGCAGTTTAACTTTATTAAATATAGTATATATTATTATATACATTATAGTATACAAAAGATCAAAATCTATTTATAGCCTAATTCCAGAAGCCCGCACAAACCGACATTCCCTCCTGTTCTTAACCTTTCGTTAAGTTACATTTGAACCAGACTCGTGCAGTATTACATTCTATCAATTCTTTTACGAAAATACATGTGCAGATAGTTTCCTATAGCCATTAAATGCCACATTTACGATGATATTTGTGCAGTGTACTCAACACCTAGCTTATTTTGCTTGGTTGAAATATAGCTAATCGGTCGAATCGCAAATGTGTCTGGCCATTATAGTAAAATGCACAACTGGGTTATAGATTTCGGTGGAGTTATTTGTGTGCTTGATCTTGTTATTACATTATTTATATGCGAATGCACAATATTATAATGTTTTATCAGATTGGTTATTTTATTGTCGCCCAGAACTAATACTTGAATCATAACATTACGCTTTTATCATTCATAAAGCGAAAATAGAATGTAATAAACAACATTTTAATGCTAAATAATTTTAGTATGTTTAAATTAACAAACAAACCGTCTAATATTTATCGTTTATGGAAATAATCTGAGTTTACTCATTTTCAAATTGAGGTGTAATATTATAAAATGGCACTTGTATGTATGAATAGATGGCTGCGAAAAGTCTTAAATTAGGATTGGGACCCAACAACCAAAAATTTCAGTTCTTTCGAATGCACTTGTAACAACTTTTCACACATGATTTAATAAGGAATTCTTATAATTCAACGTCTCAACACTTAAGCTGATAATGAACGACAAATAGAAGTTTTAGGATATCTACTTATTAAATGCTTATACATTTCTATTTCTTGTAATAGAACTATAAATAATGTTTTGCTATTATATTAAGCAATTCAAATTAACATAATCTAGTGTAGAAAGTAATTAAAAGATAGTTAATTATAGTTAACAGATAATAACTATATTTATAATGAAGGATGATTACATTTAGAATTTAAACACTTTACAACCTTTTTTGAATATATACAATTGAACATAAATATCCAAATTTATTCTAATTATTATAACTCTATAGTTATTTTAACGCAACCTGTAAAATGTTGATAATAAGTATCAATGAAAACAAAAAGAAGATATTTCCAGAAGTTTAGGTTTTGCTGTTACGTGCGTCGTTTAGTTCAACTTTAAATTTGTTAGTTTGTTGAGTTTTGAAAAATTTGTGATATGACTACATATAATTAGCAGTTGTTCTTTGTAATGTCTCAAAACTATTTGGCAGAGAATATTTACTTCGCTTAAGATTGCTTGATATTGGTCGCACGATTGAAACCAGCCAGTCTATTTTCTGAGATTCTATTTTTAGAAACTTCCCGACAAATACTAAGCCGTTTTCCAGATTATATAAAATGTAAAGGTGTTTGTAAAACGCGAGAATGCGTGCAGTTTCGCAGTCTGTGCAGTTTAACTTTATTAAATATAGTATATATTATAGTATATATTATTATATACATTATAGTATACAAAAGATCAAAATCTATTTATAGCCTAATTCCAGAAGCCCGCACAAACCGACATTCCCTCCTGTTCTTAACCTTTCGTTAAGTTACATTTGAACCAGACTCGTGCAGTATTACATTCTATCAATTCTTTTACGAAAATACATGTGCAGATAGTTTCCTATAGCCATTAAATGCCACATTTACGATGATATTTGTGCAGTGTACTCAACACCTAGCTTATTTTGCTTGGTTGAAATATAGCTAATCGGTCGAATCGCAAATGTGTCTGGCCATTATAGTAAAATGCACAACTGGGTTATAGATTTCGGTGGAGTTATTTGTGTGCTTGATCTTGTTATTACATTATTTTATATGCGAATGCACAATATTATAATGTTTTATCAGATTGGTTATTTTATTGTCGCCCAGAACTAATACTTGAATCATAACATTACGCTTTTATCATTCATAAAGCGAAAATAGAATGTAATAAACAACATTTTAATGCTAAATAATTTTAGTATGTTTAAATTAACAAACAAACCGTCTAATATTTATCGTTTATGGAAATAATCTGAGTTTACTCATTTTCAAATTGAGGTGTAATATTATAAAATGGCACTTGTATGTATGAATAGATGGCTAGAGAGAACCAATAGTGTTATATTGAGTTTGCATTTACTTTTAGTATTGATTATTAATCTCCATACATGAAGTGGCCCTTTCATTTATAATTTATGTTGTAAATATTTAAAAGGAACATAAAATGTGTAACCACTTCCAATGATAAAACTATAAGTATCTAAATAACAACATAAATTTATAATATGAAGTTATTATATTTTAAGTATATGCAATATAATAATTATAAATATGATTTGCCAATTATTAATAGATTAAATAAAATTTCATCCTCCTTAATTGGCCGATTTCCTTACGATCTATTTAAAGTCGCACATCTCCTATAAATCAATTCAGAAAACGGCTTCGAACGCGACCAAGCCCTCGGCCGTGTTTAAGAGCCCCGACAGGAATTAATCGAACAAAATAGTAACAAACAGCGAGAAGGACAAGTTAAATTAAATATATATTTATTTTACATTTAATGACTTTTTCAGTAAATTCCATTTCTTTAAATGGAATGAAGGCCATTATACTACTATATATATGCTTATGATATGACTTTAAAAAATAATTGGCTTAAATTGAAGTTTATAGTGTATAATATTTCTGCTATATGTTTATCGAAGTCAACTGCATTAAATATTATTAGTATATAATACTATTTTATGAATAATAAATAATTAGATAACCGACTAAAAGTGCGTAGCAAAAATATTCGGAATAAATGGATATTAAAAAATTATTTTAAAGTTAATATAATGATTCTGAAAGCAGCCCCGTTCCCTTATGGGACAAAAATTAGAAATTCGTTCCAAAGGACGTTCAGCAGCAGCTCAAACCACAGTCCCCATGGGGCATTGACAAGGACGCGATGCAAACGAACACGAACAAAAACGTAGACGCGTTCAAAATGCTTTAACAACTCCACGAAGAACTTTAAAAACAGCACAACATAAACAAACAGGAAAAGTAATAATATAACATAATAATATAACTTAACTGCATGACGGCTTCAGTTTTCCAAAAAGGCTCATCGGTTACATTTCTTTAAATGTAGTCCAAAAAGTCGATTTAACTGCATGACGGTAATTTAGTATTTTTGGCAAGTAACATTTTGTGTCGGAGCGAAATTAATTCATCAATGATTATATTTTACAAATATAAGGACATGAAATGGATATATAAATTACCACTTCAGATGAGCAATTAAACAGAAATGATATCACTAAATGAACATATTTATAATTTATTAACAAAATAGTCATATTTAATTATATAAAAATGAATACCAAAGAAAATGAGGTACACTTCTAGCTTAAATTAAATTTTTAGTCATTATTTTGATATAAACATTCATACAGTTCATGTCTGAAGTGGTAATTTTGATATACATTTCATGTCCTTATAATTGCAAAATGTAAGCTATCTGCATTATTATTTCGCTTCAACACAAATAGTTGTCTGCCGAAAACATATAAATACCGTCATGCAGTTAATAATATATATATTAAACTTAAATAGTCAACTGATTAATAACGAGTAGAAAACACTCAAACACAAAAATGGTGGCCAAACTCAAGTACCTGAACAAAACAGTCGGACAAAAAACAATCACCACAGAATACGCAGCTGTAATCGCATAAGCTGAAGCCAGAATCAGTTAACGGTAATAAACCGCGTTCAAAGATAACCCGTTATGGAAGACAGAGTTCATCACCAAACAGAACCAAATCGCCACAAAAACCGCAAAGCAGCTTCGCGAAGCAATTCGACCGCGCATCCTCACCGGCAGCGCGTATTGATGTCGGCCTGCTCCCAACCGAGTCCTTCAGACCGCGCACTGACCGTTAATTGAAAACAGCGCAGGATCAGCGTGTGAAGCTCGAAAATCAAATCTATGACGTCTTCAAGTACACCAACGGGTCACCAGTGTCCAAGAACATGTCAGCATAACTACTTGATAAAATATCATATAATGCAAAGATAGTTGGCAATAAAGCTCAATTTAACGCCCCAACCTCGGATGTGAAGTCAGTTAACGACCTGCGCCCAAAATCAGGTTAAAGGCTAATTCAATTCGACCGTTAATCTTCTAGAAACATTAAAACTGGTCACAGAAGGGTTGTAAAAACTATACAAGAAGCATTCAGAGAAAGGGCTGGTTATATTGGGCTTCCCGTGCAACCAATTCGCCCACTAAGAGCCGGACAAAGCAACCATTCAAAAATGCAAAGAGAACTATGGAGTCACCTTCCCAATTTTGAACAAAATCGAAGTGAACGGAAGTGGAGCGGACCCGATTTACAGATATTTGAAGAAACAGAAAAGAGGCGTTTTCTGCTCTCAAAGAATTAAATGGAACTTCACGAAGTTCTTAATCGATAAGAATGGAGTGGTAATCAAAAGGTTCTCGCCAACTGTGGACCCAGAGGATCTGGAGCACGAGATCGTGATGCTGTTGTGAGTGTTGAATAGTTTTGGATACAAATAGATAACTTAGATTTAAACTATCTTTGCTAGAACGTGATATAATATGAAATTAAAATGATATGTATATAATAACTACATTGTTGTTATTAAGATACATGTACATTTGGAATAAGTTTGTTATTTTGTACATTTCTAAAATATATTTGTAGTTTGTCATAACTTCATAATAGTAGAATAATCACTAAAACACAGAAGAATAAAGTTATAAATATCAACTTAACGAATTAATATTTAATTTGATCGTCCCAAATAGGTAACTGTAAAATAATCACCGTGCATCTATTTAGCCACCATTAGCAAAAGTCCACACTCCACAAAGACTAATATATGAGAACACAACTAAAAGAACTATTGTTGGACAATTGTGTAAAATTGCAAGAAATACACTCAGTAATGCACAATATTAACTAACTGAGTTTAACAGTTAGAAAGTACATGCATGTAAAGTGGTCAGACTAAGAAGATCAGCTAATGGACGTGGCGCTCCTGCTATTTGGCAAGAACTATAGCGCCATATCAAAAATAGTGGTTTCCAAAACTCCAGCCCAGGTGTATCAAAGACTTAGATATCTGAAAGGAAAAGAGTACTTTTTGTAAACACAGTAATAGTATGAATGAGTATTATTTCGTTTCTTATGATAATTATTACTTCTCATTTTAATATTTAGTATTACTACTTCTCACAATAAATTATATATTTCTTCCAAAACTTGATAATTCAACTTATATATTATGTTGTGTGTACAACTTATTGTATACAAGGTTAAGAGAATTATATATGTACACTCTAACATACTAATATTTATAGTATAATTTAAGAATATATTTAATAAGAATATATTTAAATATTGCACTCACAAAATTAAAATATCTATACTCTATAATGTTAAGTATCGAGATATTTAAATAATTTTAGATTGTTTTCAACTCGAACATCCTTATCACTAAACTTGGTTCTTCTTTTTCTTCATCTGCTTGATCATTTTTGCAGTTTTGAGCACTTGGAGCACGCAGTAAACCAAACTGATCGCGATGAAGAAAATACCAATAACAGTGGCTTCGATCGCAACCTAGCTGTACTCGAATTTGAACAGAAGCGCGGTTATGACAACGTATTAATCATCGCCAAACATATAATATCCATCTTGCTTGAAGTCTTTGCACTGAGAGCTGCACTGATAGCAGTACATATTTCCGGTGATTATAGGATTCGTCAAGGTAATCTGCTTGTACTGCAGTCTGTAATCGGTTATTCCTGTAACCGCGCTTGGAGTCACGCAAATTTATGATTTGGAGACTTGAACGAACGCTTTGTCCCACGGGGTTATCATAAAACTAGGCATTTCTTTGCAATGATTTATGAGGGTCATATCTTTCAAAAACTATAAATCGAGGACAATACTATCAAACTGGTCAAATTTGTAAAATGTTAAACAGTCTTTTTACATTTTTTCGTTTATGGTTTAACAATTAAACTATATTATTTCGTTGTATTATTATGGTTGGTAGTGTCTTGATGTATTTATAATGATCAACTGTGTTTAAACTCCGTCTTTTTCAAGGTTGAGCCGGTAATTATATGAGGTGTAGCCAGTTATCGCCTGTATCGCAACTAAATTAACCTCCTGAATTTGAACGAAGAAGGAGTTCTCGCTGGTGCTCACCACCGGGTTTACCAGCACGTTCTACAACGTTTGATAGAATATATTCTCCAGATTGAACACGAATTCAACTAGAATCCCTCCTTGATTCGACTCAAAACTAACAGTTCCGGTCAGAAATTCTTGTTATTATAGGTTCATAAGGTCGGTCAGTTCAACTTAATCTGTAGCTATATATTGATATGTGATCAGTTGATCATTATAATGTGGTACAATCTGAGCGGTTGGGATGAGGTAGCGCGATTCGAATACGGTGAGCGAAATCTGCTCTATGAAGTTATCTGGAGAGCTGGCCTCGAGCTTCATCTAGTTGTTACAATATTCGGTAGGAGATAAGTGAAGTACAAACCCGCTAAATTGTAAAGTCACGTTGATCGAGCTGAAGCAATCTGAAAGCTGGGACAGAGTTTCGTCGAAGATCATGATCTCAGTCGTTGAAATCTCAGAAAAGCTGTAAATCGTGATGTAAGCGAGCGTTTCCGTTTCCAGCTCTTAAATCTGCAAGTCGGTTAGAGCGTATGGAATTTCAAACAGAAGCTCAGATGTTTAGCTGTAGCTGAAATCAGATGTGATGATTGTGATATTGTCGAACGACGGAGACGTCATTGAAAGGTTCGCCTTCACTCCTATTGGAAATACGTTACACGCAGAATTGTTGGCGGAGTCCAAGTGCACGATAAACTACATCAGGTTCTTGTTGAATTCTAAACTGGACTTCATAGTATAGCATTTCAAAAGAGTTTATCTATTGGGCTAAGAATATGATAGAATACCTATAATACATATCATTATTGAAGTGTGAATTTTAAACTCATATAATATGTAATAAATAAGAACAAAGAACAATAATATAATTAACATAATACAATCCGATTTTGTGATTTGTCAATGCGATACATTTATAATAACAAAATAAATACATAAATTAGGTGTTTTATTGACTGCAATGTAATGAGTTAAATTAAAAGTAAGAAATACAAATAGATTAAGATTCATATCGTTCCTTCAGCGTCCTTGCACCTTTGGAGAACTACAACAGTTTCCACGTGCTCGCATCCCACGAACATGTTAAACAACTTCGTTTCTTTGATGCAGAAGGGGATGCTCTAAAATACTGGCTGTGATTTCACGTATTCGCAGTCAATTGCGGTTAAACCGTAAAGGTCAGCAGCAAGTGACTTCGGGTTACATGAAACGTAAACAAGTTGTTGGGCGTTTGATTACCTGAGTGCTTTGAGGACTTTCGGGTGGAGGCCGGATCTTGGCGGGTCCAGGATGACGAAATCGTCTGAGCTGCAGTCGTTGAAGATATCAAGGTGCTTCTCAACTGGTCCGCATATGTAGGTTGCTTCTGTATCAGTGAAATTGTTAAGTTTGAATTATTCTTGAGCAGATTGAATAGCTTCGGGAACGATGTCAACGCCAATGATTTTCTTGCAATCGGTGAGTCTCGCCATGATTTAGCCAATTACGCCCGTTCCGCAGCAAATGTCGTAAATGCACTTTGGATTACTCGAGTACTCTTTTATTTACTTGCAAATGAGCTAAAATACCTCAATATTCTGCTGGAAGAAGGACTCGGAGTAAATTCTGAAGCTAAGTCCGAATAATTACTGAGTGATGAATTGATTTTTATCTGTGTCAAATACGAGTTCCGTTTCAAATATGTTTTTGAATTCGGCTTTAACGTAAATTTAGAATTCTTGTTGGTTAACAGTTGTATTTTCGAGGTCTAGTTTAACGAGCATTTGTTTTACTTTGAACTCGTCATTTTCAACGTCTCCACTTGTTTTAACAACAAGGAGTCCTTTAACCTCTTATTTATTCTAGTTGAAGTAGTTTTGAGCAATCTGAAGTAGTTTTAGCGTTTAAACAGGGAATAGCTTGTTCTCTTGCATTTCCTCGGCAGAGAATACGTGGAATTGGTCCTTGATTCTGTAGAAGCTTCCGATTTTCACGCCGTCAGTGTCCTTCTGAATCATGAACTCACCCTTGGTCCTGTACCCAGAAGTTACTTTTCCGCTTGTAATTTCGTGCAAATGGAACGAGTTTTTGCGAACTTGCTCGTTTGCGAAGTACTTTGGGACTATTTTAGGCAATTGATGTGTCTTTTTAATGTTGTTCTGGGATTGAATCGTTTGGCCCTTAAGAGTCCTGGTCAATTAGTGATGCAACGCGTTTCTCACACTCTTCTACTTTAGAAGAAGTTCGTTAGGGTTGTTTAATAATGGTTGTGTAATCTCAAAGAGCGTTTTTGGTGTGGTTTAAACGGGTTCAGACGATTCAGAAAGGGACTCTTCAGAGGACGGAACGGTGTTATTCGGCTTGTAAGTGGACTGCTGTACTTGATAGTTCTCAATAGTGCTCAATTTGAATGGTTTATCCTAATAGTTCTTTTACTTTTGAAGCCACTCTTGAGCAAATGCAAGCTTCTCTGGAGCGTCGAATACAAGAGAGATGAAAGCGTTAGTTGTCTCCAAACGGTAAAAATCGACGTCATTGTTTTTTAATTCCTACTTGAACTTGGAAACTTTCAAAAATTTTCCGGCATTGTGAATTCTAATCGCAGTATACTCATTCTAAGGTTACTCGTCGTTCATTTGAGCGAAGTGAAAAAATAAAAAAGATCGCAAAACATATACGTGCAATATATAATTTATTCACTTCAATGCAGGTCGCCTAATACTTGAACTCAACTCATTTCTACACGGAAGCGCGAGCAATTGCGCAGTCTTTGAATTAGCCGATAGATACGTTAAAAATTGAGTAAACTTAGTAATCCGAAAATAGTGTGTACGGTCAGACTTTGTAGTATATGCAGCCACACATGTGTAATTTGTTTGAGGCTTCGTAGACCACTCCATGGATTTAATTTCCGCAGAGCACTGTGTTTTGTTGTTATTTGCAGAACTCGGTGATTTCAGTCTCATCTTGTGGAGTGAACTTGCTTGCGCATAAGTTCGATTTACTTTCAAGTGAGTCTACAGTGTATCATGTGTCTGATTCTGCTTTGTAATTTTATGATTTGATTGACGACGCATTAATCTTATTTGACTAGAGCGGTCTTTTCACCTACATTTCGCAGTCTAATCTGCACCAGGTGCGTTTTGAGCCGCAACTGTTCCAGAAAATACAAATAAAGCAAAAAATTCTCTTAGAACAACCAACTCCCGACCTCTTTCTCGATTTGAAACTAACAGTTTTGGGCATCTCTTAAAACTAACTTTTTAGCTTCAACTTTAAACAGAAACAGGTTGCACTCATTCAGCACGAGATTGTTGACGTCCAGTTCCTCTCAACCGCACTTATTTTACTAGTACAGAAAACACAGTTGGTTGTTATGGACCAGTCACTTGACGGCTGGAGGTACAAAACGAGCTTCGGATAAACGGAGGAGGAGATTAAAGCGGTTGCAGTTGGTCAAGGAGGGGTAGAGTACTTCGTCTTGATGGAGGGAAAAATAGGCTGGTTCAACTTGAAGTAGAAAGCTTACGTGGGGTATTAAGAGTTAACTAGGGTTTGGAGCGGGGAAGTGATCAAGTCAGCACAGAGCGGGACGTGCACAGTCGGGGACGATGTGTACGTGTTCGGAACGCAGTGAGAAACTATTTTATTCTTTTGAACCGACTCTTTTGGCACATTTTAAAACATCTATACTCAATATAGCTTCTAGCACGAAAACTTTATCAAATAATATTGCTTTTCTTTCAGTTAGATTTCACAAGTTTAATAGTTATCAATTCTATTCAATTCTAACACGAGTAAGAATGAAAACATTTTCACCTATAAAAATGATAATAATTTTCGAATAACTCTCTAAGTTAACAACATACTAAATTATGCGATTACTTAATCAAGTTATTTATATATCAAAAATGATAAGTTAAGATATCGCCATTATTTGTGTGTTCTACAGTGTTTGCGATTTATTGAATTGCGTCGTTCCACTTCCCAATCAATGTTCAGACACCCAGGAGCCATCCCAGGATAACCAGATCCAAACCGCATGCAAAGCGCCGCCCAACAATTGTACGAAGCCATGAGAGGCGCTGGTACTGACGAAAAGGCAATCGGCAGAATCGCCGCCGGATTCAACTTCATGGAGAGAGCCACCGTCGCTCAAGTGTTCCAGCAGATGTACGGCAAGTCCCTGGAAGGAGAACTCAAAAGAGAACTCACCGGAAACGTAGAGAGAATGCTGAGAATCATGTTCCAAGACAAGTACACCGCCTGGGCCAAGCTGCTCAACAAAACCATGAAGGGCGCCGGCACCGACGAGAAGAGACTCATCCAGCTCACCTTGATCATGAGCGACTACGACTTCCAGCAGGTCAGCCAAAGATATCTAGCTCTTTACCAAAAGGACTTGTATGCCCACATCTGCTCTGAAACAGCCAGATCCGACTGGGCCAAGCTCGTCAAAGGCTGGTTGAGAGGAAACAACACCGGTGTCGCCGATCCAAACCAAGTCGCCCAGATGCTCCACACCGCCGCCAGCGGTTCCGGAACCGACGAGGACGTCTTTGTCGAAGCCATGTGCAACGCCTCTCCGGAAGTTTACAGACAGGCCGTCGCGTGCTATTGCAACATGTACGGCAAAACTCTTGAACAGACCATCAAGAAGGAATTCACTGGAAAGTCCGAAGATGCCTTCCTGTTGTGCCATCAATACCTCATGAACCCAGCGCTTGCTGTCAGCAACCTGCTTCATGAATCCATGCATGGCGGCGGTACCGATGATTAACTTCTCATCTTTGTTACGATGGCGTTCTCCGAGTTCTTCAGAGGCCAGTTGATCAGAGACGCATACCAAGTGTACGGAGACCTGCAAAGAGCCATCAAGATTGACATTACCGGCAAGTACGAAGATGTCGTGTTGATCCTCTGGGGCTTCAAGTGAATAAAATCATAAATAATTTCTAACACATAACTAATTTCTTACAAATATATTATAAATAACGATTTTAAAGTTGAGAAACGTTAATTATTCTTCATCTCGTAAATGTGTCCACTTCCAAAAAAGTAAATATTATAATATTAATTATTATAAGAGAGCAAAAACAGATTTCATTGAGATTTTCAGATTCTCGCACGCTACGGATATATATCAACTTTCAAAACGGGCTTACCCAGTACTTAAAGACCCAGTAGGACCATTACTGAGTCGTTAGCGGCCAGTTTTACCTGCCTTACTAACTATATTTTCAAAAACTGGCTCTCTCATCTAAATTTCCATTTGCTCGTTTTTCCCTTTGGCTAGCACGAGAGGTTAAATCGTTGTATTGGCATAGCTTGATGGTGGTTGCCTTTGATGCATTGTTTTAATAACTATCTTGATTAGATATCTGGGTTCCGTGTTTTTTCACAGTAATATTTTTAAACTTTTTTTGGAATCTTGAAGTGAAATTTATTAATGTCACGCATTACGTACCCTTCGAAATATTAAAGTAAAATAATTTCATTTTTTATCTTCCCCACATCTTTAACATTTTTTGATTTTTTGGTCTTTTTATTCTTTAATTTAAAACTGTACGCAGCCGGAAATAGATTTAATTAATTTTAGCTATAGCTTTCTAATTACATTCGTCTGATAGCTATAGCTATATTTATTTGAGAGGTAATGCTAATATTAATTAAATGTTGAATTTTAAGGCATATTTTTATGTTTGAATCGTAGTATATTATCAAAGCTCAGTCTGCGGTACTTCGAACTTTTTGTCAGTCCCATGTGGAAATATATTATTTTCATATGATTTAAAATTTTGACGAAATAATCTTTTCAGGTTATATAAATATTGAAAATAACCTAAATATATATTATTAAGCAAATAGCTTTATTTCTCATTATAATCTTCTTCACTCAGTACAAATGCCAATTAATAATGATAACGATTGTACGGCTCCTTATTACCGAATTATTTATCTTATCTTCAAATTTCGTTGTATTAATAAATGCTCGAGTTAATATGGAAAACACAAATAATCACCACTGTTATTAATATCAAGGAGCACATAAAACAATAAAGATAATAATCTTGAAATCTGTATTTATTTGTAAATTTTGAAAATTACTTTAAACAGTACTTCTTGATGAATTCTGATTAAACCTGATATTTGCGTATATAACAACACCAGTACTTTATATTTAACGTATACTTCAGAATTAATTTAAATTAAGAAAACTACATAATTAGTTAAATTATATTATTTAACAAAGCACTAACGAATAGCTTTACATGACAAAAGATACTGTATTTATTAATGTTCAGTTGTTACTAATTAGTTCATGATATTGTAGCTGATATCCGCTTTGTTATGTTTAATAACCAGTAATCATATTATAGTTGGGAGAGTTATGTAAAACTCATCGTCAATATTAATTTCAGATATCGTAGTATAATATGTTATTACAACTAACTTTATAGTTACAAATTTCAGTATGAAATATTTCGCCATATTCTATTCGATCATATTTCGATGTTTCATTGCTTATAAAGTAACAAGAAGTGGTAGCAGAACTTAAATTAAATATTGAGTTATTATCGATATAATAACAAATGATATTTTGTTAAAGACAACCAAACTTTCGCAGTTGTTTGTTTTAACGTTTGACTTAAATAGCTGTGTTTAATAATTTCTAAAATACTTTGAAATGACTTAGTTTACTGATATTTGTGAATAATTATAAGCTATAATCAGCAATTATTACTTTAATACCCATTTAGGTAATCTAGTTAATTCATAAGCTACATAAAATTCTGAATCTTTGAATATGTAATAAATTGGGAAGCTTGGGAAACAACTTAGCTTAAACAAGTAGATATGTTATTAAAACTTTGTCACTGCATTTTAAACTCCTCAGCTTATTCTATTAAAAATTTCATTAAATTCTATTTTGAGTTTTTGTATTCTTTGGAATAAATTTAATCTATTGTTCATTCACCACAGAAATTTAGAAACAGGTGGAACTTTAGGAACGGTCCAGGCATCAAATAGCACAGATTGTTAACAAGTATAAGGTTAACGAATTTCCCTCGAATATAAGTAATTAGTCAATTAGCAATCGAAATAAGCAATGCTCCTTTTGTAAATTAATATTTTGTCGAAACTGCTTGTGTTAAACTCGATTTAAATAATTTCACGAAGAATTATTTATTGGATAAGGTGTATCTACCAGAGTTTCGAAGAAATAGAAGTAGCTAAGACTCATAAAATTTTGGAGTGTGATACATAATTTAAATAAAATTTTACTAAAGTATTTGCGGTCAATGAAATATAATCACATACAAATAGTTACAACCCTTCTTCTTGTCTCGTTCCAAAAACGATTACTGTGTTTTTTCTAATCCATAATTTCGGGATATATTGCTGGTGGCTCTCGTTACCTTATTTAGTCCTTTCTATTTTATTAAATTTTATTATTATTTTGATAATTTTATTTTAATTATTATATATTCATTTCAATATTCAATTGTGTTCTGGGGCTATTATTTGTCCGTTCAAAAACTACCCGGTGTATGTTGTTCCGTCTGGGAATGTTAATTTTCCACACCTGTGCGCTCCTCGTTGAACTCGCCTTGGTATATGCGTCCGTCGGCGTATTTGATCGTTCCCGTTCCGTGTCTTCTGTCTTAATTAAAGTCGCCTTGATAAGAGTCACCTGATGAGAGTTTGAGCGTTCCCTTTCCGTGGAACATGTGGTTCTTAAATTGTCCTTCGTACTTATCACCGTTCGCAAAAGTTAGTTTTCCAGTTCCTTCATCTGGTTATTGTAGAATTCTCCTTAAATAAATATTTCCGTTTTTAAGTTTCAACATGCCTTTCCCGTTTCTTTTTCCGTTGATAACAACTCCATCGAAAACGTCTCCGTTAGGATACTCGATTGTTTGAATATTCTGTTTTGCTCTTAAAAGGCTCTCACTCTATCCCTTTAAACACACCATTATCGAACTTACCAGATAAATTGTCCCCATTCGGGTATATAAAGGTACTAATTCCATCATAGCGGTCGTTTTTGAAAGTTCCCTTGTAAATATGCCCCTGTTTAAAGATCATTTTCCCATTCACTCGCTGGTCGTTCTTGAATACACCCTCGAAAACGTGACCACCAGGCCAAAAATACTTCCCTTTACCATGCTAGCGCCCATTGTCGAATTCACCTTCATAACGTTCACCATCAGGCCATGCCATTGTGCCGTACTAAAGGGAATCATTAGAGAAAACGCCTTCAAATTTGGTACCATCTGCCCATGTATACGTTCCCAACCCTTTCTTTTAGTTGTTCACAAAATCGCCCTTGTATACATCACCGTTTGGATATTTGTAGATACTAATTGATTAACCCAGACTTAACATTGAATTGGAGTGTTAATATTATATGTGATATTTATTCGTCAATGAATTAATTGAGTCTATGACTTAGACTTAGTGATAGACTTAAACATATATTTTTTGAGCTTTATTAACTAAATGAAATCTAACTAATAATAGTTATACAATATAATTATGAAATAGTCTGTGAGGAGGTTTGACGATAAGGCCGTGCGAGATATTTGGAGAGGAATGCTGTTGTTTTCTTATTGATCATTGGTTAGAAAGGAAATGTGATGGTCAGAGAAAAGAGCGACCTGTATGGACATAGTTTAATTCATAAAAGTCTCAGCGCTTCGATTATGTGCGATATGTGCGATATTTCTGGTACTTTAATATTTGTAGCAGCTGGATAGAATGTATCAGGCGTAGTGTATAAATCTAAAAATATTGCGGAAATCAACAAAAGTTTCAGTTAACTTAGATTTGACGCGCATATATCTGCAGGAGAAGAGTTGTATTTTTAGTAAACGAGATATTTATCAGATTTTAGTTAACAGATTCAAAAATGGCTTTGTATAATTTTATTAATATCGAATAAAATGGATATTTAGTTTCTTAAAGCCCTAATTAACTGGGGGCTATTTCTCTTTCTGCTTCAAATTTAAAAGAGTTTTGTTTAAATATAACAATTTATATAATGATATTTATTGTTAATTAGAGGAATAAAATTCAATTGGAATAAAATTCAATATCATGTCACAATATATACTAAATCAATTATTATCGACCACCTACACCACATTTTGGAATGAGCTAAAAATGCAAAAAATGCTACTCACAACTTTCATGATCGAAATTTTTAAAATGCCACGTCTAAATCCCACGTCGTGGTGTGACGTGGGAAAAACACGAGGCCTTAAATTATAAGGCCTCGTTTGCGCTAAATTGATGATAATGTCATGTGATAAGTTTTAGGCTAAAGCCAACCAATAAGCGTTAGAAAACTGAGAAAGACGTTATAACGCGTTAGAAAAGGAAAATACGTTAGAAAAATCTCTAACGTACATGACGTTAGAAATTTCATCATTATTTACACTATATTTTAATAATCAATATAAATCAACTTTGCAGTTATATTATACTGTATTATAGTAATTACACTAATTTTAATAAATAAATTCATTCAATTAAAGCTTTAGACACTTGTAAAAACGGGTAAATAAATTAATATATTATACATGTTTTACAACAATATATTATCTTTCTACGTTATATTTCAGTGCTCTGAGCAAAATATTGTATATTAAATGTTTAAATTACCCCTTAACATCATTTTAAAGCTAACAGAATATTTATATATATTTCAAATATTTTAAGTGAAGTGGAAATACAGTATATTATAATTTGTATAATACTATAATACGTCAATCCCCACAAAATAAATATAAGTGTAACGTGCTTTTAACGTGTGTTTTAACGCGAAAAACGTTAGAAATCCTTAACGTACGTTAGAAATGAAACGTTGGGTGGCTCTAGTTTTAGCAGTGTTGAAAATTTGGTCATTATTAAATTATCGCCCTGAATTCTGTTCAAAACTTCTGCGTCAAGATTTGTGTTCAAAGCGTTCAGGTCCGTTTTAGTCTGAACTGCTGTTACGTTTATTGCGGTGAAATTCTTTGCACCTCGTTTACAATGAATGAGAAGTTATTTTGTGCTTCAGTTTTGAGGGCTGATACGGAGCTTGTTAATGCGTTCAGGTCTGTTCTGACTCAGAACAAGCAAAAATGCACTATCATCTTAGAGTTAGTTATGTAAAATACTAACTAACTATATTTTATTTTTATTTCTTCTAATTACGATTGCATCTATCAACATAAACTCATAATACTTAAATAAATGTTTTTGTATTGAAGTGGTACACATATATTACACATTTTATATATCTATACAAAAATAATAAGGTCCCATTTTGATTAAAAACCGTCGGTTTTTGGCGTCAAACAAATCGCGGTTTTCAATCTCAGACAATCAAAATACGGTTTTTCGACAGTTATGTTAATTATATAGTAATACTTAATAATACTACATTTTATTGAATATAATTCATTATAACAGCAATTAGCATTATATATATTGTTACTTCATTCAGATAACCATTTATTTCATAAATATATTCATTTATATTGTATTACATAAGATATTTTAATAATATAAACAATCTTAATTTGTGCGAGATCACGCGAGATCGTGCGTGCGGCCGGTGTGCACGTTTTTGACGTTTTGTGCGGCTCTGTGCGAGATTTACCACGCTAGTTCTGAGTGTGTTAGTGAGTGATATTGCGTTGTTATTGAAGGAAGTTAGATGTGCGGAGTTGCAGTACTGTTAATCGCAGACAAGTTGCTGAACACTACAGTAAGTTACGAGAAAATATTGGAATTGTTGGTCTATGCATCTAATTTTAACTAATTTAGCGCGTTTTATGTGATAGTTAAATCTGCTCGTATTACACTTGACGTGGCAGATAAAGAAGCTGAGAAGTAAAATTGTTTCTTAAAATTGTCGCAGTCGAATTAACCGCTAAAGGTAAAATGACATGTCATATGACTATTACGTATTCAGTTATTTTTTTAACTGATATATCATGATTTTCATCACATAATTTTATGGGCGCACGAAATGACAATTCCACATCCAAACATTTTAAAAATTGTTTAAACAAATAGGCGATTTTCAACAAAAATAAGCCTATTCACACAAATTTATATTTTCGATTGCCATTGAGCAATTAAACACAAATGTAATAATAATATTAACCAATACTAGACGAACTACACTCATTGAGTGTGAAACAAGGCTTCATATATCGCCATATTACCAGGTTTGGTCTCACCGAATTACTGTTTAAATTATTTCCACCCCAGAACGGAAAATGTTTAAATAAACAACAAGTTAACATGATGACACTAAACAATTCCAGTCTCTCTAAATGATGTTTAAAATACATGTAATTTACTATTAGCTACTCATTTGATCCAGTAAAATTAGTTAGAAAATAATTCAAATAATTCTAAACATTTAGATAACTCGGTGTGAAGTTCAACTCAAATAATTTGTTACAAAATGTTGGTATACCAATATTCTGCAAAGAAAAAGATATAGAGAGGCAATTAGCTACTAAGAAATTTAAACATTATAAATTTGATGAATACTTGCACTTAGCTTGAGATATAGACTATATCCTGACTTTGGGAAAGATTTTATGAGCTAGTTTTAAGTTATATTCCAGTAGAAAGCTGCTAATATTAGAATATAGATTAATTCCAGAATGAAATCAGGAATTAGTAGGTACATAAGGAGACAAATGATGGACGCGAGGAGTAAAACGAACAACTAGCGAAATTTAGAAGTAATATTATATAGAATTCCACAATAGCGTACAAAATTGCCAATAATTGCAAATTATCTTGGCTGAACACGATTTATCGTACTGAGTTTGCTTAAACTTCCATCAACAGCTTTTAGACGAGTTGTTTTAATCCTATTTACCATAAATAACTCTGTCTCGCGCTAACTCCCGCTTTATGGAATTTTTAGAGTTAAACACGAGTAAAAGAGGCTATTTAAAATATTGTAAGTAAATATAATTGCAGCTTTAGACTAATTACAAGTGCTAACGCTATTAAATATTCAGAACGACAAAATAAGCTCATAATAACTGCTAAAATTAAGATGTTTGTAAATTTCTTGAACAATGGAGCTTAGACTTTGTAATGACCTTCAGAAAGATTCGTACCAGGGCTGAAGTTTAGAAAATGGTGGAGATCTTTGAAACCAATGAATTCTCAAAATCCGAATTTCCACTTTTTACGGTTTAAAAAATCTTAGCTAAGAAGGACGAGCTTGCACAAATCGATTATTCTCAGGGTAAGCAAAAACTAGTGAAGTTGAAAGAAATTACAAAAAGCTTGTTATCCCTCAAAAAATTGCCCTTGATTATGTCAAACAATATTTTATAATAAAAAACTTGAAATACTTTCATATTATTGTCGCTTTTCATATCAGCGCAACAACTGGACTGATTTTGCATTGACTAAAACTGTCTGTCGATAAATTTTATGCAGTCACTCTTTACTCCAACTACAAGCCAATAAACACAATTTGATGGTTGATTTTGTCTTTCTTTTGATCTTTGCGATTCAACCAAATTCTCATAATCAAATAAAACAGTACATAGCAACACTTGAAATTTGAAAAATTCATATTTAAGCGCGTTTTAAAAGCATTAAGCAAGTTTTAACTCGATAAAACACGTCTAAATATGTGGTGTATAAGTGGAATGGAGAATAAATAGAATCTGTAGAAGAACGGAGCATATTTATGTCAAAAGTGCCAAACAAGATATTTGTTGATAATTCAAGAACAAGCCATTACTGACGGCGAATGAAATATTATTGAGATAGGTGAGTACTTATATACATATAGTTATATTGAATAGATCTACGGAGCGCTGCTAAGAGAGTCTGAAAAGCTCACCGTCTAATAAGGGTTAACGAAATCAATATTTTGAACAAGGGAATCAAACCCAAAACATGATAGATGGAATATTTTACAGTTCTAAAATCTCGGATGCAATTGTCGACATAAACTCAAATAATAAGATTTAATAAAATTGAAGTTACCTTGAACAGCACTAAGAATATGATATTAAATAGATTCAACTATGTTGACTTCAGTTAAGAAAAATGTTAAAATAGTATAAAACAAGTAGATTTGTACATGTTTGCAATTACATTTGAGTTTCATGCTGAATTAATATTAGATCTATGTTATATTCTAGGTCGTATATTTAAAATTATTTTAAATGCCATTCAATATATTACATAGACATTAAACAAATGCATTCGCTAGATTTCATACTGCATTTTGAATTATTATTCGTGGAGTGTAAATATGTTTATCTATATAAATACATATAAATCACTTTTAATTTTAAGATAAAATGCCCCATTCCACAAATGATGAAAAAGTTGATGTCTTTAAACGTAAAATGCTTCTAATACCCCATGGTTTGAATATCCCAGTAGTATATTCGTGCAAAAATAAATTAAAAATAGTGTATCTACAATTTCTCGATATCAGCACAGCATCATTAGCGGTTAATCGCAGATATATTTGAAAATATTCTAGAAATATCAGCTTATTAAGATGTAAAATTATTATACGTATCGGCTCTCAAAATTGAAACTGAAGTTTGCATTGAGGTTTAATCAGTTCTTAAAGCGTTTGTAATATATATCATATTCGCATTGTTTGTTGTAAGATTATTTCGAGCACTTTAAGCTGTAGAATTGATTGCCGAAAGATTAGCAATTATAACAGATATTTAATTTTGTTAATCTGTGTTATTTGCTTGTTAATCCATTTTTCATACCTTTTAACTACGATAATTAATTTTAAGAACTTGTTAAATCAGCTCTAATAGTATTTGCATTATTCGTTAATATCGTTGTTTACGAAGAAAAGTCGTTTCTTAACGCTGTAGCAGTTATGTTGATAGCAGTCAGATTTGAAAATATTTTTGAAATATCTAATTATTGAGATGTGAAGTTGTTATAAGTATCTACTCTTAAAAGTGAGACAGATGATTAAGTACCCGTTAAATCTGTTACCCTACCTATTTAACTTTAAATTATTATTAATCTAAATTAGTTAGTTAATTTACAATATTAACACAATATGAAATATTTAGAAAGTATCCTATTTTGAAATGCTGGACACAAAAGCTGACAAAACTATAGTGCACTGAAACGTTCTAATCAGATATAGGCGCAAGGTTTAATACGTTTCCATTTTACAACTAAAAATAATCAATTTGCTGTAGCTGCTGTTGTATTATATTAAAACGTCCAGCCGCTGACTACCTCGTATTCAGCTATATTTGTTAGAATTTCGTCGCGCATACTGCGGTACAAGATAAATTTGATGTTGTAACCGCTAAAATGAAATCAATATGTGGAAAATGACCATGTTCCACAGAAATCACAGGTACGAGATATTACGCTTGATATGATATGAGAATTAATCGTTTATATATTTTGTAACTTTTAATACAAATTAAAGAATAAATAAATGGTATAGCAAAAAATATAAAATTAGTTGATATTTTAAGAAAAGGGGTCTGCAACTGAAATGGAAAACCAAAGCCATAATCCTTTGTGCTCTCGCTTATAGACACCTTGATATTTTTTGGGAAATCAGCAAGGGGTCTGTATTCGAGGTAATATAGTACACAGTAAATTATGTCTGAAATTGATCATCTTTTTCACTGACCTTTCCTTTCTAACCTATATCAATAAGAAGCACATACACATAAAGAAAATATTGTGGTTCATATGTAGTGTAAATAGTTTATATTAATATTTTTACAATTGTAATTTCCGTCTATAATATTATATAAAATAAGCTTAAGGTTACTTACTCATTTTTGAATCTCGAATCTTTAATATTCAAATGAAATAGGAAAAATATTTTAGTATGCATAATTTAATGATTATTATATTGATTACCACTTCTCATTAATGTTAATTCAAATAATATCGTTATAAATTTAAATTCAGCCAAAAGCTTCAATTATTTGCGATAATACTCTATTCAAAAATTAGCAAGCCATTAACTACTGTGCAAAAAGCAGTGAAGTATTTAGCGCTGTAAATGCGCTTCTCACCTTCCAATCTCGCAGCGAGTCTAATTTATTCGTGTACGTGTAAAAAATGCAAAATTCTCAAATTACTCTATAAATAAATCTGAGTTATTCCGTTTCCTTTTCTCTGTTCGGGTTGTCCAGCGAGCTATCCTTGACCATCTGCAAATTCACTCTGAATTTGCTCCAAAACGCACTTAATGCTTCTTCAATCTGCAATATCTGCGATTTTGTTTTGATTCAGTCTCATGTGCAATTTATTGCTTTTGGGTAAGTTATTTCGGGTTTGGTCCGTTCCTCGAATTAAATTAATATTAATTAATCGTTTATTCAGGTTCGAATCCGTGCCGAACTATTTTCGTCAGCGGTTATTTTTTAAGTTCAAATTAATTCGGTGATCAATTTGGAGCGAGTGAACATCTCAGGGTATTTAACTGGTTCGGCTGAAAGTGGGGTTATTAATCAAAGAGCTGAAAATAATCAAATCAATATTGAATCTGTTCAAATCTGCTCGAATTTGAATAATTTTGGAAATGGAGTCATATTCAACCAGTAACCGATTAGTAACTGCGATATATGCGAAAATAGCTTTTACGTGTACGGAATATGCTCAAACGAAACCGAAAACCTGATTCTGGACAACACTGGATTCAAAAAGTTATGCTCAAATAACTTTGTATACACTGATAAATGTGTTTGTTCTGAGGGATATGTGCTGAACGGAAGCTAGTGCGTTAATTTGATGCAAGTGCTCTCAAACTCAGTTTATAGTTAAATTCAAATTTCAGACGCATAAACTGCTCTCACAAAAGTTCAAACTCAAACAAATAATCTTGAAACAGAAATTTAAACGATCAAAGATTCATTAACTCAAGAAAAAGAAGACAGAAGCAGCGCTGACGAGCAAATATAAACTTAACTTTAACAGCTAAAAGTGCAAGTTGAGCAAAATAACGCGAGCTAGGTGGACTTAACTCAAATAAACAATTAGATAACAGCACTCACATAAAAAACAATTTAAAATGAAAACAATCTTACTGTTGTTAATAGTTCAGTTCAAGCAGAGTTATATAAACTCAAAACGGACTTGAATAACACAAACAACTCCCTAAATACTCTGAACTCAACAATTATTGATTTGAGTTCCGGAACCCTCAAAACATAACTAAACCAAATTAACGCGAACATAGCTGCTATCAATTATAACATGACCAACATGCGTTCAGAATATATCAATTTATACAATTCTCTTACATCACAAACAGCCGTATAATAGAATTAAATATATAATCAACAAGCTTAACTTAATTAATTCAGATCTGAGTTTTTAATTGCAAATAATACGCAATCTAATCAATTAAATATTCTATAAAATAACATTTTTACATTGAACACCTCCGTTTGTCAGCTTTCTTCCAATGTGTCCTCTTTAAACGCCTCCGTTTATGATTTGAAAGCCAATGTAACATATTTAAAAGCTAACCTCTCAAAATAATCTGATTTGATAAATTATTTGGATAGTAACATCACCCAACTCGATTTCAACATTTATTAAAATAATTCAATTTTGAACTCATAAATAGTCTATCTGGACTAAAAAATGCTCACATTCATGAACGAAGCAATTACTAACCACTCCCAAATAGAAAATAAAATAAACCAGCTCACGTTAAACCAAACTCAATTTTTCAATGATTTTTCAACACTAGATAGTTCCGTTTAAACTCTAAAAACTAATTTGGCAACATTAACTTAAGAACATAACACTTTTAAAACTTAGTAATATGCAAGAGACTAAAATCAAGACATCGTTATAAACGACCTTAAAGCCCAAATAGCCTAATTAAAAACTGAAATGGCAAACGCCCTGAAAACGAAGGCAGACAAGAAGCCAAAATGCCTAGATATCATGTTCAACGACCTGGACGTAGACTACAGCTACCCGTTCTTCAACAAAGCACAGTCAATATGCTGCGCAGCTGGATACGGACTCAGCGGAATGGCACAAAGTGCCGGAATGCTCACGTTTAACTACATCTGCGCAAACAAACAAAGAGCAGTCATTCTCTCTGGAGCTGCTAGCACAATTACAAGCCAAGTAACCGCGTTCTGCGGAGTATTCCCGTGCAGCCCCAACATTTCAACAGACGATAAGTACTATGGGTGATGATATATATATACTATAGTTTAAGGTAGGTAGGTTGGAATCACTTGGGATCTTGGTAGGTAGGTTTCTTCTTAATAATTGATGAATAGAAAGCTTGGAATTCGTTATTTAATATTTGTTTTAATAATGATTTCGTTCAAATGTACATTATCTTTCAAATATGAAAATCAAAATATTATATTAGTCAGTAATATCTCTGTTTCACGCCTTAACACTCGAAAGCCCATTGTGTTTGTTCTAAGATCGTTAGGACACATGTATATTTAGTACAATCACATAAACACGAAGATAAATACTGCTCACTTCTTATAAGACTCTAAATCCAAGGAGTTATATTCTCACTTGTGAAATGTACATTGGAGGAATGCAATGTATCTTTTACAAACTTATTAAATGACTGCTTTTGGAGTTATTAGGAAAATATACAACTATTTCAAAAACGACTAAAAATAGATATACAAAAAATATAATCCAAGAAGCTTATTTTCTGTCACGCAGCCCAAAACTAAAATATTTTCGTTTCACAAATTTGAATTGTCCCAAATTCAAAAATAATGTTGATCGAAAACATGTCTTGGATTTCTATCAATTATCAAGATACCGAATGTACACCACACCATTATAACATGCAAGTGACCAAACTCCTGATCGAGAACTGCGAACTGCTCCAAGACATCCACCGACACCTCCACTGCATCGACGAGCAGAAGAACCACCAGAGGAGGTACCACCACCAGAAGTGGACCAGCGAGGAAGACCAGCTCATGGACGTCGCGATCCTGCTCTTCGGCCAGAACTACCGCGCGATCTCAAAGGTGGTGGCCTCCAAGAGCTCGGCCCAGGTGTACCAGCGACTGAGGTATCTGAGAGACAGGGAGTACAAGCTCCAGTACGACTGCTGAGTGAATTGTGTTGAATGATAAATATAAACTCTTTCACCAGAATCTGGACCCCTTGTTCTAGTCCAGCATCGCCTTCCTCGCCACGCTCTGCTGCTCCTGCACGGCCGGCTTCTTCGGCAGGCCCGGGACCTGGGGCGCCGCCTGTTGTCTGAACGGGTCTTGCTGCCTCTGCACTGGGACGGCTGAGCTGGGCTTATAGTTCGGCACCTTTTCGTACGGCGAGGGCTTGTTGAACTGCTGCGGAGCTACTTTAACAGGAGTGGCCGGGTTCTTCACCGGCGTCGGCGGCTTCATGATCGGGGCGAAGGGCTTGTGCTCTTGAACTGCTTGCTTCTGAACGATTACCCGGCCTGGTCGTGGTCTGGACGTAGGACTGGGGCTTCACCTGCGGCTGGGATATGTTCTCCTTCGCGAACGGGTTTGTGTTCTCGGACCTCGCCCGCTCCTGGCTTCCGTTGTCAACTTGTTGGCTCCTCTTGGCCCTGTCGTCGTGGACCTTTTGGAGGAGCTCGAACTGCTTCCTCTTCTCGTACTCCGGTTCCGGGAGGGCTTTCTGAACGTCGGACACGTTGTTGTTGCTTTGTGGAACGGGGGCCTTGTACGGGTTGTAGCCGTACTGGGGTCTCTGATACGGGTTCTGGCCAGCGCCGAGGCGGCCTGCCATCGCGGCGAGGAGCTTCGGGTTCATCTGGATGGTGGACATCATCTCCGGGTCCTCCCAGTCCACGTTAACTTTGGGCCCGTCTGGATGTGTATTCATTTTGCTTCAATTTTTGCTTATTCTACTTGGAATGGATTCAATATTAAAGCAAATAAATAATCATAATTTTCTATTATGATTCAAATGAGTACTTCTTTTTATCAATTGAATTAAAGATATTTTTTAAGATCATTATGTCAGACTATAACGTAAGCTTAGCAGATATAGAATACATAGAAATATCAACTTATAGTATACACAATGTACCTCAAAAAATATGTGAATCAGTATATTATAATTATTTTTAATTCACTATATGAGTAAAAAATATATAAAAATATTAATACACAACAAAAAATATATGCTAGCCATATCAGGTACTGTACCTATACTTGAATTTCTATAAACTAGAATTGGATAGCACATTTATACATAATAACTGTATTATTTAATATAACATCCACTCCATATTTAATGTATATATTAGTATTCAACTATTATATAAAAATACAATAGAGGGAAATTAGATCATTGACAATTGCACAAGTATGTACTTAATAACTCATTTAAAACAATAATTTAATAACATTTTGTGAGAAGCGTTAGTAAATATTCGATTAATAATAAATTAATTAGCTCAATATAAACTAAAAAGAATCAGTATTTTATAGCGTTTATACAGAGAAAACCAAAAATCTGGAGTTAGACATTACGTTTTCCACTGAATAACTGCCAAGTTTTGCTTTATTTGGCTTAATATAAAGTGTCTAAGTACAATCATCAAAAATATAAGTCAATGTTATAAATGAATTATAAGAATCTGCGATTATTTGCTTACAATGTAATTTATGTGTCAATGAATCTGAAATTATATTTATTGTCATTGGCCACTATGTTTCGGGAGTAGCATTAACAATATAAAACAGTCTAGAACTTGAAAATAGCTTCTTTTAGTTAAGAATAGGAGGAGCAACGGTTGGTGGTATTTCAAACCGTATAATATAAAATTATACTAATTACATTGTTAAAAATTGTAATATATCTATTTATTTACTATTTTACAAAGTTAATGGGCTATTTGCTGTATAAATCGACTATTAAACTTATATTAAACTTAATAATGTATAAATTTGCACAAATGGTATTAATAATAATATAAATAATTAGATTATTGATGGAACTTATACAGAAAATTGCATTTTATGTTCAAATGAATATTTTTTATCTTATGGGGTTTGCTAAAAGATATTATTATATGGTGTCCAAAATAGGAATTAATTCACTTGTAAAGAAAATTTTTATTTCACTGGATACGAATGTACATGTATTGACGGATTTTAACAATATGATGGTGTTTGTATTAACTTGGCTCAACAAACGATAGAACTCAATTAACAAATTTAAAATTATGAGCAAGTTTTAGAAACTAAGATCAATAATACACAATTAGATGATTTAGAGACTAGAGTATTGAGTAAAATATAAGATTGTTAATAAAGTATGTAACTATTACTGTAATAAAACGAATTATTAAAACAATAAATCATTGAATTATAATAGAATATAAGTAATAACTATTATTCCAAAACAGAAATTAATTAAATAGTTCTTCCACTTAAATGTCCAATAGGAGCCTAGTTAATAGACGACAATTGTGCTTGTCCAGAATATTCAGTAGTTGTTAATGGAATTTGCGAATGTCCATAATACTCTGTTTTAAATAATAATGTATGTACATGCCAAGGTGGTTCTACAATGACTTCTTTAGGTTGTTAATGCGATGGAATTAATTAAATAATTCTAAATGGAAAATGTTCTTGTCCTATAGGATCTACATTTTCCAACGGGGAGTGCAAATGCCCTGGGGATATGGGCTTAATTGATAACTAATGTGGTTGTTTATATGGATAAGTATTAATAAATAATAAATGTTAATGCGAGATATCAGGGGCTACGATTATTAACAATTATTGTTCATGTCCTGTCGCTTCCACAATAGAAAATGGGGTATGTGTTTGTTTCCCAGGTTCTGTTCAAATTAATGGTATTTGTTAATGTCCTTCAAATCTTCCGTCGAATATCGAAGGTTTGTGTTGTCCAACTGGTGCGTATAAAAGTGGAAATAGTTGTCAGTGTCCAACTGGAGCTGATAATGTTAATGGTGCGTGCGTGTGCAAGGTGGTTTCTAGCGTTGTGGTTGATAATAAATGCGTTTGTCCTGGGAACATGTATATTAATGCGGATAAATGCGCGTGTGCTGCTGGTTCTGAGCTCGTTAATAACGTGTGCACGTGTGCAACAAAAAACGCGATTATAAGCCAGAATTCGTGCATATGCCCGGCTAATTCAGTAAATACCTCAAACACATGCACCTGCCCGAGTAACTCTCAGCTAATAAATAATTAGTGCGCTTGTAACACTCAGAACGCAATTATAAGTAATAATATATGCACCTGTGCTCTGAACGCGACGAACACCTCAAACACGTGCACCTGCCCCCTCGGCTCAGTTCAAATTAACGGTGTTTGCGTTTGTTAAACAATTAATTCCTTCCCAGTTTCAAACGCGTGCACCTGCGGAGTGAACGCGACCAACACCTCAAATGCTTGCGTTTGTCCAACCGGTTCTGCTCTCAAAAACGGTGTCTGCGTTTGCTCAACACTTAATTCCTTCCCAATAAACGGTGTATGTGTGTGCGGAACGAATGCGACGAACAGCTCAAATTAGTGCGCTTGCCCAACCGGCTCGAGTTTAATTAGCGGAATTTGCAAGTGCGCAACTATTAACGCGTTCCCGGTTTCAGGTGCATGCGCGTGCCCTACTTTTTCAGCTAATACGAGCAATACGTGCACGTGCTCTGCAAATTCTGTTATATCAGCTGGAGCGTGTGTTTGTCAGCCGTTATACTCGCAAATGGTATCTGGAGTTTGCAAATGCACGCCGACCGGAAGTAGAATGGTGGGAAGTACATGCACGTGCCCGCCGCACGCTACAATTAGCTCAACCACATGCACGTGCATAACTGGAGCAACATTATCGGGAACTGAGTGCGTGTGCAACACAAACTACAGCTTCAGCTGGCTTGCATCTGGAAACGCTTGGTGCGAAAACACAAACATGTGCTGCACGAAATGCATGTCGAAAGTAGACGAAAACTATGGTTGTTCGGATGGAAATTATCACTATTGCAGCACTACAGGCGCTACAGTGACATGATTTTGAAATAAATAGTATAAATGTATAAAATATAATATGCACAATTACTTTTATAAATATAAAAATGATAAAAATACGAGGACCTTTTTCTTTATATAATTAATCTAATACAACTTAGTAAACTGAAATAAACAAAGAGGAATAACCACAGATACCAAGTGAGGTTTTACATCAATAATGCACTTCAATATTTCCGTTTTGGCTCAATAGAATAGAGAATATAGTAATATTTGTCAATTAATTCTAATGTAAAGTATAATACGCATATGAATATTTATTCAAAAGGAACTGTAGTTATTAGTAAAAACAAAATTAAAAATCAAACTCAATCTATTTCTAACGTTAGATTAATAATGTGCTATAATAAAGTGATTATAAGAGACTGCGATAAAACAAAGCGAGAATTAATCATAATTAATTTAATAATAACGATGTAATCTTCAGAAGCCGTATATACTATCCTGGACTCTTCTTTGTCAATAATTGCTTCATCATCGGAGTGAAAACAATAAAAATTAACATATATAATTATGTATATGATTGAATAAATGGGGTAGGTAGGTTTTATAGAAGTTTTAATAATCGCAACTAAAGCCGTCACAATATAATAATGAATAAATTATATTTTAATAGATGTAGAACAAACACGATAACTAAACTCATATAATAGTTTTATATTTTGTACATTTATATTTTTTGATCCCTTAATTTATCATAAAATTGTATATTTCTTGAATGGTTAAAATAGAGAAGTACGATAATTTTTTCATACATTAAAGTTAAAAATACAATTCAAATAATAAAAATATTTTGCTATATTTAACTGTATTGATTCATTTCCTTAAATTATGTTGCATTAACATCTAATTATCGTCTTTTCGTTTCGATAAGCTTTCTAGAATATGTACTAGATATTTCATTAAATAAATTGTATAATAAAATTAATAAGAACAAGTCATTCAAAAGTTATCAAAAATGTTTAAAACCGTTACACCTAATCTAAAATTATCCTAAATATGAAGAAACTTAACGGTATTATGCTATAAATTCGTTACATTACTCATTTAAAACTAGTAAGCAATGAATGATTGCATATAAATGTATAATTATATTTCACTTACCCTTACATTATATCTCCCAACAAAAAGTTGACAATTACTCTGGGCACAAAATATAACGTGTTTAGATCTTATGCCGGAAACAATACCTTTTCCACTCAATGCGAATTTAATATAGTTCCAATAAAAGGAACTGGCCTTTTTGTACAGACATGTTATAAATACGCCGATGAATCAATGAACTACCTTGATTCGTTATCACTACAATTCAACGACAACTTAGCAAATCCGATAATAGATCTTCTGGGCTTATTCAATATAATCACAATGGAAGGCAATACTTGTCAAATGGAAATAAATCTTAACAACAATTAACTTATAATCGAATTTGAGTAAAAACATATATTTGAGCATTACAATCAGAATCAAGGTTAAAGTTTAATTCAAGAAGGTGATACTACAAATAGTGGGAAACAATAAACAGTGTTTGAGGTAGTTGACCTCGCCCAAAAGGAAGTTTCAGTGGACCCACCAAACCAAAAGAGATAACAAAAACTTCCAATAGATATTGATCATAAATTAATTCACTCTTTAAAGGATAAATTGCCATACAAATAGCTCTAAAAGGAATCCGACAACAAATAGTGCAGAAATTTAACATAACACCAATTTGATTAAAAGCCGTAACAAGACGAAGGTTCATATTCCAGAATATTTTTAGCACCATGAACCGACGTAAGAAAACATCAATGAGCTTAACTGCCTGATCACCAAAGATACATCTAATCCAAAAATATTTTATGATAGGAAACACCTAAGGTAATATTATGATTACTTACAAACAAGAAAAACTTCAACATGTCTTATTACTGCAATTACGAATAAGTGTTCTAAAGAAATCGGGAACAGAATCTAATCAAAATAAGTTGTCCATTAAATGAGAAATTGGTGAGAATTGATCATAACTCACAATGGTACCAAGCAAAAGTAAGTTTCCAAAACAGATAAAAGAAAACACAAAGGATATTCTAATAAAAAACGCATTCAATCAAAGATGGCGAAATCAACTGGACAGTAATAATATTAGTAATAGAATGTCAAGGATACATTGCAATCAACTTGTAACATTGCTGCAAAGTAGAATCGAAATTCGATCAAGAAATATTATATTTCAACAGCACTAATGATTCGAACATAATGATACACATACAAGATCTAGGTTTTGTAGCAACTAAGTTCGACCAATAAACTGCCAAACCACGAAAGAATCATGCAAAATATAAAATATAAGAGAATAAACAAATATTTAATCCTAAGAAACAAACAAATATACTTCAATAGACACACAACCAACATACGAAACTTGATATACAAAATTACCTAAACAATTGCAAATCTGACAATACCAACAATATCCCTGACTAGGATAACAAACGATGACCATACCAATCATCACAAAAGAACGAACCTTACAACTTAGAAAACTGAAATAAACAAAGAGGAATAACCACAGATACCAAGTGAGGTTTTACATCAATAATGCACTTCAATATTTCCGTTTTGGCTCAATAGAATAGAGAATATAGTAATATTTGTCAATTAATTCTAATGTAAAGTATAATACGCATATGAATATTTATTCAAAAGGAACTGTAGTTATTAGTAAAAACAAAATTAAAAATCAAACTCAATCTATTTCTAACGTTAGATTAATAATGTGCTATAATAAAGTGATTATAAGAGACTGCGATAAAACAAAGCGAGAATTAATCATAATTAATTTAATAATAACGATGTAATCTTCAGAAGCCGTATATACTATCCTGGACTCTTCTTTGTCAATAATTGCTTCATCATCGGAGTGAAAACAATAAAAATTAACATATATAATTATGTATATGATTGAATAAATGGGGTAGGTAGGTTTTATAGAAGTTTTAATAATCGCAACTAAAGCCGTCACAATATAATAATGAATAAATTATATTTTAATAGATGTAGAACAAACACGATAACTAAACTCATATAATAGTTTTATATTTTGTACATTTATATTTTTTGATCCCTTAATTTATCATAAAATTGTATATTTCTTGAATGGTTAAAATAGAGAAGTACGATAATTTTTTCATACATTAAAGTTAAAAATACAATTCAAATAATAAAAATATTTTGCTATATTTAACTGTATTGATTCATTTCCTTAAATTATGTTGCATTAACATCTAATTATCGTCTTTTCGTTTCGATAAGCTTTCTAGAATATGTACTAGATATTTCATTAAATAAATTGTATAATAAAATTAATAAGAACAAGTCATTCAAAAGTTATCAAAAATGTTTAAAACCGTTACACCTAATCTAAAATTATCCTAAATATGAAGAAACTTAACGGTATTATGCTATAAATTCGTTACATTACTCATTTAAAACTAGTAAGCAATGAATGATTGCATATAAATGTATAATTATATTTCACTTACCCTTACATTATATCTCACAAAGGTAGCTAAACTTATTTTACAATATACATTGTTCAAAGCAACTTAATTTCTATTTTTAATCTTTAATTTTCATATAAACACTTTCAATGTAATTTGAAACTGCTGTTATATTTGTGTTAATGGAGGCCATCGTCTAATCCATCTATTAATCAAATTTACTTTTAATAGAATTAATACTACTTGATAATTATGTATTAATTTAATCAATTCTGTAATTAATTGCAGAAATACTCTAGTTTTAATTAATATTCAGTGTTTATATTTGTTTAGCTAGTTTTACATCCAAATTTTAGACAGCTAATTTTTGGTAAGTGTCTAAAATTGTTACATTATTAAGTATATCACTAGCAATTAATATATAGTTTTCAGCTTCTAGCTAATTTAATATGTTAAGCTTGTTCTACAAATATTATATTGTAAATGATTAATTACATTTGAAGTTTTCGTTTATATTATTTAATTATTATTGTTATAACATAGTTGTGTTATATAAATATTCAGATAATGTATCTTATGTTAATTTCGTGTTGTTTTGTAATTGATAATTAAGCTTTTATATTGAATTGCGTATAATATTTTCTTGAATTATATGCGTTTAAATAATATTAGGTTCGAATTGCTATTATTGTTAAGACAAATTATTAATAAATTATAATTACATGTCATAAAGTGTTAAATTTGTATTCTAAAATTTTGTTAATATATTAAATTTAAACACACTTTAACTATCCAAAACATCAACACACATATTATTATAATATTAAAATTATTATTTACATACACATTAATATCCATTAAAATACCTATTATCTGGACATTAGTATTATCCGTCTTGTAATAATCCAAATATCAATTAATCAATACAAAGTCCGAATGCAATATATTGTTGAATATTACAAATAATAGAGCAACTATATATTATATATCCTTCTATAATTACATTTTCAATATTATTTTCAGTAATATTATTACACATAGTTACATTATTAATAAATATATTTTGTGAAATTACTGATTTAAATACTAATTAACCAGATTGATGATTAAATTATAAATTAACACCACTAATTTTGGAAGAATTAATCTAAAATATGTTAATTTACTAATTTATCATAATAACAACACTTGATGAAAAGTTAGACTTAAAACGATATTAAATAGATAAATTATTTAAAACGATAGTGTGAGCAGAATTACACACTATAACAGTTAAATAATGTCCATTTGCAATAAATATTAGTAAGCTATTTTAAATTATTGTATTGCATTATTAGCAAATTAGAGATCCTTTTGATAGTTGTGTAGCTGTCGAAATGTTAATATTACAATTCTCTATAATTATATTTTTGTTTTAAAATATCGCAAACTATTACGCGTTAAATATATTACTATGTATTAAACTATTTTTTACAACTTTATTTTATGCAAATATCGAGTTTTTAATATTTGAATATATTATTGAGTTATTTATTATATTATTATTTATTTCGCCTTACTTTTAACAAAATGCATATTACATATTATCAATTTCCAATATTTTGTTGCACATTGTCTTCTAATTGGTTTAAATATTTATTAATAATATAGAAGAAAATAATTTATAACACATTTAACAAACTACAGTAAATGTATATAACAAACTACAGTATCTAGTACGGTGATTATATATGCATTATGTATTTGAAATATTGGATTCACTACTTCGACATATTTTTGCAGTCTAATGAATTATGCATAATTATGCTGCTGGAATACTAGAAATTTTGTTTAGTGTGGTCATCTATTAATGTGGTCGACTATTATGTTCATTTGCTACGCCAGGTCATGTTCTGAATTATACATACTCATCATCTCTGAAATTATATAACCTAACATATTAATAATATTAATAATGCATATTATAACGATTAAGCTCGGCGGCCAACGTTAGAGCTGAAGTGGCATTGCTGGAATACCAGCTTTGTTTAGTGTAATCGATGATGGATTCATTCGGTTGCACTTCTCGTTCCTCGCCGCATATATACCAACTTCTGAGATACGGCTCGGCTTAATCGGTTGCGGAAGGTAAAATACCACGATTCAACGTGTTGAACGTCAATAATCGGTATGGCCACGAACTTGATTGGAAAGTGGCAACCGCTCCATTGCTTCCTTAAAAACGCGGATGGCGACTATTTTTGATATTCTTAAACCAGAAACATTTGATGTTAGATGGTGTTGTTTTTACTCTCTAATCAAATATATGCTTTCTTCTATTACAATAAATCGATTACTTCATCAATAATATACATCATTATGCACAAATCAAATAATTTTTGATAATAAAAAATACGATTTCTGCTAAAAATCTAAAAATATTAATAATTTAAAAACTATTGAAAATTTAGTATTTTCAAGACAAGTAAACTCAATATATATTTACTCAGATGTTGTAAAATCTTCGAATATTAATATTTAATTGATAGATTTAGATTCTTTTGCTGTTTTTGGTTTCAATTAAAAATATTAAGATATATCAGAATGTAAAATTAATATTACAATTAATTTTTCGAGTATTAACAGCGCACTAATATGTTTGTAATGCGACATAGTTGTATAAAATTCAACTTTAATATTTATTGCAGCTGGCACTTATTTATCAGGAATATTATCTATTTCTTAAAGTAAAATTGTGGTAGTTAATTCTTTTATTTAATATAGATTTCAATGTTAATAATCATCGGGCATAGTAAATATAGTAAGTGAAAATATAATGGTATTCTAGATAATAAATACTAATATTAGTGGTTATAATTACAATAATTATGAAAATAATGGATATATTGTATCACTAATAAAATATTAAATAGACATAATGATAATAAATTCTTACGTATGTGCGAATTCTCAGCCAATTGGTTCACATAGTATATTGATAATATTTCCAAATGTCATGAATAACAATTGTTAACATATATGTGATAATAAATTTTTTGTTTATGGATTATGTTTAGATGCACTTATTCTGGGCAAATTTGTAGGTTAAAGTATAATTTGTGTGCAACCATTATAATTTAACGGATAATAATGTGAATGTAGCTATGGATACTTATTAAGTGGCTCATTGTGTATTAATGTTTTAGAAGAGTTAAATAATTTAGACATTGAACTTCGTAATTAAATACAACTTATTGATACTTAAATGCAGAATAATAAAAAGGAAATTAATTTATAAATGAGTAATAACTTCATGATTCTAAGATAATGGATGATACAAAATAGTTCGAATATTGAATAAATGATAGAAACTAATTTTACTAACTAATAAACATTATCACAGTAGTAATATTATTCTCTCTAAAACAAAATGTAACAAAATTTTGATTTACAATAAATACTACTGAAAGATAATATTTCACTTTACAGTAATAATTTAATAAATGGTTTTACACAAATTAATTAAATTATAGATAACCAGTTTGTTAATATAAAGTAAATGATAACTTAAAATAATATATAAATAAAATAAAATATATTTAATAATTATTCATCATTAAATAAACTCATACAAAATAATTTTGAAAGAAATAATTAATACATATCGTCAAATTATACTTTAGCTTTAAGTAATTTAAATGTGTATATTCAAATTTTGGAATAAAAAATAAACACAATGTAAAATTAATTATAAAAATAAATACTAGGTGATCAATAATACATGGATTCCAAAGTATCTGCGTCATAATAATAAATTAGTAATTCAATAAATAGTTTACTTTCTTAAGTATCTAATATATATCTTAAGAAAACAGAATATAAGTGTTGACAATAGAAAATAAGTGATATAATTAATACAATTAAATATTAATTTAATTTTTTTGGAAAGAGTCGTTTTCCAACAATCTTATACTTTCTATTGTCAAAATTTATAATTATTCGTCCAGTTTGAATTTAACTTGAATAATTAGTTCATAGTTTTGATAAAATATTAATATATCCCACTCACTTAACTTTCGTTTATACTAGTTCGGTCTTCTGTACAGGAACCGTAAGTCCACGCGAATGATCATTAATTTAAGACACACCTATGTACGTAAGGCGCACCTCCGCAGCCAAGGCAACCAACGACTTGAGCACAAGCATCCAGGGGCGTAACGCGGCTGCTTCGTGCAAGCCGATCTATACGGGAATCCACCTGCGTCGTACCATCTGCGTTTCTAAGGAAGCAATGGAGCGGTTACCGCTATCCAATCCTGAAGGCTCGTTGATGGCATGCCCTTAGCCATACCGATCCTTGATGATGCCAGCTCAGCACTTTGAACCGGGGGATTTTACCTTCCGCAACCGATTAAGCCGAGCCGCATCTCAGAAAGTGGGATGCAGCGAGGAACGAGAAGCGCAACCGAATGAATCCATCATCGATCACACTAAACAAAGCTGGTATTTCAGCAATGCCACTTCAGCTCTAACGTTGGACGCCGAGCTTAATCGTTCGTTTTGATAAAATATTAATATAATATTTTCACAAAGATTGATTTGTTATGTTCAAAATAATGTAACAAATTCTAAATAAGTTCTAAATAAGTATTAAAACTGTAGTATAGGTAGGTAGTGTAATGATCATGACTATCATTATTAATAAATATTTAAACCAATTAGAAGACAATGTGCAACAAAATATTGGAAATTGATAATATGTAATATGCATTTTGTTAAAAGTAAGGCGAAATAAATAATAATATAATAAATAACTCAATAATATATTCAAATATTAAAAACTCGATATTTGCATAAAATAAAGTTGTAAAAAATAGTTTAATACATAGTAATATATTTAACGCGTAATAGTTTGCGATATTTTAAAACAAAAATATAATTATAGAGAATTGTAATATTAACATTTCGACAGCTACACAACTATCAAAAGGATCTCTAATTTGCTAATAATGCAATACAATAATTTAAAATAGCTTACTAATATTTATTGCAAATGGACATTATTTAACTGTTATAGTGTGTAATTCTGCTCACACTATCGTTTTAAATAATTTATCTATTTAATATCGTTTTAAGTCTAACTTTTCATCAAGTGTTGTTATTATGATAAATTAGTAAATTAACATATTTTAGATTAATTCTTCCAAAATTAGTGGTGTTAATTTATAATTTAATCATCAATCTGGTTAATTAGTATTTAAATCAGTAATTTCACAAAATATATTTATTAATAATGTAACTATGTGTAATAATATTACTGAAAATAATATTGAAAATGTAATTATAGAAGGATAAATAATATATAGTTGCTCTATTATTTGTAATATTCAACAATATATTGCATTCGGACTTTGTATTGATTAATTGATATTTGGATTATTACAAGACGGATAATACTAATGTCCAGATAATAGGTATTTTAATGGATATTAATGTGTATGTAAATAATAATTTTAATATTATAATAATATGTGTGTTGATGTTTTGGATAGTTAAAGTGTGTTTAAATTTAATATATTAACAAAATTTTAGAATACAAATATAACACTTTATGACATGTAATTATAATTTATTAATAATTTGTCTTAACAATAATAGCAATTCGAACCTAATATTATTTAAACGCATATAATTCAAGAAAATATTATACGCAATTCAATATAAAAGCTTAATTATCAATTACAAAACAACACGAAATTAACATAAGATACATTATCTGAATATTTATATAACACAACTATGTTATAACAATAATAATTAAATAATATAAATGAAAACTTCAAATGTAATTAATCATTTACAATATAATATTTGTAGAACAAACTTAACATATTAAATTAGCTAGAAGCTGAAAACTATATATTAATTGCTAATGATATACTTAATAATGTAACAATTTTAGACACTTACCAAAAATTAGCTGTCTAAAATTTGGATGTAAAACTAGCTAAACAAATATAAACACTGAATATTAATTAAAACTAGAGTATTTCTGCAATTAATTACAGAATTGATTAAATTAATACATAATTATCAAGTAGTATTAATTCTATTAAAAGTAAATTTGATTAATAGATGGATTAGACGATGGCCTCCATTAACACAAATATAACAGCAGTTTCAAATTACATTGAAAGTGTTTATATGAAAATTAAAGATTAAAAATAGAAATTAAGTTGCTTTGAACAATGTATATTGTAAAATAAGTTTAGCTACCTTTGTGAGATATAATGTAAGGGTAAGTGAAATATAATTATACATTTATATGCAATCATTCATTGCTTAGTAGTTTTAAATGAGTAATGTAACGAGTTTATCGCATAATACCGTTAAGTTTCTTCATATTTAGGATAATTTTAGATTAGGTGTAACGGTTTTAAACATTTTTGATAACTTTTGAATGACTTGTTCTTATTAATTTTATTATACAATTTATTTAATGAAATATCTAGTACATATTCTAGAAAGAAATATATATATATATATATATATGTTTACATTTCATACCATAAAATAAAGTAAAATAGGTACTTGATATTAAAAAAGATGTTAAATCACACATAGTAAATACACTAAAGCTGTTACATAAATGAGGAAGCAGAATCACTTAGATTGGAAAAAAGATGAAAACCATTTTAATTAACTGGAAATTCACTAACCACAAGAATTATTAAAATATATATTATTTTTACTTGGCTATGGTAAAATAACTATTGCGTTTAGATGTATTATCGGGGAGGTCTTCAAAAGTAGATCACATCGTGAAAATTATTTAGTCATATTTTGCATATTATTACTTCTTTAATCGTGTCCCTCTATTTAAAAAATTCTCCATACGAAAAAACCACCTCCGGGACCGCCCAAAACTGAACCACCCAAAACTAATTTTTAAGATATTTCCTCCAATTTCGAAGCTACAACACTACCACTGTTATGGCTGTGTATATTGATTAGTAAGTGTTCTACCCTGAGTGATTCGTCAAATTGGAATTTACTTTTATAACATGGACAGCTACTCATGAATCAATGAGATTATTAAGTTATATTAATTCTGCGGCGAATTAAATCTTACGAGACGAATACTAAAACAGCAATTAAGTAAAAATAAGTGTCTTCGTTTTTTGGTATAAGATATTAGAAGAGTTACAAAATTTAGAATTTCGCATTTGGGATTGAAAAATACTTGCCTTTATGTTAGATACTAGTAATTCATAACATACTGCAATTTACATTATTTAGTGTTCTTGATTATTTTAGTGTAATTACATTTCAAATCTATAAATTATTAAGCATATAAATATAAATAATGCAACTTTGAAAATAAATAATTCACTCCAAATATGCTGGTTGAGTACAAATTGATCAGAAATGTACAAAACTAAGTAAAACCATGAAACTTTAATAAAAGCTTGAGATAAAATTCATTGTCAAATTTTTAAGATCGTAATCTTTAACTAGGCGAATAATTTTAATTTTTATCAGAAACTTTTCGTCGTGAACTAAAATTTCAGGTCCAAATGATAATCGCTAAAATTTCCAACAAAATAAAGATTTAAGATGAATATTAAACTATGAATATCCACTAATTTAAGAAATTAGTAATAATTTAGAAATACTCTTGATTATTTGTAGTTCAAATAGTTATTACATGCATATTCAAGTTATTAAATACGAGTGTACAAGTCGTATAGAGAATGTAATTAAGTAAATAACAATTAATAAATTAAATAGTTATAAATAGAATAATATCAGAAATTTAATAATATTTTGATTAATAGACAATCATCCACTCCAATGATCAAAAATGGGACTGGAACAATCTCAAATATAATTTATAAAAATTTAAATTATTATGGGGGTGATACTGCACATGAGCATTCTATTTTAAATAGTTCGTTGAAATATCAAAACGTCATGAAAACTCTACGTCAATTTGAGGGCCTCCCAGATGATGTATTGTTGGATTGTTGCTGTTGAGTGAGTCATGTTATTAAGTTAAGCAATATTAAAGTTCAAACTGCATTTAAGAACTTATAAATTCATATGTTCCACTATTAAAAAAGAATACACAACCACTCCGAGTAAATACTAAAATTATAATAAAATAATACCACAGCGAGCGCCTCCAGGCCTCGAGGGTGTGGGAGCAAGGCAAAAAGGCGAAGCCCAAGGCAACGCTGGATCGGATGGGCTCGGAGTAACCATTGAGAATTGAATACTTGGAACATGAGCGATATACATGCGCATTTCTGCCGGTATTTTCAAAATCTTCGTTAGAATTACATGCATTCCGGTATTTAGTTATGATGTTAGTTATGTTGTTGAAATAATTTTAGGAGCTTATTATAAAAAGTAAATAACTTTAAAATTTATTACATATGTTATTTCACTACTTAATATTATCGAACATGTAAAACATTATACCCAATAAATATTTGGATTGTATTTACTTTTATTATCAGTATAAGTCTTCAATTTTATTGAATATAGATTATAATTTGTTTTAATCTTTAACTTTCATTATTTTCAATTATCTATATATAATGACGTAATATATATTAACAAATTTATCGAAATCGAGTTCATCTATTTAATTGGTAAATCACTTTTTTGTTTTATTCTTAATTTAATTATTATTTAGTTTTGAACAAAACAAATCAAACATTTGTTTATTTATAATCGTTCGCAAAACAGTGGACTAATTTTTCAAGTGAAACGCTCCAATTTTGAGAAGAAAGTTGAAAACGATTAAAATATTAAACTTGATCGTTTATCTCCAGTTTAAGGCTCAAAATTTTATTTGTTAACAAACGATAAACAGATTAAACGAAGTGACAGAATAGTTTAAATATTTTATAGCCATCCAACAATAGATATTGATCAGGTATACAATAAGACAATAATTTTCATTTAATTTTAACAATAAAAAAGCAATTAAATTATGGCATTAGATTATGAATTTTGAGACAAGAGAATAGCTATTGTATCTTCAAAGGATGATGTGAAATTAAAGTGCGATATTCAATTTTTATGTAAATATGTAAAATATTCCACTTTAGCTTAAATACAGTGTTACACTTAAAAGTAGACGATTTGTAAATGTGTGATAAAAGGTTATACTTCTAATATGTTATTATATAGCCTCCGAGGAAACTATATGAACTTTTGTGTTTCCACTCCAAATACAGAAATGCTAAAACCTGAATATTGTTGATATAAAACGATTGAAATATGAAATTTCTCCATTTGAAGTGGGAGAATTAAGCTGAAGTGATATAAAAGTTCATAGTATATGCCTAGGCCTTAACATTAAGTATAATAATTTTACAAGGCTAATCACTTTCTCTAAAAACCGTCTACTTTTAAGTGTCCTACACTGTAGTACTATACTTCATTGTGCTATTGTCTGGATAAATATTTTGTATCTTTTAATTAAATGTACTTTGTATCATGAATGAAGTCCTTACACAATTAGCTAGCTGACTAGAACAAAAAGTATAATGCTAGTGTTGGTCATTCAGTGTGGTCATTCAAAGTCATGAACTAGTTTCACAAGTTAATCATAGTTAAAATGAAATTTTATTACTTCAAGTAGTGTAAGATCACATTTCTAACTTACAGCCTTACATAATTGTTTAACACGATACTGAAAGTTGAGTGGCATGGGATATATAAGTATTTAATTAAAAACTCAAAAATTAAAAAACAAAAATGATACAAAAAGATATAGATTAGTCTTAGACTTCTCATTATTCATTTCATTTCAGTATTGTACATTAAAAGTAAGTAAAGCAATAAATTCCATACAATTTCGTACATCACTACTAAATTATGTGATTACTTAAAGATTACGTTATCATATATCAAAAATGATAAGTTAAGATATCACCATTATTTGTGTGTTCTACAGTGTTTGCGATTTATTGAATTGCGTCGTTCCACTTCCCAATCAAATGTTCAGACACCCAGGAGCCATCCCAGGATAACCAGATCCAAACCGAATGTAAAGCGCTGCATAATAATTACAAGAAGCCATGAGAGGCGCTGGTACTGACGAAAAGGCAATCGGCAGAATTGCCGCCGGATTCAACTTCATGGAGAGAGCCACCGTCGCTCAAGTGTTCCAGCAGATGTACGGAAAGTCCCTGGAAGGAGAACTCAAAAGAGAACTCACCGGAAACGTGGAGAGAATGCTGAGAATCATGTTCCAAGACAAGTACACCGCCTGGGCCAAGCTGCTCAACAAAACCATGAAGGGCGCCGGCACCGACGAGAAGAGACTCATCCAGCTCACCTTGATCATGAGCGACTACGACTTCCAGCAGGTCAGCCAGAGATATCTAGCTCTTTACCAAAAGGACTTGTATGCCCACATCTGTTCTGAAACAGCCAGAACCGACTGGGCCAAGCTCGTAAAAGGCTGGTTGAGAGGAAACAACACCGGCGTCGCCGATCCAAACCAAGTCGCCCAGATGCTCCACACCGCCGCCAGCGGTTCTGGTACCGACGAAGACGTCTTTGTCGAAGCCATGTGCAACGCCTCTCCGGACGTTTACAGACAGGCCGTCGCGTGCTATTGCAACATGTACGGCAAAACTCTTGAACAGACCATCAAGAAGGAATTTACTGGAAAGTCCGAAGACGCTTATTTGTTGTGCCATCAATACCTCATGAACCCAGCGCTTGCTGTCAGCAACCTGCTTCACGAATCCATGCATGGCGGCGGTAGCGACGATGAATTGCTCATCTTTGTTACCATGGCGTTCTCCGAGTTCTTCAGAGGCCAGTTGATCAGAGACGCATACCAAGTGTACGGAGACCTGCAAAGAGCTATCAAGATTGACATTACCGGCAAGTACGAAGATGTCGTGTTGATCCTCTGGGGCTTCAAGTGATTACGATCATAATTTTACCTCATTTTCTAAAACATAATATAATATAATAAACATAATATAATTGAAAGAAGTCATATAAATGGAGATATTAGAATAAGACTAAAAACTATATAATGGTATTCAGTAATTTAGTACGGTTCAGATCAATTCTTTCTTCTTAATAATTGATGAACATAGAAAGCGTGGAATTCGCACATTTATGATAAAATTTGTTTTAATAACGATTTCGTTCAAATGTACATTATCCTTCAAATATGAAAATCAAAATATTATAATAGACATGAATATCTCTGTTTCACGCCTTAACACTCGAAAGCCCATTATGTTTGTTCTAAGATCGTTAGGACACATGTATACTTAGTACCATCACATAAACACGAAGATAAATACTGCTCACTTCTTAAAAGACTCTAAATCTAAGGAGTTATATTCTCACTTGTGAAATGTACATTGGAGGAATGCAATGTATCTTTTACAAACTTATTAAATGTCTGCTTTTGGAGTTATTAGGAAAATATACAACTATTTCAAAAACGACTAAAAATAGATATACAAAAAATATAATCTGAGAAGCTTATTTTCTGTCATGCAGCCCAAAACCAAAATATTTTCGTTTCACAAATTTGAATTGTCCCAAATTCAAAAATAATGTTGATCGAAAACATGTCTTGGATTTTCACCCACATGCGTTGTACCGAATGTACACCACACCGTTATAACATGCAAGTGACCCAACTCCTGATCGAGAACTGCGAACTGCTCCAAGACATCCACCGACACCTCCACAGCATCGACGAGCAGAAGAACCACCAGAGGAGGTACCACCACCAGAAGTGGACCAGCGCGGAAGACCAGCTCATGGACGTCGCGATCCTGCTCTTCGGCCAGAACTACCGCGCGATCTCAAAGGTGGTGGCCTCCAAGAGCTCGGCCCAGGTGTACCAGCGACTGAGGTATCTGAGAGACCGGGAGTACAAGCTGCAGTACGACTGCTGAGTGAATTGTGTTGAATGATAAATATAAACTCTTTCACCAGAATCTGGACCCCTTGTTCTAGTCCAGCATCGCCTTCCTCGCCACGCTCTGCTGCTCCTGCACGGCCGGCTTCTTCGGCAGGCCCGGGACCTGGGGCGCCGCCTGTTGTCTGAACGGGTCTTGCTGTTTCTGCACCGGGACGGCCGAGCTGGGCTTGTAGTTTGGCACCTTTTCGTACGGCGACGGCTTGTTGAACTGCTGTGGAGCCACTTTAACCGGCGTGACCGGGTTCTTCACCGGCGTTGGTGGCTTCATGATCGGGGCGAAGGGCTTGTGCTCCTGAACCGCTTGCTTCTGAACGATCACCTGCGGCCTGGTCGGGGTCTGGACGTAGGACTGGGGCTTCACCTGTGGCTGGGAGATGTTCTCTTTCGCGAACGGGTTGGCGTTCTCGGATCTCGCCCGCTCCTGGCTACCGTTGTCTACTTGTTGGCTCCTCTTGGCCCTGTCGTCGTGGACCTTTTGGAGGAGCTCGAACTGCTTTCTTTTCTCGTACTCCGGTTCCGGGAGGGCTTTCTGAACGTCGGACACGTTGCTATTGCTTTGTGGAACGGGGGCCTTGTACGGGTTGTAGCCGTACTGGGGTCTCTGGTACGGGTTCTGGCCAGCGCCGAGGCGGCCCGCCATCGCGGCGAGGAGCTTCGGGTTCATCTGGATGGTGGACATCATTTCCGGGTCCTCCCAGTCTACATTAGCTTCGAGGGCGGTTTCCTGGCCGATGTTGACTTCGGTGACCGGAATAGGAGAGTCCTTGAAGTGGTCCTCCACGAAAGGCTGGATGAAGATCTCCTTCACGGACGGCCTCTTGTCCGGGTTGTTGCTGAGCATGGAGTAACACAGCTCGCGCAGCTCCTTCGAGTACTTGGCCGGAAGCGGGGCGTACTGGCCCTTGAGTACGTTTCTGTTCAACTCCTTCATGTCCCTTCCGTTGTAGGGGTGCTTGAGGGCCATAAGCTCATACAAGAGGACGCCCATCGAGAAGATGTCAGCGGCCGCGTTGTACTCCTTGTTCTACCAGATCTCCGGGCACAGGTAGAATGGAGTTCCGATCTGGGTCTTGGCGAAGTCGGTTTCAACGTCTTTGATCACCTTGGAGACCCCGAAGTCTGCCAATTTGTATATGGGCTTTTGTGGGTTCTTCAGGTTCTGGAAGCGCAAAATATTCTGGCCCTTGATATCTCTGTGCAGAATGCCTTGGTCGTGCAGTTACCTCAATCCAGACATAGATTGCAGGAAAACGCTCCATACGTCTTCTTCTGAAAATGGCTTCGAGGATCTCAGGCGTGCCTGTATTTCACCGTCTAGATCTCCGAGTTCTGCGAATTCTGTAATGATAAAAAGCTTTCCGCTTTCGATAAACGCTTCATAGTATGCCAACACGTTAGGATGGAATATTGACGCAAGAATTCTAATCTCATTTAATTAATCGGCTCTGTCTCGCTAGTCCATCTTTGCAACGTTTATTTCTTTCATCGCGTATTTTCTTCCGTCTTCTTTACGAGATACTAATTTTACTGTGCCAAATGAGCCCTACCCAAGTGTTTTAACGACGTTAAAGTTGATACTCATGATTTTGGTGTGTGGAATTTGTTTTTGAATTCATAATTTATTGAGATTATATAAATTAACTTATATTTAAAAATAGCACTTCAATGAGAGTTTGAATAGAAACTCAAGTTTAATAATATAATAATACATAAGATCAGGTACCATCAATGATTATATTGTAAAATATTATAGCAACTCATGAAATTAATATAAATGTTGTCACTAAACTTTAACTTATTCAACAACTTTGTTCTAAATTGAAATAATTTTGATGTCGCGGGCGTTCATCACCAGCAGCACTCTCTCGGCGCTCATCTGCTCCTGTCCGTACCTGGTGAGCACTTCGCTCCATACCTCCTTGAACAGGGCTTCGTTCTCTGGGCAGAACTCCAGGACCTCCACGTCTCCGGAGAGCTCCGCGTGCTCTCCCAATAATGAACCGATGGTCCATGAGCCCTTCTGGTTCCCCTTGATTTCCTGGTACTTCTGCGAGCTCTTGCTGATGCTGATCACAAAGCGGCCCAGCTTGTCCGATTCTAGGATATGCATAAGATTCATATGGGGATACCCGTTAATATCCATATGGCACATAGTTGTAATAGGATATTTTTGGGCTAGGTGTTTTAACGTGTTCCAGTGTGACATTTTGATCTGAAGTGGAAAGTTTAATTAAATAAACTCATTTATATAGATTAACTATCAGTTTCATGATAATTTTAAGTCAAATTGTATTAAACAAATTAGGCTCTGACCGAATTTGAATCTCTAAATTAAACAACCCATGTAATTAGCAATATCTTAAAAGATATCCTATATATTAGTATTCATATTTAGACATTTTTGACTGATTCAATTCAGTATTTGACCTCTATGATAATGAGATAACGATTTCAAAAGTTGATTTAGCGCACAACCATGTTTCCTCTAATTATCATATTATGATTACTTGTATATTACAATCAAGTGATCAACACAAATGATTCTTATTTTAGTCTCTCTTTTATGATACAGCGTCTTTTGACAAATCATAGCAAACTCTATTTTAGAAAGGGCATAATAATAACATACAATTTGTAAAGTGAATACCCCCATTACTATATTTTGGAAAGAGTAATAACATGTTATTAAATAACATACAATTTGTAAAGTGAATATAGAGATAATTTAATCCTACTATAGAATTCCAGAATAAAATGACTCACTTAACAATAGCGTGCCGGTAGTATATTTTAAGGAAAACTTTTGTTTCAGAATGACTTTATATAATACTATCATATAGGGCTGGTTCATACTAGTATTTTTTGCGGAAACCATTACCACTTCAAATGCCAATGAAAAGAGTTATTGACTGATTTTTGTTAGACAACTAGTGAATGACTATAGATCAACTTTTATCATGGTAAATACAAAAACTAACATATCCAAGCTAATAAAGAATATAAAAGTTCGATGGTATCAAAGTAACTTTGGAACATAGTTCCATATTTTGAATTGTGCAAAAGTCAATCTGGTCCAAACTAAAATATTATAATATTTATATCGCAGGTAACTGGATTTTAGCTCAATTCTTAATCTTTAAAGATATTCTGGTTTATACATATAATTTTGATATATTGGGAAAGAGGGACCAAATAATTTTGGTAAACTAGAGTAAATGATATCGTAGCTTCTTAATTTAGAAAGTAGTAACATAGATGATTTAAAGTTTCCACTTCGTTCTACTATTAAAGATTATGAATTCATCAAATCTTAAATAATTTATAGTAAGTACAATAACAACATATTATATTTTATTAGTCATCAACATAACAATAAACTTATTACAAGTTTTCATTTAAGCCTACTGCTTGAATTATAAAAATTCAATTTTAATAATAGGATCTAACGTATATAAATGTTTAGCTTTAATAAGCTGCTAGTATTCTTAGAACTACAACTAATACATAACGACAATATAAGAGCAACTACAAAATTTATCTTAAGGATCCTATAATAGTTAACTTCAAATTTATGTTAACTTGACTAATATGATCAATATCCAGTACTGGTGCTATTTTAATACATATCAACTAATGAGTTATAGTAATACATATTCCAGGTTGAATTGATAAAATCTGGTAGATATCGATTTTTAACGGTAACAGGTAAGTTTGAGTTCAATTATCGAGTTACACTTATATCGTGGGGTTCAATTACTAGAAGTATATATGACACTATATTTGATGGAAGTCCTTAGTGCTACCAATTTACTTAGTTTCTATAATATGTAAAATTATGGATTTGTATATCCTACAATAATTTTGATGTTGGGATATTCTTCGATATTTATGACATACTAACTTGGACTAGTAGTAACATAAATTAGATCCTCTAGATTAACTTTACTAATTGCTTTCAAAAGTAGTACTAATTGCAGAAATTCACTGTACAGCTGTACAGGAAAAGTAAATATTATTTTCCTCAATCTTTGTAGAACAGTATAAGCCTAATCTACTAATATAATTATAATATTGAATCCACAGTATATCGTTTATAACCAGAGTTATTATTGTATTATTGAACCTAAAAATTGTTTTGGAATAAAGGAGGAAAGATAGTGGAGAATAAAATAATAGTATAATATCACTAATAGACTTACTGGTAATAACTTATTAAAATATAAGACTCCTTTTACTTTTACCAGAAAATCACTTGAAATATAGGAGACTGATAAATTCTTGCAAAGATGTGAAATGTACTAAGACATCAATTATAGTTCTTCATCTTATGTCTAGTTATAACAATAAGTACCAGTCCTCAGTAAGCTGTGTGTAGTGAGTTATTAATATTTTTTCTATATCTTGCGTAGTGTGAAAAAATTGAAAAAAGTAGACGGACAAAAATGATAGTGAATATATACATATATAAGTATTAAAATATAATTCAAATCCAAAACAATTTTTGCACAAGCTTGTGCGTCTCGGCACTCTATTGTTAATGTAGTAATAATTTAACCATTTCATCTTCTTTTGAATTACAGTATACAATCAAAGATCACTTGACCTTCACCTCTGTAACCTTCATCTCCTGCGTGGTGATTTTAACCGTTTTCGCGTTCATCACCAACAAAACTCTCTCGGTGCTCATTTGCTTCTGCTCGTATTTGGCGAGCACCTCGCTCCAAACCTCCTTGAAAACGGCTTCGTTCTCTGGCGAGTAGGTCAAAACGGAGACCTCGCCGGAGAGTTCCGCGTGCTCTCCCAAGAGAGAACCGATGTACCAGGTGCTCTTGTTGTTCGTGTTTACGTCCGAGAGCTTGGAGGAAGAGGTTGAGATGCTGATGATGAAGCGGCCCAGAATGGACGACTCCAGGATGTGCATCAGGCACATGTGCGGGTGGCCAGCGGCGTCCACCGTGCACATGGTCGCGATCGGGTGCTTCTGCGCTAAGTGTTTGAGTTACTCCCAGTGAGACATCTTTGGATTATGAAGTGGAAACGGGTCAACTTCAAGAATAAACAATGGATGACGGGCGCGGTAAAATACAGCTGCCGGAGCATCGTAGATATAAAACTTCACACTACGTATTGAAATTGAAAACATTTTATTATTTGTTAAATTTAAATAAGAAGAATAGTCTCTTTAAGTTTACCAGATTTGTTCCCTCTATTTGTGATAACCAAGAAATGAACATTACGCCGCTTATGAATTGCGTCGTCAGAAACTAGATCCCGACCGAGTCCGACCTGGAGTTTATCAAGCGCAAAACCAAAGATGCGTTTAACATCGCGGACCAACGGTTTTACAGCGGATCAACGGCGTTGATGCTGGCGGCGGCCCTCAACCGAGTGGAGTTCATCCCACGCTTGATCTCCGAGCAAACTCTTCAAAACGACTACGGAGACACGGCCCTCATTATCGCAATTCAGAAGGGGCACGTGTAGATCGCGGAGATGCTTCTGTGCGAAAGATACCAGGTCGACACGCTGCGGCGAACGCCTCTCATGATCGCGGTCATGCACAGCAGAAACTCGCTGTTGCCGCAACTGATCGAGCTGAGAGGCATGAAAGACGCCTTCGGGAACACCAGCCTCCACTACGCGGTCGAGATGAAAAACGTAGAGCTGGTTAAGATTCTGTGCAAGTTTGAATCGAGAGCGGTCAACAACCAAGGGAAGACAGCGCTGATTCAGGCGGTGTACTTCAACAATCTGGACGTGGTGGACTACTTGGCCGACTTCGAGGCGAGGTTCCAGGACTACGAAGGACAAAGCGCGCTCATGCACGCGATTCTGGAGGGACGAACCGAAATCGCAGCAAAGCTGGTATTCCACGAGGCCGGACTCCAGGACATCTACGGGAACCCGGCGTTGTTCTACGCGATTAGATGCAGCAACCAGTTATTGATTGAACTACTGCTTCCGTGCGAGAAACAATTTAGGAACTTTGACGGGTTTACGGCGCTGATGCTAGCGGTTTAAACGAACAACGTCGCTTTGGTCAAGTTATTAATACCGTCGCAAATATAAGTGCAAAACGCGTACAGCCAGACCGCGCTGATGCTTGCGGCCTCGTGCGGAACCTTGCCCCGTATGAAGTAACTGATCTAGTACGAATCGAGGATGAAAGATTACAGAGGCCAGACAGCCTTGATGTACTCGGTGTTCCAAAATGATATCGAATGTGCGCTTCTCCTGCTTCACGAAAGCCAGATAGTGGACTGCTAAAACAGAAACGCCTTGTACTACGCGATATTCCTTGGAGTAAAAGACTTGTACAAAGTCTTAGATTTGCTCGAGTTCGACCAGCTCGTTCGAATGTTTCAGAGAACGTCAGTGACGATACAGATGTTTTTAGCCAGAGGTAACTGCATATATTTTCTAAAGCGATACAGAGTTTTTCGTAAATAAGATAGCGGAGGCCAAACGGCGCTGATCAGAGCCGTTCAGTCCGAATCATACGACGCTGTGAAATATCTAGCTGCGTACGAGCACGATATATGTGACCACCAAGGGCTGTCTGCAATTTAGCACGCGATATTCGTCAACAATTTTAGAGTATTTGGAGTGTTATTCTGGTTTTGGGCTGGAAATTAAGTGGATCTGTACAGATTCGCGCTGAAAAGCAAAGCTAAAGAAATATCTGATTTAAAGGAAAACGAATGCATGTACGCGGTTGACAAGTTCAAAAGAGGCATTTGCTTCGTCAAGAGCGTTAGCCAGTTAGATACCAAAGTTGGACACCAAGCTGACGTGTTTGACTTTGCTGACTTTTAAGAGAGCCAAATACCTTAATATCCGTGGAAGATTCTGAGATATCTTAGTTGTTTCTATTTATTGCTTAAATTACCATAAAGGGACACACAATTTAAAATGGGTATAAATTTTGTTAAGAGTATCAATACAAAATTGGGTCACTAAACTGATGAATTCAGTTTTACAGATTTTAAAAACTACCAAATACCTTAATACCGTAAGATAACTTAGTTGTTTTGCATTTCAGTTGATACATTCATAATTCCATCATATTATCAATTTAAACTTTTCACTTCAGATAAATGACCAACTTCAGCACTTTGAAGCACTTTGCTCAAAAATATCCAATAGCCACCACCAAACACATAAACCTGTCCGGGTTTATATAAGTCGACAGAGACCACATCCTAGAATCTGACAAGCTGGGCCGCTTTGTGATCAGCATCAGCAAAAGCTCACAGAAGTACCAGGAAATCAAGGGGAACAAGAAGGGCTCCTGGACCATCGGTTCATTATTGGGAGAACACGCGGAGCTCTCCGGAGACGTGGAGGTCCTGGAGTTCTGCCCAGAGAACGAAGCCCTGTTCAAGGAGGTCTGGAGCGAAGTGCTCACCAGGTACGGACAGGAGCAGATGAGCGCCGAGAGAGTGCTGCTGGTGATGAACGCCCGCGACATCAAAATTATTTAGAGTTAAAAGCAGCTGCAAGGATGAATTATTATATAATATATTATAAATTAAATATTCTACTTATTGGATGTCTGGATAGAATCAAAATATAACTCACAAGATTTTACTTCCGCACTAACTTCTGGCTCTTCTTTCTCTGAGGTACCTCATTCTCTGGTACACTTGCGCAGCGCTCTTAGAGCTAACCACTTCTGAGATCGCGATGCAGTTAGTCCCGAAAATAGAAATTGCCGACTCCATCAACTAGTCTTCTTCGCACGACCACTTGTCTTTCACTTTCTTGCTGTTGGTAGATTGATACCTACTTATCATATGTGCGTACTGGTGTATTTGGTTCAAAACCAGGTAGTTATCCTTGAGCGCATCTAGTATATTCATTTGTATCATTATAAGTGAAGTGAAAGCATAATTCAATATTGCGTTGTTCGTCTTATTTAAACGACCAAATATTTTAAAATTTATTTGGCTCTGACTATTTATTAAAATTGTAATTTTTGGTGTATTGTTAGAAACTCGCTTATATCGTTAATTCTCAGTTTCAGTTTAAATTATTATTGAAATATGAAAATGGGTACACTTGTATAAGTTGTTGGGTATCATATAGAAATCATTGTAGTGCAATTAAAACGGTAGTGCGTTTTGAATAACTTTCACTAGGTCAAATTTACTTTCAACTAGAATGTTTTGGTAATTGATAAACACGTTTTAACTTATATACTTGTAAAGATGGATTGTAACAATTTTAATCAATCAATCAATATTATAAATAGACGATGTATTGTATCAACAGTATAAATTATAAATATATTCTTATTTTTTAATATTTTCAAATCTGACTCACAAACTCACTTATTTTTGTTAACCTGATAGCCATTATAGTCTAGCATCCTTTAAAAGTTTCCTTTGGCGTCAAATTTATCCATAACTTCAACTATCTCGCTTTCGCATTCGTGTGGTAGGTTATTTGTTAGTTTATTTAGCCTAAATGTGTTGTTTAGTTCGTTGAACAGGTTTTCGTCTTTCTTTAGATATAAGTACAGTAGGTGGAAGCTCGGTCTGAAGAATGTCTCGTCAATGTTAAGAATAATTGAGTTGCACAAGTATTATTTCGTGATTAGGTGTTGTAGTACGCTTCCTGCGGCAGATTATCCGCACGATTTGATTTCGAGTTCTTTTTCCTTCAATTTCAGCAGTAGTTAAAAATTTTGCAGCATTTCATTTTCAACGTCTTATTTTGTTAATATTATTACTGCTATTTTGAATAGTTGAGTGTAGCAGTCGTCCGTTCTATTCCACTATAATATTTAAGGTATCTTCTCAACGCCCTCGAAGCTGAATTCTTGGTACATCTCATTTACGCTGGCCGTGTTCTGTTTTTGCAGCTTTTACAAAACTCTTTTTCTTTCCTTCATGCTCAGCACACATATTTTTAGCTCCTCAACTAATTACTTTTTTGAGCTTATCACATCACTTATTTCAGCCTGAACAGTTCCAATTACAATTAAAAACAAGCACAGTAGTCTGTAACTGGGCACGAAACACACATTCGAGTCCGTTTTCATCTCAATATTCTACTTAGAGACTTGCTCGTACCACACTGTCGGATTCTTCGCTTGAATTCGGGCGCAGTAGCAGAATTAATTTTGAACCAGCTGAGAGGAATTGAGGAATTCAGTTAAGAGCATCTGAGCGCACTCTTTGGACAATGGAGATGTTAATAGGCCTTGTCTTTGGAGCAGAGCAGTTTCCAGGGGGATATCAGTAGATAACTTCTTAAATTAAATTGTAATTGATTCTGAGCTAAGACCGAGTAAGGATTGAGCTGAGAGCTTGAAAATACGCAAGAGTGGGCCGTCAGCAGGGTCCAGGCGAAGCATCATCGGAGGAGTCGTGAACTTGAGCTTGTAACTCTAAAAGGAAAGCTTCGTTGACGTTTTGAAGTGGCGCGCAAAAATGATAGAATGGTGATAATATTATGGATTGAACGAATATTACATTTTTACATCCGCAGCACATTTTTATTAATAAATAAAATACTACCATACACATCTTATCTTTAATCAAATTTCTCGCATTGCGCTAGGTAGTAGTCATATCACTTATCCATGTTTAACCACCGGATTTCTACTCAATAAACAGCTAATTCTATCGTTGAAATCAATATATATTTTCCTTCTATTATTTCAGTCCTTCTATTTGTGTTTTAATTATTATGTGTTATATTATTTATATAACATAACTATTTTGTTTTGTATATAGATTTAGCTTCATATTAGAACGATTTTCAATATTCCTTATATCAATTTTCATTCATTATTACGACATGTGACAAAATAGACTAAAATAAAGTTATATTGTGGATAGCTGTGACATTTGCGAAGTAGGTGAGTTGCCACTCCATAAATGCCATTTGTTATTACAACAAATGCATCGCAATTAGAAATCCTGTGGTCAGAAGATTTAAGTGCTAAACCTATAGATATTTAGTAATTACAAGATTCATATAACAATATTTACATAGAAGGAACAAACTAACAAGTGTTTGATTATTATTCGGTATTAAGCCGAACATAATTTCTAGATATTGCGGGATGTACTATTAATTTATCAGAAATTAAGGGAAATTTGTAAAATTTAAGTGTGCGCAACTGTATTTGTTAGGAAGATTTTACACAGTCTTGCACTGAATTATTATAAATTTTGGATTCACAAATTCAGAGTAATCAATTATTAAATTTGAAAATATAAAGCTTATATGTCAGCGTATTTTCTGAGTTCTAATTCGACTACAACAATAGTTGTAAACTAAATTGTAACTTATGTGCCTTAACACTTAATGACATGGACATTGATTTGTAGCAATTAAATGGTACATGGAATACGTTAATATTATAAAACTGTGTTTTAATTGGGTAAGTCGACAACAATAAGTTTAAAGTGTCATCTGTAGAAGTAAGTGTCAATGAATAAAACTATTCGAATAATTTTATCGCCCTAGATAGCTTGCAGGTTCATTCAATGTATGTAAAAATTCCTAAGAATAATACATACTAAACAATTAATCTAAATTAGTTATCAAACATCAATAAGGAAAAATATATTTTTGCGATTGTTGAGTAAACTATATGCGACTTGGGTGTGGTAACAGATGCTTTTTCTTATATTAAGTTTACAAACTGTATATTAACATGCGATATTAACGCAATGAATTCAAAATTGAAAAGTACGTGCATTGAAGTTGAAAGAAATAACCAATTTTAGCAATTTGATTATAGAACTTTATAAGAAAACAAATTATATGATTATACAGTATTTTAACGTTACAAACCATAATTTCTGATTTTAAGAAAGTAAATAGTTAATTTAGATCAATTGAAAGGAAACTGGTAAAGTCTAGGATTTTAATAATGTTCGTTTACAAACAATACCGTGACATCTCCAGGAAGTATTAAAGCGCAAATCATATAAGCAAGTTAGTTTTCCTGTAATTTATCTGAATATTTCGATGTGGACACATTGGAAATAAACGATACGCAGATAGTTAAGACGTTTCCAAACGCAAACAAGTTGAAAATAAAGGGTTCGACTGTAAACGTGACTGAGTCGAATCAAACTACAAAGCACTTAATTATGTCTAATGTCAAGCTGATCATATTCAGTGTTCTGACCTTACCCTCCTTAATCTCAATAGATTTGAACTATATTTCGAGCACGGATCCTATTTACAGCTAGAAAGAAGCGATTATCCACTTCATTCGCCAGAAAAAGAAGAACAGAAACATTCTGAAACAGCGACTTAACCGCGTTGCTTACGAACACAAACTAATTCATATCGCTCATACTCGAATTAATTATTTGAAGCTTAATTTTATTTCTTATCTGTGCGAATATATTCAATATTCGTTTGCAAAATTAATATTATTCAAAGCTTCACTCAAACTTTATCTGAATTTTCCTGCATTCTGCAGCATTGCTTGTTGGCGCATGGTTTCTTGTTCTTGCAGGCGCACTTAGCGATTTTAACGAGAACCAAACCCAAAACGAGGGAGATGAGAACTTCTTGGAGTTCGTGGATGGCGTATTGACCGCAGACGAAGAAAACTGGGTTCTTGAACATGTTGAAGCCTTCAATTTGCTTGATTTCGTTGGCAATTTTGGCTCCAACTCTCACGTTGTTTTCAATGAGGGCTAAGTTGGCGACAATGGAGCGGTTTCCGGTTATCTCGCTCATGGCTTTGAGGAGGTATGGGGTGACAGCTTTTCCCTTGACAGATTTTGGCATGTTAGCAAGAACTTTGAGGATTTCTGGCTCGATTTCCTCCTTCTTGATTTCGAATTCTACTGGGATTGGGTTGAAGAGGAGGTAGCCTCTCTTGTTAATTCCAGCATCGTATATTTAAGCAGCTTCCTGAGCGGTGTTGATCATGTAGTCGAGCTTGATTCCAGAAGATCTGGAATAGAAAGCTGGCATTTCCTTAACACCAAAACCAACAGTAAGAACTTGATTTGTTTCAAGAACTTCAACAGTTCCTTATAAATCAAGAATGGCCTTGCAACCAGCAGAAATTACAAGAACGTCAGTTTTACCTAACTCAGTTAAATCAGCACTTACGTCAAATTCAAATTGATCCTGGAATCTGTGGACACCACCGATACCACCAGTGGAGAAAACGTTAATATGAGCTTGCTCAGCAAGTCTGGAAGTAGCAGCAACGGTGGTTGAAGCGGTTCTGTTCATAGCTTTAGCGAATTGAATGTCATGTACAGAGGCCTTTAAAGCGGTTTCTGACTTGCCTAATTCCTCAATTTGTTCTGGAGTTAAACCAATAGTTGGCATTCCGTTTATTATGGCAATGGTTGCTGGTAAAGCACCATTTTCAAGAGAAATCTGTTCTAATTTTAATTAAGTTTCAACGTTAGTTGGATATGGTAATCCATGTGTTATTATGGTTGATTCCAAACCAAGGATTGGAAGATTTTTAGATAATTGCAAGAGAACTTTGTCTGAAACAGCTATTTGTTTCATAAGTAATGACTTTGGAGTAAACACAGCAAATGTGACGATTAAGTACACGATTACTAGTGATAACATATTCAAACAGTGCTTTGTTTTCATGATATGAATGGAAGTGGGTTAAATTAAAAAATTGCATTATTGTATATTATTATATAATAGTAAAGTAATTGTTATTAAATTTACACTTCATCTATGTTTCATAAACTGAGATCATTTCACACACCAAAATCAATAAATGATCTTTGATAATTAAGTTGGTTTATTATTAAATAATATTTAATTAATTTTAATCATATTACATCATAACACCACGTGTTTATGGGTGTCTATCCTGAATAAAGTGTCTTCTGTTTTTCCAACTGTGAATTTGTAGATTAAGTGCCAATATACACGTCATTTTCAAAGTACCCTTCTTGCACAGTTCCGTTATCAAATTTCAAGCTTCCTTTTCCTTCTTTTACTCCTTTCACGAACTCGCCGGTGTAAACTTGATTCTTCAATTGATATACTCCACTCCCGTGAATTTGCCCGTTTTGGAATTAACCAGTATAAATAGTTCCGTCTGGGAAGGTGAGTTTTCCGCACCCAGTGCGCTGGTCTTCGTTGAACTCGCCTTGGTATGTGCGTCCGTCTGTGTATTTGATCGTTCCAGTTCCGTGCCTTCTATCATTAATGAAGTCGCCTTGATAAGAATCACCTGATGATAGTTTGAGCGTTCCCTTTCCGTGGAACATGTTGTTCTTAAATTATCCTTCGTATTTATCACCATTCGCAAAGGTTAGCTTTCCACTTCCTTCAGGCTGGTTATTAGCAAAGTCGCCCTCGTAAGTATTTCCGTTTTTAAGTTTCAAAGTTCCTTTCCCGTTCCTCTTTCCGTTGATGACAACTCCATCGAAAATGTCTCCGTTAGGATACTCGATCGTTTGAATATTCTGTTTTGCTCTTAAAAGGCTCTCGGCTGTTTGCAATTTTCCTTTAAATGCGCCATTATCGAACTGACCAGATAGAGTGTCTCCACTTGGATATATAAATGTGCATATTCCATCATAGAGGTCGTTTTTAAATGTTCCCTCGTAAATATGACCCTGTTTAAAGGTCATTTTCCCATTCACTCGCTGATCGTTCTTGAATACACCCTCGAAAACGTGACCATCAGGCCAAGAATATTTCCCCTTACCATGCTAGCGCCCGTTAACGAAGTCTCCTTCATAACGTTCGCCATCTGGCCAAGTCATTGTACCGTGCTAAAGGGAATCGTCAGAGAAAAAACCGTTGAACTATGTACCGTCCGCCCATGTATACGTTCCAAACCCTCTTTTTTAATTGTTCAAAAGCTTGCCTTCGTACACATCACCGTTTGGATATCTATGGAGATTTATTGTTTTACCTGGACTAGACATTGAATGGAGTGTTAATTTGATATGTTCAATTAACCTGTTAATAATTGATTTGCGACTCGACTTAGATTAAAAACTTAGTGATTTAAACTACTGTGTCTAAATGTGTATATCAATTGCATTTTATTAAATCGTTGTATCAATATAATTACTGATAATTATAGGAATTACTAATAATTAAAGATAATATTTTAATTTTTAATAATATTATTTTCATTTAGCCAATATGAGATGCTTATTTTAATATTGATCATGGATTTAAGAGCATTTATTTAATTATTATATATTAACAAAATAAGTTTTGGACTTCCTTTTAAATTATGATAAAATTAAATACAAAATTCAGTTAAATGTTAAAATATCATTATGCTACAAGTTTATAGTTATCCTCTAGTATTTCGGGGCTTGGCTCAGTATCCGAGCCAACGTACGCGTCATTTTCAAAGCGTCCCTCTTGAACGGTCCCGTTTTCGAATTCGATTCTCCCCGTTCCCTGTTTGTGCCCGTTTTCGAAATCCCCCTTATAAACGTAATTTTTGGTTGCGTATTTTCCGATTCCGTGTATTTGCCCGTTAAGAAATTGTCCAGTATAAATAGTTCCGTCGGGGAAAGTTAATTTTCCGCACCCAGTGCGCTGGTCTTCGTTGAACTCGCCTTGGTATGTGCGCCCGTCGGTGTATTTGATCGTTCCCGTTCCGTGCCTCCTATCATTAATGAAATCGCCTTGGTAAGAATCGCCAGATGAGAGTTTGAGCGTTCCCTTTCCGTGGAACATGTTGTTCTTGAATTGTCCTTCGTATTTATCACCATTTGCAAAAAGTAGCTTTCCACTTCCTTCAGGCTGGTTATTAGCAAATTCTCCCTCGTAAGTGTTTCCATTTTTAAGTTTCAAAGTTCCTTTCCCGTTCCTCTTTCCGTTAACAATATTCCCCTCGTACGAGTCTCCGTTCGGGTATTCAATGCTTTGAATATTTAATTTTGTGCGCATTAAACTATCCGCTGATTAAATTTTACCATTAAATTTGCCGTTAGTGAACGAACCTTGCATCGTATCACCACTAGCGTATTTGAAGGACCCTGAGCCGTCATATATATCATTTTTGAACGTTCCCTCGTATATATGCCCCTGCTTAAAAGTCATTTGTCCACTAACGCGTTAATCATTCTTGAATTCGCCCTCAAAATAACTTCCATCCACCCAAATGTATTTTCCCCTTCCATTCTATAATCCGTTTTAGAAATCTCCCTCGTAACTCTCACCGTCGGGCCAAGTAATCGTTCCGTGTGTAATATTGTCGTTTGAGAAAAAGCCGTTGAAGACTGTGCCGTCTGCCCAGGTGTAGGTGCCAAAGCCCTTCTTCTGATTGTTAAAGAGCTTCCCGTCGTACACGTCACCGTTTGGGTATCTGTGGATGCTCGTTCTGCTTTGCGACATTGAATTGGAGTGTTAATTTGATACGCTTCCATTTTGAACGGTAAATAAGGCTGAAATTAGAATGGTCAAATATAGAATATCATCTCTAAAATCAGATTTATAAATTAAAAAATAATTACAATTCTGGCTAACACTAAATTATATATAATCTAATAAGAATTAGTGATTATTTTACATATTATTTTACATATTTCTATATTATTTTCACTTAATCATTAATACATATACACAAGTTTGTAAATGTATTCAAATGTGCTCAAAGAGCGCAAAGATATCATCAACATTTTCATGTTTATTTTATTATTGTGCTTGATGAATAACAATATCTGACATTTCTCTACTACCATTATTAATTGATATAGATCTAAATTTTACGTCAACTCGTGATAATTCATCCCATATCAATTCAAAAGATTATTCCATTATTGATGATTTACTCTCGTTCTTGTGTGTTTTGATGTTTTGTTGTTAAGGAAGTATTTATGAAAGTTCCACAATTTCTTTTATATCATATATCTTTCGATTTTTACTCTTAATTTTAGTATGTAGTTAGGTGTCAGAACTTTTTGAATTCCGATCAATATGTTATTAATTAATACTAGGTAGTTTTTTCATTTGTGGAGTGTATAATACAATATAGTTAAAATAGATTCGTAATGCGTTGTTATTTTATATTTTGTGAAATATCTAGAATTTGTATTAAACAAATTGTTTAAAAATCATATTTTTAAAAACAATTTGAATAATAGCATCGTAGAAAAAATTATGTTACGTTATTTACAATTTTAACATTTAAATATATATTGGCATTATACCAGTATAGACATTTAATGACATTTACAGTATTATAATGTTATATTTGGTTGATTAGATAACTAATTATAGATAATTATAGCATTCAAAGTTTAAATATGTTCTCACGTTGTTATAAAGTATTAAATGCATAAAATAATTTCATTAATTTTATATTTCATCGTTATCATTGTTTGTTTAATTGGTGTAATACTTTAGGAACGATTATTTTATAGTCATTTGACGACTTATCCCATTCAAGATCAAATAATTCTGTTTTAAGTTAAGGTTAAACGAAAATTGTATTAATTGTTTCTAGTTTAGATTTAGACAGAATTCTAGGTAATTCAATATGCTTTTAATTGTTAATAGTTAATAAATTGTCACTTTGTTAAACTAATTCAGTAAAGTTACTCTGTACAATTTTACTGGTATGAATAAGTTATATTTTTGGTATTATATATTATTTAATTAGTATAAATGAAAGTTAAGTGAGTGGGATATACTATATATATATATATATATATATATATATATATATATATATCCCACTCACTTAACTTTCATTTATACTTGCATGGTCTACGTTTCAAGCGCATGTCTTCGCGGGCAACATACTCAATGTTGGAGAATCAGCCTCATACCCAGTCATCGATGGAAATATCCATCTAATTCTGTAGCTTCTTGGCCTTCTTCTTTTCGCTTTGACTTTACTTATTTTCCTACTGGGCAGGTAGGGATGCCTGTTTCAGAACATCTTCAATGTTCTAGACTTATTACAGGGCTTTAATTTTCTATAGGAGTATCTCGCATTGGGATCGGTTGATGAGTTTACGTTTATAGAACGCCTTTAAGATCAATATTAAGTTGGATTGAATCTTACTAATCGGCGACTTTGGGTGGTCTTCAACGTAAATGTCAATAACTTCTACCAAATCGCAGCATACCTACTCCTAATATTCTTTCGGATCAACATCTTCCCAATGGCGTCTTAACTCGCTTGCTTGTGCTTCAACTTCAATAGTTATGTTGCACTCGCTGGCTTAGGTTCCGCTGGATACTGTACTCGATTAACTCGACGTTTCGCTTGTGTGCTTTGATTTTACAAGTGGAATTTGCGACTGAGTTTTCTTGGTTTCTTGGGGTAAAGGCGCTTGTGGGGCTTCCTTTGGTTTCTGAACTGGGGTTTTGGTTTAAGAAACTTGCTTCGGTGCAGTTTGTTTGGGGTTTTGTTGATTCTAAGATTTTCTTGCGACTTCGCTCTTGTTGGTACTTTGGCTCTTTGATTAACCAGAAAGACTAGTGTTGCTGCAGTTGAAATTGTTTACAACAACTTGTTTTTAAATATTGATAGCTCCTTGGTTCGTCTAGGTGTTATCAGTATTATGAGTGACCTAAGGTGGTTGAGTTTATGTGTTCATCTAGGCTTGGATCTCTTGGCTGTGTTGCACTTGAGATTTCTACCTAGGTTTCTTCTTAGGTCTTATACTAGAATTCTGAGTTCCAGCGTTTGAGTTTGTTGTCTCATTGACTGGAATACTACTAAATTCCTCTGTTTGATCAATTTCCTATATGTTTAGTTCTGTTGGTTGATCTTGTGCTTTTCTAGTCTTTTTCCTGAAAACATAGTCTGTTTGTTCTCTGTAGTTGGACATTAGGATTCCAACTTACTGGTATAACCATGAATCTTCGATACCTACTTGTCGAAGTGCGGCTAATGATTCTGGATGGACTGTCGTATCTTTTCCGATAATAATTGGAGTGCAAGTAATAGGCTAGCCATTGACAGTTTCCGTTTGATAATGCTTTTGTTTCACAGCGAAGTATCTCTCGGTGTCCCAGGATATGCCTATGTCAAAGAACTGTTGTTTGCCATCTTTTATGAAAGATATGTCAGCTTTGTGTTTTTGGTCAGTTCTGTTGTTATTATTCTTGCTAACTTCTTTGACTTCTCTAACTTTGTTGGCGTCGATCATTTTATCGGCCAGCTATCTAACAAAGTAATCATGTGTTAAGATGTGATTTCTTTGAAGCTTTTTACAATTAAGCTCGTGGTAGATGTCATTCTTGCAGTTGCAAAGATCACATTTTGTATCTAAGCTTACGTATTTTTGCTTTTTGTTGAATCTCATGTCAACTAAATATTAGAACCCTTTGTTTGTGATTTAGTAGAAGTTATCCAGGCAATGACCTAGTTTTACTTCTGACTTCACGTTAGTGGGGTATTATTTAGAATTGATGAATTCGTGTCTGTTTTTGGAGAAGAAGTCTCTCGTTTCCTTATTTACTTTAGTCGGATCTTGGAACGCCATGTCCCTATTTTGAATCATTAGATCAAAATATGCTCCAGGGGTTATTAAGTCTAAGCCCCCGTCGTCCTTGCTGAGTAACATGACATCGAGTAGATCTTTGGTTGGAAGATCTGACTCGAGGATTTCTTCCATAGCTTCTGCTAGCATGATGTCGATGTAATCGTATTTATCTTTCGCATCAGCCAGTTGGGTTTCAGTTATGGAAGCTTCGAGGAAGGGACCGTAATTTGCTGAGGGGATAATGCATTGTTTGAAAATGAGATATTAGTAGAATTTGGGGATATCGTATTTTTATAATGCCTTAATCCTGGTTTGGAGTTATTTCTGTATTTGAACTGCTATCGGTTCGGAGTTGATTCCGATATTTTGTCCAAGAAATTCAATAACACCTGTTGTGTTTCCTGAGCTAGGGTCGGTTCCTTCGCATTTGTCTTTGTTAATCACTAGTCCGATTTTTTGGAACATATTTGCGAGTAACTCAACAGTTTGATGATATTCTCCTCTTTTGTGAAGAACAGTCAAATCATCTGCGTACATTACGGCTCTGTATCCTTTTTCGTCGAGTTCGAATAGTATTGGGTCTACGCATGCCAGAAATAGTTTTTAACTTATGACATCTCCAGTAGATACCCCTTACTTTACTCTTGGAATATCGTCCGCCCACCGTGACTAGAGGTGGTTGAAGATATATCGCCTGTCCTGTAAGCTTATTGCTGAGTTCTCTAGTGCTTACCTAATTTAATCATGGGGGAGTTCGTTGAACGCATTTTAAATATCTACTTTGACCACATCCCAGATAGTGTCGTCCTAAACTGAATTCTGAGTTGTGTCAGTTTAAGTGTCATCATTTTATGGTGCAAAGTGATTTTGATTGTTGTTCAGCATATGAGCAACTTGGAGTTTTGCACTTAGTAGTCCTGATTTTCTCCCGACATATTACCTGTGGTGATGAGTAATTTTGGTATTTAGCTGTCGTTCAAACAGTTTATGAAATACTTGTAAGACGGTTTCGCCTAAACAGATACTTCTATACCGTTTTTCCGTTCCCTTAGATTTTTTAGGAATGTAAGCAACTTCGAATTTGAAAATGTTATGCCTTGTACAAGGTTATTCTCTCTTCTTTAACTCGTTGAATGCGTCTGTTAGCCATTAGACAAATGTTTCTGTAAGTGTTCTTGTGGCATACAGGATGTGCAGTGGGCCGAAGCCGGATGGTCCAGCCGCCTTAAACCATTACAGAGATTAGATTTGGTCTTTTACCTGTTTGGTTTATAAGTCCTCCGTAGCTGGTTTAAGCACTTTATCTTCGCTTGTAGTGAGTTAAATTTCTGCGATAGGTTTGTCTTGAGGGAAGTGAATTTTATTCTGTGTGACTCTTTCTTCCTCTGAGATCGGTTCATATCTTTCGCCTGTAGCGTCTCTGTTGATTTAGTCGCTTGCTCTACCAACAGCTCTAAAGGTTTCGATGTGTCTCACAACCATTCGTTCAGTGTACTGCTTCTATTTAGCAGGAGAGTACTCGTAAGTGTCGACCTTTGGGGTGTGCTTTTTTACAAACTACCCCAAAAACTGATTTAAGAAGTTTAGTGCATTATTTTTATTCTCCTTATATAGTTAACAGAAATATTTTCCTTTTCTTTCTATCCAATACTTTTCTTCGTCGTTACACTTTTTAGTGAGTTCTACTCGTCTTAAGGTATTTTTTTCAAAATCGTCTAACAACTTCTATAACATATTTCCTCCCGGATTTTCATCGTTCTGGTCCTGCCTCTTGCCAGCTGTTATGAATCTTATAGTAGGCTGTTTGTTTTGTTTGCTCTACTATCCTTGTTACTAACTATTCGGTTATTAATTAGTATTTTGGTTCGTTGGTTCGTTGCTTTGGTGGTCTTGAGCTACCTCCCAACGGAATTACTAGTGTTGATAAATACAGTTTGTGAGATGCGAGGAGTGCGTCACTTCATTAGACGTGAAATGGCCGCACTAGTCACATATGTAGCACTATTTGAGATTTTCTTACAACTCATTAATGTGCGTTGTGATTTAACCATAGTAATGATTCATAAATTGATGAATCGGGTGAGATTTGTACTGTTATAGAAAGTGATAGTGGAGATCTTGTAATGTAGCAAATTGGTATTAACATAGGTAACATGTGAATGCTCGGTATTTAGTTATTTTCCTACTCGCTTCGAGCTATTTTAAGTGGTTTAATTACATCTCTAGACTAAAGTATTATTTTTAAGCCTGAGATGCGTTTTCAAACACTTTTGGTTAAGCTTGAAGCTATTTGTAGTCGACTAAATTATCCTAGGCGGTCTTATTGGCGTTTGCCGTAGTTACTTCTGCTTTTGAAGCTTTTACCGGTGCTGGTTTTGCTTCTTGAGTAGATATAACCTAAGATGCGGGTTGTTTGGATAGATGAGCTTTTGCCTGAGTAATTAATATTTCAGGCTAACTTTTTGATTCAATATTTATATTATGCTCCTCGAGTTGTGTTTGGTTGAGCATAATATGTTAAATTGGACTATATTGTTAAACCGGATGTGATTCTTCATACTCAAGTTGGCTGGCGTATTCAAGTTGATCACGATATTCAAGTTGATTAGCGTATTCAAGTTGATCACGACATTCTAGTTAATCGGCGTATTCAACTGTCTCAGCGTATTCAGCTGTCCCAGGGTACTCAGTTGTCCCAGGGTACTCAAACCGGATGTTATTATTTTCACATTATTGTACTAAATAATCACATTATTATACTTAGTACTATTCTACCTTTGCAAAGTTATTTTACTCAAAGTAGTTGTTGTTGTAAATAATGTTGACAGTCTTTTTACATTATTCACTCGACTCCTATTGTTACTACTCCGTTTGTAATTACAATTTCTCTTATTAACATGACTACGGGTTTTGTAAGGTATTCCTTACTTATTCTACTGGGTGATGACCATTGGGAAAATACCCAGCTTTGTTCAGGAATGAGTCCTGACAAATTTTACTACTGGTTTTACCGCTATCTGCGTCAAAGTCCTCTACAGACGATCTGCCGAGGTTCCTAGTAGAACAGAGTGAATCTGCCCCGTGTATTACCGTTTATGTAAGGTTTTGACTATCATTTGATTGATAGCTTTTATCAAATGTGTCCTTTTCGCCTTGCACCTCCATTGACAACTAATTTTAGCAAATATCAACAACAATGCCCTTTTGTTATTGTTTGCCGATGTATTCATTGTACATCTGTTTATTGTTTATTTATAATGGAAGAAAACGGGTTTACGTCATATATATATATATAATATATATATATAATATATATATATATATTATTTAATTATACTTGGATGATGAGTCATTGGATGTGGAATTATTTTCTATTCTGTAAAATAGAATCATATGATAATATTATGTTATAAATAAAAATATATTTAAACAATTTTCAAATTGAATCTAATTATATATATACATGAAAATAGTATGCATTATGATATACATTATACTTGTAAACCAGTAGCAATATAGAGAATTTTCATTTATATATAATCATATTCATCCATAATAGTAATAAGTTAATAGTTCACGTTCCTCCCCTGTAAAGAGGCAGTAATTACGGGTTTGGATAAATCACTAATATAAACTTCCACATTATTATCAGTTTACTATAATGAGCAAGAGTTTTATTATTAATGATAAGATGTAAAAAATTATTATATCTAAAAAACAGAAATAATAGTTACTCAATTGCAAATTGAGAATTAAATTAGAAATATATCTTTGTTTATTTTCCACGTCAAAGTTAAATGAAATGTCAACATATTTTGTGCTATTAATATGCATATTTAGCTTAATAATAAAATATTTAGCTTAATAATAAAATATATCATAATATTAATTAACTACAGATTCATAATTAGTTAATTGATAAAATATTATTCACACAGTCTTAGTTGTTCAACATCCTTTAGATAAATCAGATATAGAAACACAATTCTATTAGGCAATAGAATTTATTATATTTTCAATCGTCCATGAATTTTTTAGTGTAAATGTAGTGTTTCCATAATTGCGACCTAATATCATACCAAAATAGCTTTTACATACTATGTTAACATTCTGAATACTTGAATTACTTATTGTAAACCAGCAATCAGATGACCAACCAATAAATCCACCTGTGCTATTGCTTACAGCTGATAAATTTGTATTAATAATTGTCGTATTTTATATATCGAGTATATTATATATACTACCAACAATACTTCCAATATAACACATAGCATGAATAACTGTTCCTTTAACAGTACAGTTTTGAACAACAAAATATTATCCATTTTATTAACCTAAAATTGATCCTATTTCACCTCTTAATTCAAAAGAAGAAGTAACAGCTGTCAATAAGTTAATTGTTTCAGTATATGCTGAAGTTTCAGATTATGCTGCTATGATGCCAATGGCATTTGCGATGTATATTACACTAAAATCAAATTCAATATTTGCTTACTAAATAGAAATATTTCCATTATTCTATCCGACTAAACCAAATGAATAAAAGCTACAGTTACCATCTGTAACATATGAACTAAAGCATAAGTTTAAAATCAATATTTTGTTGGTATTAGAGTTAGAATAACCGATCAGCAAACCAGATAATTCAATAAAATCTGTAATGTAATTAAAATATCCTGAGTAAATAAGATTTGCAGTTTACAAGGTTGTATTTATTAAATAACTAATATATCCTCCAAATTAAAAGAATTTTGAGAATGTAGATGCTATATTAGATGTAATTTAACTAACAGTTGAGTTTCCAACAATAATATTTAAATAACTCAAGCTTAAAGTACACATATTTGTGTTTGAAAATAAATAAGATGAACTATTTCCAACAACAAAATTATATGGTGTTATTGAAACTTTTGACACAACTAACGTGCTGGACAATACCGTTATTCCTAAAAAAGTGAAAGCTGCCTGGCTATTGTAGCTACCCTTCACAGAGTAGTTATATATCGTCAGTATGCCAGTAATGCTGTTGATCAAGGCAAAGTTTCCTTGTAATGTTGAGATGTTCATACTTATGGCCAAATTGTTTATATTGTGGTTGTTCGCGCTTGAGTAGGTTGCTTCGATTAAATATAAGTAACTCATTACATTAAACGAAGTTTTATATTTTGAAAAAATATATACTTGATTGATTTCAATAATGGAAGCGGGGGTCATGAACGCCCCATTTATTGTCGTTTGGGAGCAAATTTGTATTTTTATGTTCGTAAACGCGGATTGACTTTAAAATAGTGGGCTTTGCTAAGAACCAGACGTGTAAACAGCGTCAACGATATTTATGAATGCGTTGGTTATAAAGTTAGCTGTGCTGAAAACGTATCCGCTGCTGAAATCGGCCACGCCGTTGATTGTGTTCGTAATCTCGAGAATGTCGAATGAAGTCACGTATAGCTGCTGGCTGCAAACTAAGTCTGTATCCGCGCTGTTTACTACGAACTTGCACTTTCCATCAACCATGGTTTGAGGTGAAACGCATTGACAAGAGCCATCTATCATGGACTAGCCGTAGATTACGTTACAAGTGCACGTATCAACAACTATGTTAGAATTTACTGGACAGCTGCAGGTATTTGAAGAGTTCAAGCCGAATATTCCACAAGTGCACGCTCCGCTCACAACAATCGCATTATTTGTGGTACAGACGCAAACTTAGTTTTGCAGAATCTAGCCAGTTATTGTGCATGTGCAAGCTCCTGCTATCACGACGGCGTTTTCGGGGCAAACACACTTGTTATTAAGAACAAACTAGTATATTCCAGGGCACTGACATACTCCATTTATAGCAGCCTGTCCTTCGACGCTACAGCTCAATAGAGCGCATTATCCGTTCTGCCACGAGTATCCGTATTGGCGGTTGCAGTTGATCCTACTTACAAAATCTTGTACTTTGTTAGTCAACTGTCCTATTTAAGATTAAACATTGTTGCTGATTGGCTGTTGTGCATCCAAAGACTAATTAATACCGTATAGATTGTTATTTATTGTGTTAATGTCTTTGCTGGTGGAATCCTTTGAAGAAGTTATATTAGCCATTAATTTTTAATCAACGCTGAGAATATCAGGATTCGGCTTTGTTCCGATTTAAAATTCTAAAATACTATTTTGTTCAACGATTTTACTCATGGTGTTCAAAATATCAAAGCACTCGCTTCCATTTAATACTTTACCTTCGGGACAAACACAGTCTTGTCCATCGAATACGAACGAATTCGAACAAACCAAAGATGTTGATTGAATAACTCCGTTCGTCAAAGATTACAAGCATAAACCGTACGTGTAGTAGCGATCGCCGCAAAGTGTACAATCTTTTGTAATAAATCCTGTTATTTGTACAAAATTAATTCCTTAGTACACAGAAAGAGCTTCATTTGTACATACCGATATAGATTACGCATATATTATTGTTGTGTCAGTGACAATGCATATTATATTTGCTTTCTGGCTTTCTGTGAAATATCCTGAAATATTGCATTCCTTAAAGTCTAATTCAAACTTATTAGTTCTTTATATCAATCCGCCAAATAAATTTCCACTAAATCTGAATTGAACATTCACTTTGCTCATGTTTAAATAGTTTAGGCCGTTCAAAACTAAGCTGGATAGAGTTGAACCCGAACAAATGAAAATATATTATGAACTTGATGTGTTTACATTGCATGACAAACAAATAAGCGCTCCAAAATCAATTTTATGAGTTAAGTTTACAGACAACTTTGAATTTAATATTTCTATTTTGTTGTTTACAAAGCCAAATAGGGCAAATGAAGGTATGGATTCTGTAGAAATATTGTAGTTAATATAAAATTTGTTAACCGACTCTGTATACAAACTGAAATGAGATTTCGTCTACTTTGAAAAGATTACTTAAGCAGACTAAGTTAATGAAATCAATGATGTTAATTTGTAACAATATTATACCTATTAATCATTTTATTTAAGTTTATAACTGCATATATGTAAATTTGTTAATGATTATGTATACAAATGTGTTGTAAGTCTCTGATAGATTAACTGTTATTATATAAATATATTTAGTATCATTGATGAACAAGGTGTGAAATATAATGTTTATATAAATAAAATAACTAGAATACATATGTTACCACTTTTCCTCTGGATGAATATTATCATTCAAACTGCATCATCACTGATTCCTCAAACAGCACCCAGCTTGAGAAGTGCAGAGTGGATGCAGGCTATGATTTGGACCAGGACCACCCGTACGTGCTGTAAGAGCTGCTCGACTGGACCGCGTGGTATCAGAACAAGTTCAACTTCGACGGCTTTAGAATCGGCTTTGTTAAGAACGTAGGTCACAAGTTTTGGAAGCTGCTCAGATAAGTTTCTCCCTGGTTCACCATTGGCAGTGCTTAGAACGCCACTTACGATGAGCTGAAGTCTTACACCGACCAAGAATTATATACCACCTTCAACGAACCTTTATTTTAGGCTATAAATAACGTATTTGGCTTAAAAAATTAATCAATGCATAAGCTTTCGGAAGTTTTCGAAGAAGCTGCTTTAACTTTAGGTGATAATGTAAAGGACCTCGGCATTTACCTCGACAACCATGATACAGATCGTTTTCTATCCAGTTGCAGTAACGACATCATGAAGTTTTCAAACGGCGTTACTCTTCAGCACACTTGGATAGGAATTCCAGTTATGTAAATGAATGGTTGCAATAACTACGAAAACGATAACAACTAGGAAATGTGGTCATTCTTGTTTGACTACGATGAAGAAAAGCCGTCTTATATTCTGATCAAGAAATTAAATGAAATAAGGGATAAAGTTAAGATTGATAAAATTAATCAAAAAGAATTGTTAGTTGCCGACGATTTCTATTCGTACGCCAGAGGTAATCAAATGCTCGTCGCACTCACCAACCAAGGATATTTCAAGAAACAGCAGATTCATCACATCGTTCCGAATTCTCCGTTCGAAAGCAACACAAGAATATGTGACATCCTAAGCAATGACTGCATAAACGTTAATGAAGACTAAAGTGTCGATATTTACCTCACCAACGGTTAGGCTAGGGTCTACATAAGAGAGTCCTTGATGTGAGGTTAATCCGAATATTATTTATTTAAACTTTTAGCATTCTTCATTATTTCATACTTAAAAAACGCCTATATAATAATGCTAAACTTAGTAATTATACTGTAAATTTATAATTATTACTGTGAGTACTTCAGTGAGTAGAAATTAATATATAGTATTAAAATAACATATATAAACACTATAACTTCACCAGAAATAAATTCAAATTAAAACAGATCACCTTTAATGACAACTTAATATTAAATTGTAAATATAACATAACATAACACTTCAGAGAATGCAATAAATTCTACACCTTAATGAATATATTTTGATAAGAATAAGTATACAGTAGCTGTAACATATTATAACCACCATATCAACACACATCATCTCTGAAAAGTTAATAACCTAGCATGTATTAATGTTATATAAATATAAAAGCACAGTAATAACACGATATAGTATAAAACAATACTATCATTTCTGAATTGATATAATTTGATAACATCTCAAAAAATTAACACTAAAAATATAGAATCCTTTATATACACATAGTTACAGAAGTTTTTACAGTACAGTTTACAGCCTAAAATGGTCATTCTGTACTCAGGCTGTAAGAATAACAGCCTTAATTACGAACAACCGAAGAATATAGAAATTGCACAGATTCCTCTCATGTCAACTGTCTCGTACTCAAATCAGAATCTGCGTAAGCTCTTCCGACCTAATTGAGTTTTTTTGAAGATCTGATATATCTTGGAACTAGCTACTATTGATATTAACTTTGGTTTAATAAATATATTTTTTAATTTTAACATAATTAACATAATTTATAATTTATAATTTTTCACACAACATATGTAGAGGTCGTGCAAATTAAAATTAAATTTATAGAAGAAGAAATAATGATTTTTTGAAAAACTGTCAGCCCTGTTTTTGAAATAAATTCTGTAAATGATGTAATGTAATCTAATGCATTAACTGACTACTAAACTACAATTAATACTCTTAAACAGCTAAATTTTGTGATTTTTAGTGGAGTGGTGAGCTGTATATCATTTTTTTGCCCCATCACCAAATGCATAAATATCATATTAGAATGTTCAAAATCATGTCAAAGTGCGTGTCAATATTATAAAATAAGACGCTAACAATTAATATAATTAAAACTCTCTTGTACTAGAATCTGCTTGCTCTTCCGACCTAATGGAGTTTGTTTTGGAGATCTGATATATCTTGGAACTAGCTGCTTCAAATATTAACTTTGTGGTTTAATAAATAATATTTAAATGTAGTATAAGTGCATATAAGTGCTCTATAATTTAAAATATAATAATAATTCCTTGACTATTAAAATGATTATATATTTATAATAATATTTTGTTTTGTTTTGTGATAGATATTATAAATACTGATATTATATACTAAACTAGACTTATATATAGTTTTTCACACAACATATGTAGAGGTCGTGCACGTTTAAAACGTTCCGTCCGAGCAGCCGTAGTTCTACGTCCCCGTTTTATTCGTTTTCGTGCAGCACATGTTCACGTTTTTGCACCAACTGTTACCTAAAGCCGTGTAAATTTTGTTGTAGTTCGTGGTGCAGTAACAGTTTGTACCGGAAAGAACCGCACCTGTAGTGCAAACGCAAGTTGAACCTGAAATAGTTGCACGGGGAGGGCATGTGCACTAGCTGCTCACCATCTTTGATCCAGTGAGTGTACATAAACAAGATGTCCCAGAAATAATTGAATTAGAGGGGCAGTAGCAGAGGCCATTAGTGAGAGATGCATCAGTTAAACAAGGGCACGTTCCAAAGTAAGAACTCTTCAAACCTATTTATTAATAATTTGGTAAGCCCTTGAAGGAGACATTAGCAGCGTAAGTTGCACCTGAGCCAGTGGTGAGATGAACGAAGCCACACGCACTGGAACCTATAGTAGTTAAAGAAAATGTGATATTCCACTAATACAAACGGCCTTTGTTCTCGTAGACCAGGCCGTAGGTGTTCGTACCTGAAAGAGACCCCGAAATAGACGCATTAAGAATCATCGAAGTACCTTAGTTTACAGAAACAAAACCACAACTAGTGGTGGCGGCTGTGTAAATCGAGAAAGTTGAATAATACAAGTTCATATTTTGTACTTATGCGGCTATACCATAAAAATTTGTAATTACGCTCATACAGTTGTAAGAAAATGTACTTCTGTTGATTTATAGAGTTTTTGTAAGATTATTTGCAATTCCGTAGAAGCTTGAAATAACATCATTTGATGTGAAGTTAACTTCCGAATCCTTGATATCAATGATGTACTCTGGTACTGTAGCTACTAAAAATGCAAAATCAGCGTTACCCGAGTTAGAAAGCTTCATATTAACCTGCATGTCCACTATTGTAACTGCTTTCCACATATAATAGAACAAACTGAAAGGCTATTTATTCAGATCGATTTCGGCATCTATTCTAACCGAGAATGTACTTATGTTAACTTACCTGAACAAAACGTTGTCAGTTCTTGTACAAAGTTCTCTGAATTATCCGTCGTCGAAGGTGAATGGTTCGTCCAGAACGAGTTGCATTTTTTATTAGAACGGTTCATAGAACACATAATTGTAGCAAAAGTCGAATTCTGCTATGGAGAATACCTACAAAGCGTTGATGATAACAATGTTTAGGAGCATTTGGAATGGTGAAAAATTGAATTAGTATTTCTTAATTGAATATATTTAAAGCAATAAGTAAATGGAAGTTGATAAATTCTGATTGATTCATAATTAAAAATAGTCAAATATTCGAATAATGTTGTGGATATTGTTAAAACTGATGAATTTTAATTATCATATAATTCATTCAATTCGATATTTATGATTTTAAGAAATTTGCATATTGTTTAAATTTTTGCAAAAATAAATATTCAGCTTTATGATATGTAATACATTTTGATTAACTTAAATATAGCGTACTATTTCAAATCTAATTTTAACTTTTAACAATCTTTGATGTGAAGTTGGTTGGATTATAAAGATATTTATCATTGACTATCGTTTATTTTAATTACCTATACATATAAATAATACCATACATACATTTATAGTTTCATACGTTTTTAATTACTTTAAATATTGTAATAACGTATAAACCTGTTATAAAATGTATGAGGCGTACTATTTCAAATCAAATTATAGTATATTGCAACAAGTCTCACAAAACATTCATTTATTACGCGCACTTAGCTAAACCAAATTTAAAAACATCTTCTTTTGTCTACATTTTAGGTTACTTTTATTTAACTGTTGATTAACATCTCTAACTTATTAATTTTAGCTTCTATATATTCCATTTACTTAACTTTCGTTTATACTAGCTCAGTACAGGAAACTCCACGCGAATGATCGTTAGTTCTATAGATACCATATTTTTAGATACACCTTACATTGTATTGGTTGTTAGCCACAACCAACGACTCGAGTACAAGCATCCAGGAGCGTAACGCGGCTGCTTCGTGCAAGCCGATCTATACGGGAATCCACCTGCGTCGTACCATCTGCGTTTCTAAGGAAGCAATGGAGCGGTTGCCGCTTTCCAATCCTGAAGGCTCGTTGATGGCATGCCCTTAGCCATACCGATCCTTGACGGCAGCTCAGCACTTTGAACTGGGGGATTTTACCTTCCGCAACCGATTTGGCCGAGCCGTATCTCAGGATGTTGGATGCGAGGAACGAGAAGCGCAACCGTATGAACCCATCATCGATCACACTAAACAAAGCTGGTATTTCAGCAATGACTCTTCAGCTCTAATGTCGAAACGCCAAGCCTAATCGTTCAAAATTATTATATATAACATGGAAGGATTATGCTCGATGTCTGACATAAGAACTGAAGTGGCACTGCTAATACTAGCTTAATCATTATATAATCATTTAACTTAATATTATAATACATTATTATATTGGATGTTGTCATGTAATTGTTTTTATATGTTTAACATATTTTATTATAAACTTTAATCACTTCATACGTTTGTAAAAGTTCCACATTAACTACTAGTTATGCCATTAGCTTGTAAATTAAAAGTTACTGTATGTGATACTCCTGGAGTACCTATTGTATTTTTAACAGCATCGATGCAATAATATAGTTATTATTATCCTCCTTGTTAACAGCACGAATTTACTTTTGAACAATATCCATTAATGTCAAAAATCAATTTACACATTTATGCAGATATTCCTGATGCATAAATAGTATTTTTTAGTTATTAAATATCCGCATTTTATGCAATATTTACATTATTTACATTATCAATTTATGATTAAAGTTAGTTAACTTTGTCTGTTATATCAGTTTTTAATGACGATGTTAACGAATTAAGAGTAATTATGGTCATTCCAATAGAAGTCAAATTAGAATTTATCGTAGTAATTTAAGATTTAATTGAATCTGTATTCGAATTCAATATGCTTATGTTGGACTGCATTTATAAAGTTGTTGCCAAAATATTTTATATTTAAGTATTTTGTACAGAATTATTTGTAATAGAATCCACTCGCAATTAAGCTAATGAACTATTAGTGTTAGAAATATAATTTTGTAAATCGCTAAATTTTGATAATGTAGTTACATTCAAAGTATTGATATTACTATTAATAGATGCTATTTGAGATTACTACGAACTTATTTGCGTTTCAATAGTTGCATTCATTGTATTAATTTTTATATTAAGTGAATCATTGACTAGTTATGTGTTAGTGTTCAAGGTGTTTAATTAATTTTGAAGTGAATTGTTTACAGATGTTAAATCTGTTCTAATCAAATCAGTTTTTGCAGTTAATTAATTTATTTCAATCTGTTATTAACTAGCGTTGTTCACGATGTTTAATATTTAATTATTTTGGATAGAGTTGTTTGCCATTGCATCTGCTCTGAGCTAATTCAGTGATAAATTTGTATTATTTAATTAAATATTAGTATCATAAATAAACTTTGTCAATTAATTATTAAGTTCAGTATCTCCAGAAATAATTTTGTTTTATAGATTAGAAATATTAGAATTTAAATCATCATAAATTAATTTAACATTTGTTTGTTCCGTTTATATTATATTATTAATTTATCAAATAGTTTATATACACTCTGTATCATTTTATAAATAGCCAAAATCACATTAACATAGTTCATCCAAAAATACAAAAGGATATTAACAACTTTTGGTAAAATTAACATTATATTTGCTATAACTTAAATCTGATAAACATAATCCATATATAGGAATTAAAAGAGAATTTCTACAAATATTTTAACATGTCATTTAGGGTTGTTCAGTTAATTTGATATTTAATTAATATTATAAATTATAATTTTAATTTATGTTTGAACAAATTTAAACTTATTCAATATTTATTAATATACTAGTATTTATATTTGTTTTACAAAATATATTATAATTTTAATTATTACTGTTGAAACTATATCCAACTATGGTTGTATTTACAATATTAAAATACATTTATTAATTTATTTAATAAATTAAACCACCAATGTTCTATGCAGTAAATCTAAATTGTATTGTTGTATGCTATATTTGAATAGATTATACAGATTACTACATCAGAACAGATAAACAATAACCACGTGCTTCGAATATTAATGATGATGAAATTACTTATAAATCACATAAGCTACATATTAATGAACCATAGGTTACTGAAAATTGTATTCTAACGTTAACTTATGATTGTGTTATAATTTAGTTATTGTTATTTACTCCAAATACTGCAAAGAAATTAACATCATTGACTGATAATTATATATTGGAATTTGTAACTATATCATTATATATAAATATATTACTTGACTATTATGATATTACTACACTAGTATTTACACGAATTTAATTTAGTATCCCTTATTTTTAGCAAAAAGAATATTATTTATTATCAACGAATATTTCACCTGTACATAATTTGTGTTAGTTACTTTATAATTATTTATTTACTAATATAATAGAACATATTGTGAACATGAATATTATAAAGGAGGTTTTTCCTTCTTCTTTCATAAATATATTTATTTTTATTTTAATAAAAATTATGATATTTAATGATAAATGTAGCCAATTGCTTCGTCCCGATTCAAAACCATGGTCCTTTCTGTAGAATGAGAGTCGGTTAAGAGGTCTCTATCACAATTAAGTTCGTTCAGTTTGTAAAATATTTTGTGATAGAGTATTCCATACTGAAATTAGCAGTATTCAAATACTGTCAGATTCGTACCAATTTGCTTTAATTATCGTTTAATTAGCTAAAGACGGCATACGCTTATGTATTCAAAAAGCTGTTGAATAACTGTATCTTTGACGCGTTTCATAAATTTTACCCAGTACGTATTAACACACATGCGTTTGTGATGATATATGAATATGATGAGTTCATAGAATGACCGGAATCCACAGATTTATAGAACAAAAATATAAAGTGCGAATAATTCTGAACAGGCTATCACCATTAACTAAGAATAATGATACTGTGTATAGAATCTGTTATTGCAGACTCGCACAGACAGAACTATCACTGGCTCTTGAATTGCGACATGTTTATTGATTATCGCGATTGTATTTTTTGTTGCCGGTTTACCCCAGCTACCGTCGCGATTCAGCCAAAACAAACACACCAGGAAAGTCTAGCAGGAAAGATGGTGACGTGGTAGGTGCTGTTATGCCGTTTTATCTCTACGATTTATAGTTTATCAGTGTCTTCTCGCAAATATATCTCCACACAATTATCGTTTGCACATAGCTATGCATCCGCAATATCATCGAAATAGCTGGCTGTGATATTAAGCTGTCTTTCAGGTACATTTGACGCCGGGCGCTTCGGCTGTAAAACAACAGTTGTTGAAAACGAAATAGAGCACATTGGTAGCAAACACCAACACACGAAAACCATGGTCCTTTCTGTAGAATGAGAGTCGGTTAAGAGGTCTCTATCACAATTAAGTTCGTTCAGTTTGTAAAATATTTTGTGATAGAGTATTCCATACTGAAATTAGCAGTATTCAAATACTGTCAGATTCGTACCAATTTGCTTTAATTATCGTTTAATTAGCTAAAGACGGCATACGCTTATGTATTCAAAAAGCTGTTGAATAACTGTATCTTTGACGCGTTTCATAAATTTTGCAGACGCGTAAGTAACACGCACATGCACGTTTGTGTTAATTATGAATATGATGAGTTCATAGAATGACCCGTCCACAGATTTATAGAACAAAAATATAAAGTGCGAATAATTCTGAACGAGAATATCACAAAGTAACTTCAGAATAATGATACTGTGTATAGAATCTGTTATTGCAGACTCGCACAGACAGAACTATCACTGGCTCTTGAATTATGACTGTGTTTATTGATTATCGCGATTGTATTTTTGTTGCAGTTTACTTGCTTCGTCGCGATTCAACCAAAACAAACACACCAGGAAAGTCTAAGAGGAAAGATTGTGATGTGGTAGGTGCTGTTATGCCGTTTTATCTGTACGATTTATAGTTTATCAGTGTCTTCTCGCAAATATATCTCCACACAATTATCGTTTGCACATAGCTATGCATCCGCAATATCATCGAAATAGCTGGCTGTGATATTAAGCTGTCTTTCAGGTACATTTGACGCCGGGCGCTTCGGCTGTAAAACAACAGTTGTTGAAAACGAAATAGAGCACATTGGTAGCAAACACCAACACACGAAAACCATGGTCCTTTCTGTAGAATGAGAGTCGGTTAAGAGGTCTCTATCACAATTAAGTTCGTTCAGTTTGTAAAATATTTTGTGATAGAGTATTCCATACTGAAATTAGCAGTATTCAAATACTGTCTGATTCGTACCAATTTGCTTTAATAATCGTTATATTATCGTTTAATTAGCTAAAGACGGCATACGCTTATGTATTCAAAAAGCTGTTGAATAACTGTATCTTTGACGCGTTTCATAAATTTTGCAGACGCGTAAGTAACACGCACATGCACGTTTGTGTTAATTATGAATATGATGAGTTCATAGAATGACCCGTCCACAGATTTATAGAACAAAAATATAAAGTGCGAATAATTCTGAACGAGAATATCACAAAGTAACTTCAGAATAATGATACTGTGTATAGAATCTGTTATTGCAGACTCGCACAGACAGAACTATCACTGGCTCTTGAATTATGACTGTGTTTATTGATTATCGCGATTGTATTTTTGTTGCAGTTTACTTGCTTCGTCGCGATTCAACCAAAACAAACACACCAGGAAAGTCTAAGAGGAAAGATTGTGACGTGGTAGGTGCTGTTATGCCGTTTTATCTGTACGATTTATAGTTTATCAGTGTCTTCTCGCAAATATATCTCCACACAATTATCGTTTGCACATAGCTATGCATCCGCAATATCATCGAAATAGCTGGCTGTGATATTAAGCTGTCTTTCAGGTACATTTGACGCCGGGCGCTTCGGCTGTAAAACAACAGTTGTTGAAAACGAAATAGAGCACATTGGTAGCAAACACCAACACACGAAAACCATGGTCCTTTCTGTAGAATAAGAGTCGGTTAAGAGGTTTCTATCACAATTAAGTTCGTTCAGTTTGTAAAATATTTTGTGATAGAGTATTCCATACTGAAATTAGCAGTATTCAAATACTGTCAGATTCGTACCAATTTGCTTTAATTATCGTTTAATTAGCTAAAGACGGCATACGCTTATGTATTCAAAAAGCTGTTGAATAACTGTATCTTTGACGCGTTTCATAAATTTTGCAGACGCGTAAGTAACACGCACATGCACGTTTGTGTTAATTATGAATATGATGAGTTCATAGAATGACCCGTCCACAGATTTATAGAACAAAAATATAAAGTGCGAATAATTCTGAACGAGAATATCACAAAGTAACTTCAGAATAATGATACTGTGTATAGAATCTGTTATTGCAGACTCGTACAGACAGAACTATCACTGGCTCTTGAATTATGACTGTGTTTATTGATTATCGCGATTGTATTTTTGTTGCAGTTTACTTGCTTCGTCGCGATTCAACCAAAACAAACACACCAGGAAAGTCTAAGAGGAAAGATTGTGATGTGGTAGGTGCTGTTATGCCGTTATGAATACATGGCAATTATATGTCTCCGTTAGTTATAAGGTGCACAAGATACTAAGATGTCTAGGTAGAATTTAATTTTAACACTTCTGCACTTATAGAAATGATTTATATAAATGCAAAAAACGGAAAATAGTTAGAAGAAGATACTAATTTATAATCCAAAGAAATTAAGTTTTTAAAATATTGCTACTAATCGTTAGAAGCACTAATAATACTATAATGAATTTCTCAATCCATAAAATCATTGTTGATATAAACAATTTTCAGAATTATATTTCATCTAGATTTCATACAGATTGAAAATAAGACGTTAACAGTAAAATGCTTTTGTCAATTTAAAAGTATATTTACAGGCACAATATATTATCAAATAACATAGCTATCAAATAACAACTTGTGTTCACTTCTCATCCACAACCATGTGCTCCTCTCCCTTATCGCACCTCACGATGTGAACTTTGTGCGCGTTCAAAACGATCAGAATTCTTTCCTTCCCGAACTGTTCCATTCCATATTTTTCCAAAACGTCGCTCCAGTTCTCAATGAAAAGTTGTTCATTTTGTTGAGTAAAATTTAATAATTTAACTGAGCCGGAAATTGCTGCGTGCTCACAGTTAACAGACCCAAGGTATAAAGTGCACTTTGGATTTAAAACAAGGGCCTGGTGAAGGGAGGAATTGGAATTTGTGCTGAGGACAAAACGGGACAGCACGTGCGACTCGAGGACGTGCATGGACTTCATGTGCGGATAATTCTCGATGTCCTCGTAGCAGATTGTTGCAACCGGGTACTTTTGCGCAAGGACCTTTAACCTGTCCCAGTACGGCATTGTAAAGTGGAGTGAAAAAGTTTACAAAAAATAATATTAAAATGTACATATTTAACGCTAGTTTATAAAAGTAAGCTCATCTGTGTTATAATCCATAATTTCGTCTTATTCTCGCTTCGTAATCTGTAGCGAATCAATAGAATAAACTATACGTGAATATAGCTATTCGATATATTGGTTAGAAAGGAGAGATAAAAAGTAGAAAAGATCAGAGAGAGAAACAGAAAAGGACAATAATTTACTAATATATCTAGATAACAAAAGACGTTATCGCTTTTTGGGATATATGACTATAAAATATATAATTCTGTAATTGTAATTCTGTAGTTGTTCTATATCTTAGAAATTTTAATGTAAATAATACTTTAATTTAATGAAAAAACCATTTACAAATTATAGTATATTTAGCTTATATACACGAAACATCTCCATCGTAGCACTAACCAACTTTGTTGTAGTTAACATCGGATATAACAAGTAGACCACGTTTGTGCGCTTCAGCGACAAGATCCTTCAAATCTTGGTCGGATCCTTGCATCGGGTTGGTCTTATAGAAGTCGGATGGCCAGTATCCTTAGTATTGCACTTCTTCGTCTTCAGCTTGTTCGATGGTTGGAGAAATCCAAATTGCGGTATAGCCGAGGTTCTTGATGTAATCAAGTTTTCCTGCCATGCTTTTAAGATTACCAAAACAGTATTCTCTTTTGTCGATACATTCATCGCCTCCCGCAAAACGGTCGGTTATGACTTGGTAAATGCGTTGCTTGCGGAATGACTTAGGGTCGGGGAATGATAAAACCAATGTTGCTAACATATTTGTTGTGAGGTGAAAAAATATACAGATATGCGTCAATATGATATAATATAGATAAATATTATTTATACAAATGAAGGATAAGAGAAGTATTGATTTGAATTAATATATTAGAAACAAAAATATATAATATACATACAAAATACACAATTAATAGTTTATGTTTGAACAAAAATAAATTTAGACAATATACTAAGAAGATAAAATAATATATAAAATAATATAAAATATTTGAATCAATGTATGAAAAAAGATTTGGTGTATAAAATTATATCATAATAATATATATGATCAGATTTAATTTGTATCCTACACCTTACTTGGCTATATTTGTATCTTTTATTGCTCAATACTCACAACGCAACAATCAAGTAACTTTCAATTTAATTCAGTACCTCAAAACATCGGGTTCAACTCAGAACTGCGGTTTCATCTAGGTTACATCTGACTTGGCCTCCATAAGTACAGCTTAAATTAACTTCTATGGATTCAGTTTTAATCCAAGTGAGTTAACTTCTTATGGCCCAGGATTGAATTGTCCGTGCATTTAGGGTGCATTACTAACACAAGGATTGTGCGAATGTAAAATAGGGTCTTCTTTGGACAATAATAAATATTATTTATGAAACCACAAAGTTAATATTTGAAGCAGCTAGTTCCAAGATATATCAGATCTCCAAAACAAACTCCATTAGGTCGGAAGAGCAAGCAGATTCTGGTACAAGAGAGGAATCTGTGTAATTTCTTATTTATTTTGGTTTGAAAGGAAACATGTTGACCATAATATACGTAATTTACGATTTGATGCATTCTATTTTCTATCATTTGTAAAACAGATACAAAATCAAATATTACATATCTCACAAAACAAAATAACACACATAATATATTAATCTTTATATTAAATATTATTACACCTGAGACTTCCGACCTAGTAAGGAGGTGATAAATAAAACAACAAATGGGTTCGAAGTTGAGGTAAACGGAGCGAATTAAACAACTAATCACATTTAGGGAAGATATATTTGGATGTGCAAGGTGGGATACATAACCGGCTTACCTACCTACCTTATCCTATTCTACAGCATACAATTACAAGTGTATTGACTGATTGAATAACAAGAAATTATTTATTTGAAATAAAATATATCTGATATAACAATATAAAAATTTAAATAATAAAATATACTAGAACTCTTGAGGATGAATGTATATAGGCGGGACTGTCAGCATGAAGTGAAAAGTGACATTTGTTTTTATTTGTATACATATTATTATAACTTGTATTTTATGGGCTGACCATACGTTATGAATTTTACTTTAATAAAATGACTCACTGTAACCTAATTATCGGTTCAATTCAATCATTCCATCTTCATCTCATAAATCATGACAATCTACAAATCCACACTTAGTTACACAATAACGCTACCGCAAACTAAATATATGATATGTAGCTAGATATCCAACGTAAAAGTAAAATAGATTTGAATTACAGTTTGAATAATTAAGATAAAAGATACAAAATCGAATTTATTATAACCTGTCTATAAAGTTAATAATATTGGCTTTCAAGTTAATTTTGTAAAAATATTTTTGTATTGTTATAGGTTATAAAAACCTATAATAATACATATCTTCATTTGTATTTATATTTTATTAATTACAAATATTCTAGAATTTTATTAGTATTTTGTATTAAAACGGATTTGAATACAGGTTTTATTTTACAACTTACTATATGTAATATAATATTACAACAAATTCATAATACAATTTATGTTTCCTATACAGCTTCCACTTCCTAACATGCTTTTGAATGTATTGCGCTCAATGTAATATTAAGTGTTTTCTATATCTGAGTTTCAATTTTGTTATAATTACATATATGAGTCTCCATTCTAAGAAAATTTGAGTCTTAACCTGACAACATCATTCACGTTTGATGGGCTGGCTACATCATAAAAATGTACACAATATGAGAACGTTATATTCCGCAAAATAAGCAATCCAGTTGTTTAATTATAACTGAACCTGAATGTTGACACATAATAAACTTCTTTCTCCCTATTCTTTTACATTTTTACGAACGTTCAAATTTAGAACTCGTTTATTAATCTGAACTTGTTGAATGGATCAGATAAAAACGCAAGTTTGTTAGTTCGCACGTCTCCAGAGTTCAACATTGATATTTTTGCTACGACCTATAATGTTTAGACAGATTCGTCTAGCTTCAAGAATATCTACGGTATTTCAAGAGAATTAGATCATCAACTCACTTTGAACCAAACTTCATTTACTTTCACTTCAAGCTCTTCAGGGATCACCAACTTCTATGGTTTGTGCTACGAAGCCGAAAGAGTTCTAATTGAGAACTGTTCCTTCAATTTCAATGTAAATGCTTCTATAGCAGTTGGAATGTTGTATATAAGCACAGGAGTTATCTAACTTCTGAATATTACAATGAAAGGCCAGCTGTCTGGTGTTAACACCTACGGATTCATCTATAACGCGAAGGCTCAAGTTACTTTCAATTTAATTTAATATTATCTTAAAACATTGGGTTCAACTCAGAACTGTGGTTTTATCTAAGTCACTTCTAACCTAGCATCAATAAGTACAGCTTAAATCAACTTTTATGGATTCAGTTTTAATCCAAGTGAGTTAACTTCTTACGGTCCAGGATTGAATTGTCCATGTATTTAAGGTGCTTAATTAACTCAAGGATTGTGTGAATGTAAAATAGGGTCTTCTTTGGTAGGAAATGTTTGCCAATGTACGAATGGTGCCATAAGATCAGATGAAAACTGTATTTGTACAGCCGGCGCAACTATGGTAAATGGAGTTTGCGTTTGCACATCTGGAGCCAGTTTGATAGGTGGTATTTGTGTGTGTACGTCGGGAGCTACTTTAACTGGAGGAGTTTGTGTTTGTGTGGCTAACTCTCTCTTAATTTCTGGAATTTGCGTTTGTCAGCCAGCTTATTCTTAGCTTTAATCAGGAACATGTGTTTGTACTCCTTAATATTCAATCATGTCCGGAAATATCTGTGTTTGTACTCCAATGTATTCATCTTTGATAGGTGGATTATGCAAATGCACTCCTACGACATCATTCATGAATTCTGGAGTTTGTTCTTGCCCAGTTAATTCTCTAATTTCGGCATCCGCTTGTGTTTGTCAGCCAGTTTATTCTTCAATGTCTGGAGGTGTTTGCGTGTGTACTCCATCATATTCAGTTATGTCAGGAAGTACATGTTCATGTACTCCTTCGTATACAACGATGGTTTCTGGAGTTTGTACCTGTCCTGTAGGAGCTAGTTTGGTTGGAGGAGTTTGCGTTTGTACAACTGGTGCAACTTTAACTGGCGGTATTTGTGTCTGTACAGCAGGAGCTACTCTTACAGGCGGAATATGCGTTTGTACTGCTGGGGCAACTCTATCAGGTGGCATTTGCCAATGTACTCCAGGAGCTACTTTATCTGGAGGATTATGTGTTTGTACAACTAATGCTATCTTATCAAGTGGGATTTGTGTGTGCTAGCCGGCTTATTCGACTTTATCTGGTGGGGTTTGCGTTTGCACTCCATCTTATACTACGATGTCAGGGAACACGTGTACTTGCACACCTTCATATTCAACAATGATTGTATTTGTACATGCCCCACATGGAGCTAGTATGGTAGGAGGAGTATGTACTTGCACTGCTGGAGCTTCAATGAGTAGCGGAGTTTGCGTTTGCACAACCGGCGCCACTTTAACAGGAGGAGTCTGTGTTTGTACAGCTGGAGCTGTTTTATCAGGAAATGTTTGTTAGTGTACAACTCCTGGCTCTTCTCTATCTGGAAGTAAATGTGTTTGTAATCATGATTATACACCGGGTTGGGCTTGGAATGGAGGTAACTACTGGTGTAGTAATATTCACGCTTGTTGTTCAACTGAAGATGCTGGACCACATTTTATTTGTTCAAATGGAAATACGTACACTTCATCTGGTTAATGCACCAAAGTTGGTTATGTTACTTGATTCATATTTGATACTTTTTAATATTTATTACTTTTTTATTATATTATATATATTCTCATATATCATATTACATATTTCTCATATATATATTCTCTTATTATATTATATATATTCTCACTTAACTCAAACCTCATCAATACATACCATGTTAACAGAGAATGAAATTCAAAACTTAGTAACTGAAAAAGAATTAGATACACATACAGGATTGCTAAATTTAGAGAATGACAATCGAGATTATTAAACTTATATTACTATTTTAATAATATTTTAATGGATTTTAAAATGGTACTATATCAACTAAATAGAACCTATATTATAAATATAAAATGAAAACTACAAGTCTATCTCTGTTTCTATCTTATAATTAAATAACGTAATTTCCGTTAATATTATTTTGGAACGTATAAATATTAGTTCACTCCAAATGTAGCAACAAATAGATTTCAATTTAATATTTTAAAACGAGAACAATTACAATTAGGACTATTACGAACAACCGAATAATTAATGGTCCAGTTAATTCAGTGAAGTTTAAAATGCGTTTTAAACCACCGAATAATAAAATAAATGGGATGACTGGAACACCACAAATTCTGGCTGGGATTTTTAACCGTTTGAACCGCAATAAATACAATAATATACTGTGGACTAATAATAACCAAAATAAACAGATTAACAACCATAACAAATAGATTAGACAGACTAAAATACAAAATAAGAAGTTTAACCACTCAAAGCTGAATAAAAATAAATAACTGCACAAAATTAACCAGAACCATAAGCAGTATCGCTGGATGAAAAATTAAAAACATTGAATTAAAATTAGGTTGTCATTCCTTCAAGAGCTAAAGTTTAAAAACCAAAAATGACCAGATCAAAAGATCACGTAAAATAATCTTTTGATACAGAAGTAGAATAAGTTTAAAATATTGCTGAACTAGATCTATTTCTAAAACAGGCTGAGAAAAATGAAAGCAAGAAGCCAAAAGTGGTTTCTACACCGAAAATTGAAGACGTAGAACACTACTTGAAAACAGAAAAACCAAAAGTTGTTGATCAGTTTTCAATTGACTGGAAAAAAGAGGATGAAACAATCTAAAAAGAGAAAACAACTCAAAATTTGCAGAAACTGTTGAGCAGAAAGTTACCAACACCAAAGAGCTCGCATAGAGATGCTTTATACGAAACCGTAATATTAGAAAAAGAACAGCCAAAAATAATCTAATCAGAGATTCCGGAGAAACCAGTTCCTGAAATTAAAATTTCTAATAAACAATAAGAACCGGAAAAGAGCGAAAACTCGAAGAAACGTACCTCAAATAGATTATCAACAGACATAAAAAGAGTTCCGTCGGTTAGAGATGACCTGATGAGTCTAAACATGAAATCTACAGATAGACATCTTCAAAAATAGATTTACCTGAGCACTCATCAAATCTAGACAGTGAAAAATGCGCAACAAATAACCCATCTCCAAACAATAGCGGAACTTAACGAATCCAAATCTATGATTTAAAATGAAAATCAATCAAATGAACCTTAATTCGTTAAGTTTAATTCAGAACCGATTGAAAGCGCTGTATTCACACAATCCTTAAATTTTAATTCGGAGCCAGAACAAACTAACGACTTAGTGAACGTTAAAACGTAAAATAATTTTGAAGAATTTTAAAAAGAAAATATTGAAATATAAAATGAATAAATAGAGATAATAAAAGATAACAGTAATGAGGAGATATAAGTTATTAACTAAAATTTAATTCTAAAAGAACCATAAATAATCAAATAAATTGAAAGCTCATAAGAATCAAGAAGCTTTGCGCTAAATCACTCAACCACTCACTTATAAACACTCACAGTCGATTCATAAATGTAAACAGAATAAATAATTGAACCATAAGTTGAAATTAAGAACAAAAAACGAAACCTTGTTTTAGATAAAATATATTCACACTCATACACAACAAAAACTAAATTGAGCCTACACAAAATACAAAGCCAATGTTTTACAATTGAACCAGAGTTATAACTAGAGACTAAAGAAGAATCTGACAATATTCTATATAAACCAGAAGGGAAAATGAAAATATTCCAAAGAAAGGATGAAAGTAACGTGATTTTTAAACACAAAATTATTTGTGTATCTCCTCTATAAAACAGCGGAAAAAGAATTTAAAAAGTACAAAGCTACCAAAAGAAAATAAAAGAATAAGCAAATCAGTCAATGTTTTACTAAGAACGAATGATAAAAAGAAGTTAGATTGCAGAATGAATTTCAATTATAAGTCAAATCATGTTGAGTGAGTCAAAAGTAACTTTGTAAAGTCTATTACATGACCTATATATACTAAATTGAAATACAGACATTTGATCTTATATTATTAAATAAATAATCAAAACTTCCACGCCATATATGAGTTCATTGGAAAGTTTTGAGAATTAGCTAGATGAATTCAAAACATTTATAATTAATTCGAGGAATACGTAGGTTACAGCTGTTATGTATTTAAAGGAGAACGGTGATATAGAGGGGCCAAAATCTACCTATATGGCAACGTATTTGCTTGAGTAGCGCCTCGAATACGCGATGACGGCTATATCGAATTGTAGAATAAGGTAAGGGTAGTTGAATGCGATTACGAAAAATATTGCTACTTATACGCAGTAGTTATCTCGTTTGCAGTAGTGCATTTCGTCTTCAACTGAAAGCGAGCGTTACACCGTGCTTCAGAGTGTGCAGAATTTTTTCAAGACGCAGCGCATTCGTCATTAGTTGATTTACAATTACAACTCCTTTTTGAAGGGCGACAACGCCTTTTAGTCCGCAATTTGCGATATATTGAAGTTGAAGCAGGTGAAGCGGTACGAGGGCGAGTACTTGTTCCGAATTAACAGCAAATTGGAGCTTATTGGTCCGGCCTACAGGTAAACTGGCGAGCCGCGGTACATCTACGACAAGCGCGTGTTCGTGCACAAATCCGTTGAGTACCTGTTCACCTACGACCGGGACGCGTGTGTTAAATACGACTGGCTCAGCAGTTAGTACTGCACATTTCAGGGACTTTTGAAGGAGAAGGACGCGCGCATGTTCTCCTTGTATTTGTCTGATTCAATTCAAAGTGTATAATCATAGTATGATCAATTCTACACGAATATTGATTTCATAAAAGAAAAGTTAAAGACCGGAATTAAAACGGAGCAAACGGATCTGTACGAAAGTGAGTAATACCTCCCAACGTTCGACGAACTATTTCACGAGCTGGAGTCATCTGACGGTGTGAGGGAACGCTCACAATCTATACTTGAACAAGACGTGTTAGTTTATTGTGAGGAATATTCTCAGAAGCCCCGTTCGCGGAGGAACAGCATTTGTAAAATACAACAGGCGGCCGTGCAAACGAATGTAAACTAATTTCCACCCCTATTCAGTTAATTGTTCGAATAACTGATTGAGTACTTTTTCGGAGCACAATTTCCACTCCACAATTAATTCAACGAGCTGAAAAAAGTGATTGAGCAGGTAAACAGCGTTTACTGCAGCGAAATACTGCAGTAGGTGCTGGACAACGACGAACCAACAACAATCCAAGAATTAGCTACGTAATTATTCTATAATTACGAGAAATTCACCGTATTCTGCAAAGAAGTGCTCGGAATTACGTGGGAACAATTCGACCCACACGAACTGGCCAAAATCGACATGAAACAAAGACAAATCGAACACGTTAAACAACAAATCAAGAACCTGAACGAAAAATAAACAGAAACACAAGAAGCTATCAACTCACTCAAAATCAACATAGAAGAAATGTGCGACCAAATCATGATGAGCTGCGACTACATGGACATGGAAATACAAAACGGTGGATGCCAAGCGTCACTCGTATGCAACGGACTAGAAGAAGAACCAGATAGAGACTGGTGAAAATATTGAAATGTTGACTGTTTACGAAGAAAATGAATTGATGTTCTTTTGTTGAAAGTATCTAAATTGGTTTGAATTGTTCTCAAAGAATGAAAAAGCTTATTTGTACTCAGAACACTATGCGTTATCAAAATTGTTATTATCAGAATTATTGAACAAATAAGCTATATTTAATCACAAATATGTAATAAGTATGATTTGAATGCAGTTTATTATTTGTAACATTTAGGCATTAATAGTTCACTGGATGTTAATTAACAGATAATAACAATGAAAGTGAAGTGATGATATGATAAAATGTATTAAATAGCTATTTATGATAAATTATAACAGAATATTATTAAAGGACAAAGTTAGAAGGCGGTTTAGGGTTGGGGGTATAACCCCGCAAACTAATCTCAATATCATACCGAAGCCAAATCCAAACTAAATAATGAATATAATAAAATGACTCATTATATATTTTTTAATTAGATGTATTGTTGGATTGATGCTGCTCACTGAGTCATGTTATTTAAAAAAGCATCATTAATTATTAAATAAATTCATATATAATTATTTTTAATAATTAATTTTTAATATATTAATAAATAATGATGTTTAATACAAACAAGTTATTAAAAGTTTTCAAATTTATGTATTCATATTTCATTAAAATGTATTTATATTTTGTCTGATTCATACATATGTTACTTATTATTATTAATATAACACTTCACAATTATCAATGATATTAAATATACTAATAAATTAACAGTTGATATTTCTAAGATCTATAACACTAAAAAATGTTTAATCCTTATCATTGATTTCACTAACTTAGTCAGCTTAAATAATCTTTTCAAAATAAACTAAATCTCATTTCAGTTTGTATACAGAGTCAGTTAACTAATATTATATTAATTACAATATTTCTACATAATCCATACCGTCATTTTCCCTATTTGGCTTTGTAAACAACAAAATAGAAATATTAAATTCAAAATTGTCTGTAAACTTAACACATTAAATTGATAGCGGAGCTCTTATTTGTTTATAATGCAATGTAAACACGTCTAGTTCACTTTATATTTTCATTTGTTCTGGTTCTACTATATCCAGCTTAGTTTTATACAGTTCAAATTATTTGAATATGAGCAAAGTGAATGTTTAATTCCGATTTAGTGGAGATTAATTAGGCGGATTGATATCAAAAACTGATAAGTTTGAATTAGACTTTAAGGAATGTAATATTTCAGGATATTTCACAGGAAGCCAGAAAGCAAATATAATATGTGTTGTTACTGAATAAACTATAATATATGCGTAATCTATATCAGTATGTACAAATGAAGCTCTTTCTGTATACTAAGGAATAAATTTAGTACAAATAACAGGATCTATAACAGAAGATTGCACACTTTGCAGCGCTAGCTACTACGCCTACGGTTTATGCTTGTAATCTTTGACAAACGGAGTTATTCAATCAACATCTTTGGTTTGTTAAAATTCGTTCATTTTCGATGGACAAAACTGTGTTTGTCCAGAAGGTTAAATACAAAACGGAAGCGATTGCTTTGATATTTTGAACACCATGAGTAAAATTGTCGACAAAAATAATATTTTGGGATTTTAAATTGGAACAAATCAGAATCCTGACATTCTCAGTGTCGGCTAAAGATTTCAAAATAATATAACTACTTTAAATGATGCTACCAACAAAGACATTAACACGATAAACAATAGTCTGAACGGCATTAATTAGTCCATTGATGCACAACAGCCAATCAGCAACAGTTTATAAACTTAAGTAAGCCAGTTGAAAAACAAAGTACAAGATCTCGTAAGTAGGATCAATTGCAACCGCCGATACGGATACTCGTGGTAGAACGGCTAATGTTCTCTACTGAGCTGTAGCGTTGAAGGATAGGCTGCTATAAATGGAGTATGCCAGTGTCCGGGAATATTCTAATATGTTTTGAATAACAAGTGCGTTTGCCCAGAAAATTCGGCTGTAGTAGCAGGAGCTTGCTCTTGTACAATAACTGGTCAGATTCTGCAAAACTAAGTATGCGTCTGTACCACAAATAACGCGATTGTTGTGAACGGAGCGTGCGCTTGTGGAGTGTACGGCTTGAACTCTTCAAATACCTGCAGCTGTCCCGTAAACTCCAACATTGTAGCTGATACGTGCACTTGTAACGTAATATACGGTTAGTCCATGATAGATGGTTCTTGCCAGTGCGTTTCACCTCAAACCTTGGTTGATGGAAAGTGCAAGTTCGTGGTGAACAGCGCGGATACAGATTTAGTTTGCAGCCAGCAGCTCTACGTGACTTCATTCGACATTCTAGAGATTTCGAACACAATCAACGGCGCGGCGGATTTCAGCAGCGGATACGTTTACAGCTCAGCTAACATTATAAAAAACGCCTTTATAAATATCGTAGATGGGGTTTACGCTTCAATTTCTTAAATGAAACCATTGTTCTAGAGTTAATCCTCCTTTACAAACTTAAAAATACAAATTTGTACTCAATCTTACATAAATGGAGCGTTCATGACTCCAGCGACCACTATAGAAATATATTAGATGTATATCTTCTCAAAACTAGAAGCGTCATTTAGTGTTATGAGTTACTTATATTTGATTGAAGCGACTTATACTAGCGCAAGTTACAACAATATAAATAATCTAGCTATTAATCTTAACATCACTATGATAGCTGGAAATTTTACTTTGATCAACAGTATTACTGGACCTCTGACGATCTAGAACTACTCTGCGTATGGTTCCTACAGCAGTCAAAATACTGTCACGCTTTTAGGAATAACAGTATAATCTAGCACGGTTGTTGTTATCAATATTTCAGTTGCACCTACTGTATTTTTTGTTGGAAATAGTTCATCTTATTTATTTTCTAGCACGAACGGATGTACTTTAAGCCTGAGTTTCATTAGCGTGATAGTCGGAAACTCAACAACAAATTAGATAACTGCATATGTCATTTCCACATCATCAAAATTCTATTAGTTTGGCGGATTTGTAAGTTATTTACTCAGCACAACTCTACAAGCAGCGAATCTCCTTTACTCTGGTTATTTTAATTTTTTTACAAATTATATAAAATATTCCGGATTTCTAGTTGGATGGTCCAATTCAAATGCAAACAAAATAGTAATTTAATCTCTGTGCTTTTATTCGTCCGTAATGGATGGCAGTAACAGTAACTTTTATTCATTTGGCTTAGTTGGATAAAATAATGGAAATATTTCCATGTAATAAGCGTAAATTGATTTAACTTTTATTGTACATTATTCTAATACAACAGGTATTATTGCATCATAATCAGTTACCTCAGCGTTTTCAGAAACAATTAATGTGTTAACAAAAGTCACATCCCAATTTACTTCTCGTGGATTAAGTGGTTCAATTTTGGGTTATTCAGAAGGATAAAATTTCTTGGTGTAAAACTGCACTGTACAAAGCAGCAGTATTATAGCAAAGGCTTATGTTGGCGGGATAATTGGCGGTATGATAAGGCCACTCACTATATAAAATACTACAGTGAAAAACACATATCTTAAAGCATCAGACAACAGCACAGGTGGATTTATTGGATGGTCATCTGACAGTCTCATTACAATTAATAATTCAAGTATTTCAAAGATATCAATTGATGGAGGCAGTTATCTGGGTATGATATTAGGCAGAAATTATTAAAATACAAATTTTTCACTAATTAATTCGTGGTCATCTGATAATAATATGATAAATTCTATTGTATAATAAAATTGTGCAAGTTTTACTGATGCATTTGTGAAAAAAGGATGTTGAATGAAATCAATATTGAATAATATATATTAATTTTGAAGTTTGTTTGTTATTTGCAAATTTGAGTACAATAAAACTATTTTCACTCCACCACATTAAATGTTCAACAAGAATGATAATTTCGCGTAGCAAGATTAAACTCTTAGTATTCCGGATTTGACTCGTAAGTTGAATAAAAGCGAGCCAACTGAAATTTAAATCCAGGCTGTGGTTCAGCTCAGGGGCTAGGTGCTGAAAACGAATTTGCAGTCCATTTTGGATTCCTCAATGAATTTAAAATTGGACACTGATGCCGATGACGAGCTCTCCCTGCAATTGGTGGACGAGAAAGTTAAGCTCTACTTGAAAATGCTGAAACTGACAGCCATCCCATTTTAAATTGAGCAGATTAACATCCTCTTCACCGAATCCCTCCTTTGTAAAGAGCTCACTATGACAATTACGTTCACCTCACTCCAATTTATCTCCGAGTTCATTGACAAAACGCAGTCAATCAGCAAATAACACCTCCAAGTTCTCCTCAAAAACTACAAAGTCCTCGCTTAACTGGCCGGACAGCACTACTACGGGTTCAGCGAGCACCTCGTATCTAAGCAGAAGGTAATGCAAATAGCAAAGAACAACAGCAACAATGTAAATGACACCGTGATCGTAATTTCAGGTAGCAGGTACTCAATTGCAAACGAGGTGCTCAAGCAAGGACCAAAAGCCCAAATAATCAAACTACTCAGGAAGTTGATCAATTTAGTATAGAATAACTACGCATCACTGGTGCAAAGACTATTCGCTATATTAAATGAAACAGTGCAGTCCACGACATCGTACTACAACGAGTACTTCCAAGATATCGAGGAAATAATTCAATTAGTATTGACATAGAGAGGAAAAACACTCGAAGTTCAGTCAGGAACTAATACGGTGTATCTCCCACCACTGGACTAATCAATACTTGATAAATTCAAATAACAACTGTCTCCACTACTCATATTTGATAAACTGAGGTACCAATTCATTTCTGAATTCAATCAGTACAATTTGTACTTCTTCCAGAACACAATCGTTCAACCAAACTTTTACAAGCAATTCGATTTTGACATCGAGTCAGATAAAATTTTGAACGATAATGTAGAGTTCAAGAACCAGCAACAACAGTAGAATAATATCATAAGATCTCTGTAAGCATAAATTGAAAAGTCTCGCGACTGTGGTGGTATCCTTTACTCTGTGTATAGAGAATCTAAAGTACTGCGCGCTCAATCTTTCTTGGAGTACTTCCAAATCTCCAAGAAGTTCGCGAAAGAGTACGAGTTGAACAAACAGCTCACTCAGGGCTACTTATAATTCTTACAGGTTCTTCCAACTCACATGCAACTATTTGATTTTGACTTCGATTTGGTGCAACAATCTTACGATTCGCAACAACAGTATCAATTCGATTTTGTAAAGTTCATTATGCCCTTCACCAGATGGCCTATCAACTTCACCCATGAGCAAAACAGCTCCCTCGTTCAGTACATCACCAAGTTATCAAAGGAAGCTCGTTTCGGCCACTTCGCCTACGAGTAACAAGACGACTACAAAAACCAATTCCTCACTATGATGAAGATCTTCCTCACCGTTCTGCGCATTACATTTTAGCTTCAAAACTATAACCTCCTCAGTGCTGAAAACGCTAAATTGATAAGAATTAACGTTCCGAATGTAAATAACCTGATCGAGCTGAAGAGCTTGATTCAGAAAACTGACGTTGAGATCTTCGAGCAGTTTATAGCTGAGTACGAAGTAAATTACAAAAAGTGCTTCGAATGCAAGGCCGGGATGAACGTGGGCTAAAACTACGTCTTCTTGAACCAATTCAACAAGCAATAGAACATGATCAATGGGGTTGTGTCCGTACTTGCGCTTAACAACAAGATCATGGATGAAAACAAAGTCATGACCAAGCCAAACGAAATGATCGTAAACACTGAGTATCTTATGCAGTTATTCGAAATGGTTGATAAAATACCACTTCTCAAATAATATTAAGAAAATCTGCAGGCTATGAGCCTCATATCGCAGAACAAGCAATACGAAATCATATTCCAGGCTCTCGTTGACAAAGAAGTAATTGTGAAAGCTTCAAAAACTGTTCTTAGCAGCTTTAACCTCAGCGAAAACGAAATTGAGCTGAGTCAGCAAGTAATTCAAATATCAAAGTTCTCAGACGATCTGGTAAATGCAGTCATATCTAAAAAGAAAGCGATTAATCAGTTCGCCTATTTATTCTTCATCTGCTGTTAATTAGCAATGAATCCAGATTCGTAAACTTTGAACGCTGAGTTGAATATAATGCAGTGCTAATTATGCGCAGACTTCATTCAGTGCTAGTCCGAGCTTATGCAGGAGAACATGAAGAAGTCTCTCAGACTGTCTGCCAAGTACCAGCAGATTCTCAGGTACAAGTCAACTCAGAAGCAAATAAGCGAGTTCTCCTTGTTCTATTCATTTTACGCGAGTGTAATGAACTACTTCGAATTGGACAATCAAATGTGCTTGGACGTGCTCAGTTACAAGATTCTCAAGCCGGTTGAGTCCGAGTCGCAAGTGATGAGCAGATTCAAGTACTACAATCTGATCGGTAAGCAAGACCAGTAGATGCTCAATTATTACTTCATGTTCTTGCGTTCGTTCTACGAGCGTGATGTTATCGCTGGCTACGATCTGTACTAATAAGCAGCTGTGTTTTTGAACATGCAGGTTCTCGATTTCCAGGAGTTTTCGAAGAACTTGAAGCTTCTTTAGAAGCAGATCAAATAATTCTACCTTGAAGACCAGTTAATCTCAGAGTCGGTTCTTTCAACTCAGTTAAATACTGTGCTTAATTCACGTGTAAATATTCAGTTGAAGCGTTACCTGAAGTTTTCTCCGTTGCTCAGAGTTCCGTTCAAGTTGATTGTGCTGTCTACATATTAAGGATAAGTATAGTGCTCAGACGACGCCGTTCTGTTCAAGGCGCTTACATTCATCAGATCTCAGTATGATACGGTGGTTGAGTTTTACACCTCATTCGTGTCCAATTCGGACCTCCAGCAGGATGATAATGAGAACTAAAATATAATCCTTGAATTGAATTGCACCAGCGATAAGTTCAACATCAAGTGCAATAAATCCGCACTCAAGAGTAACAACACCAGTTATCTTTTCAAACCACAATTTGAGGAGAACCTCTTCGAATCTTTGTATACCGCCCAAATCCAGAACATTCAAACACTGTCCGAATTTGGTATATCAGAAAAGGCCCAGTACTTCCCACTCCACGGAAACCAGTTCTTCGACTTCTTCTTGCCGTTTGTGCAGAAATCGTTCACAGAGGACACTCAATTTTAACTGTTCGGGTAATAATCGGCGACAATCGTTGATTTGCAATTCGGCCAGATTTACAAAAATTACTATGGGCAGGAATTGAACCTGAACGGAGAGCTCAACCAGAAGACGAAGGTGAATCTGATTCAAAATGAAGCACAGTACGTTTTTGACGCATTATTCGACAAAAAGCTTGAAATGCGCTTTTTCCCACTTCAATTATCTGTTTACCAAATCAATTAATTGTATCTCACCATTTACAATCTGGAGAAAGTAACCTACACAACAGAAACACTGCAACTAATACTCTATATTTACAGAATCGCGCCCACACTTGCTGAAAAACTCATCGAAGTAAAGGACCTACACGACCTTCCGGGCTCAATATTCAGATATTGCTTGCTGTTCGAAGTCTCGTTCGCATCAGTATTCCTGAACTTGTTCCAAATCGTTGAAACACTCGACGAAGCGCAGTTCACACAGCTTCTGCTCATCATAAGCTACTGCAACTCAAAGAACGCACTCATCAATGACAAACAAATCCTCAAAGAACTCGTTAAATGCGACTCAGTCGAAGCGTTCAACATTCTCAAGACAAAATTCGTTCAAATGACCGGTGACAAGAGCTCAGATCAAAGGAAGATAGAATGCTGCGTTGGAAGAAAACAAACAGCTTCTCTGATCCTCGCACTCGAAAAAGGACCCAAAGTACAAGCTCAGAGAGCCTATTTGTGCGGATTCGGATGGTGAGAATTTTTGAGAATTTTTGCTTGTTATTGATGTAATACAGTATAGTATAAATGTAAACGAATGGCGTTCCAAACATATTTTAAGGTTGTGATCTAGCTCAGATAAGTGAACCTCCGCTAGAAGACTGCGCGGTTTGCGGAGATCGCTACTACACGTACGGTTTATGTTTGTAATCTTTGACGAACGGAATTATTCAATCAACATCTTTGGTTTGTTAGAATTCGTTCGTATTCGATGGACAAGACTGTGTTTGTTCCGAAGGTAAAGTATTAAATGGAAGTGCTTGCTTTGATATTTTGAACATCATGAGTAAAATCGTTGAATAAAATAATATTTTGGGATTTTAAGTTGGAACAAAGATCTAGAACTACTCTGTGAAGGGTACAGCAGCTAAGGAACTTTAACGTTTTTAGGAATAACAGTATAATCCAGCACGTTAATTGTTACCAACGTTTATAATCTGTAACACTATGTGTTTGGAGTGTATTTATTTAAAATATTTTAATTTCAGAATTATTATAAATATTAATATTATGATATCAAAAATATTTTATTTCATGTATTTCAATCAATATTTAAATATGAGACAAATATTAAAGGTAGAACTAGAAGTAGCCACAGTCTACGGATTCTTTTCTATTAGACAACTTAAGATACTACTACCATAATATCATCTAGCTGTAGTACTTTAAACTGTAAGGATTATAAACATATGAATATACAATGGATAACAATAATTCAATACTATAAATTAAAAAATTAAAAAATCGCAGTGTTACAGATTATCAACGTTTCAATAGCACCTACTAATTTCGTAGTTGGAAATAGTTCGTCTTATTTATTTTCAAGCGCGAACGCATGCACTTTGAGCTTAGTATGTAATATTAGCGTGATTATAGGTGTCTCGACTTAAAGCAACCAAATATTATCTGTTCTCTCAACGACAGCATCAAATTACCAATAGTTTGGTGGTTATGTAAGTTATCTTGCTAACACTAACGTGCAAGCTGCATTTCTGATTTACTAAAGCTATTTATTTTTCAGTACCTCATATATTAAATATTCCGGGTTGTTAGTTGGGTACTCCAATTCAAATACAAATAAAATAGTTATTTAAAAGCTGTGCTTTTATTCATTCATATCAGATGACCCTAAAATTTGTAACTTTTATTCATTTGGCTTAGTAGGATAAAACAATGGGAATATTTCAATGTAATAAGCATACATTGATTTAAGTTTTATATTGAATTACGCGAATGCTATTGGAATCATAGCATCTCAAGCAGAATCTTAGGTATATTCAGAATTAATTAATGTGTTAACTAAAGTTACATGTTAATTTGACTCCAGAGGAGAGATAGGAGCAATACTCGGATAATAAAATGGATTACATCTAGTTATTCAAAAGTGTACAGTTAAAAACAGCAGTATTTAGGCAAAGTGTTATGTTGGTGGTCTCATTGGCACTTTGTACAACTAACTCTAAATTTAAAACACCACTGTTATTAATTCGAATGTATCAGCAACGAGCAACAGCACTGGAGCATTCATAGGCTGGTCCTCCGATTGCAGCATCACTGTAAATAATTCGAGTATTTAGTATGTGAGAATTACAACGCCCAATAATATAGGTATAATATTGGATCGTAATTATGGAGGTACAACTTATAGTATTTCTAATTCTTGGTCCGTTGGAATTTATGGAAACAACGAACTGTAAACTAGTTGTGCAAGTTTAATTATTGTTGATAGTAATGGTTGTTGAAGTGAATTAAAATTATTATAGATGTAAACTTGAGAATTGTTCACAAGCGTTTATTTATTTGACCATTAACATTGTTAATGATTAATTGAATGTGGACAAGTGTTATTAACGACCTAATTTTATAGTATCACGTTGAACGCGTGTTATATTAATGTGATATGTAAGTTTTCGCAAATCAGGAGTATTTGCAGCATTTAGGATCAGTATTGGATGAGTGTTGCCATTATTCTCTCTCCGTATTTAGTCAAGAATTTACTATTATGTATTAATTCGTGCAGTATTCAAAAATTTTGGTCAAAGTGTAAGTCAAATATCGTGTAATGAGATATTAAATAATATATGAACTACAGTTTTTGACAGAAACACTCTATTTGATCAAAATGCATAACATGTGACTCAGTTACTGGTATTCCATAAAATATCAGTGATCTGTTCAGATGTAACCGATGATATTTATTCATAACTTATTTATTATTAATGAATGATCGAATGTGTATAAGAAGACATCACGCCGTAAATTACGTCTATACTGGTCACACTTTTTCTCTGAACGTCACATTATATTTCCTTTCTAAGCCAAGACCAAAAAGAAAACATCCGCAATCCTCTCTAATCAATATCTCGCACGGCGTTGTCACACGTCAAACCTCCTCGCAGACTCTCCGTTATCTGTTTCGAACGAATGTAGTTTGTTTGGAGATTTTTTGTTGATAACAGCTTTAGGTTGAGTCGAGGAGTTGCGTGATATTGTATTTGCGTTGTTTCTTATTTGTTCAAGGTTTAAACCTGGGATTAGTATCATAAATTATGCATCTTGTTTGCAATTTTCTGGGGTCGCTTTTCTATTGAAGGCAATTTGTACGTTTTGTTGTTGTGCGAGGATTTTTGTTACTGTCGTTTTGTTAGACATTCTAAATTCCATTTGAATCTCCACTTGTATGACAGGTGTGAGTAAAAGTAGGGTTTCGTTCTGATTTATCTGGATGTATGAATTTAGTGAGTCGCTTGTTTCATTTAAATGCTGGTTTAAATGATGGATTGAAATAACATTGTTAATGATTAATTGAATGTGGACAAGTGTTATTAACGACCTAATTTTATAGTATCACGTTGGACGCGTGTTATATTAATGTGATATGTAAGTTTTCGCGAATCAGAAGTATTTGCAGCATTTAGGATCAGTATTGGATGAGTGTTGCCATTATTCTCTCTCCGTATTTAGTCAAGAATTTACTATTATGTATTAATTCGTGCAGTATTCAAAAATTTTGGTCAAAGTGTAAGTCAAATATCGTGTAATGAGATATTAAATAATATATGAATTACAGTTTTTGACAGAAACACTCTGTTTGACCAAAATGCATAACATGTGACTCAGTTACTGGTATTCCATAAAATATCAGTGATCTGTTCAGATGTAACCGATGATATTTATTCATAACTTATTTATTATTAATGAATGATCGAATGTGTATAAGAAGACATCACGCCGTAAATTACGTCTATACTGGTCACACTTTTTCTCATTATATATGTTATATGAATAGATAATATCAGGTGATTACGGCTGGATCCTTAATTTTTTGCCCTAATTTTTGCAACTACCGGGATTTGAACCGGGGACCTGTTAGGCGATAACCCAATGTCACTACCATTATGCCAAATGGTACTATAAGAATTTAAACAATTTGAAGATCAATTAGTACAAGCAATAAATGAATGAAATTATATTATACTAATTATATAATATTACTATCATTAGAGATATATATAAGTAATAGAGATTATTTTCTATTTTTAAATATATTTCATAAATTTTAAAAGGATTATGTTGATTCATGATAACAATGATAATAATATTGTGTATTTATCATTTTAACAATATTTATATAAATATGAATGAGATTTTCACTCCATCCAAATGAATGAATTTGAATTGAAACTGTAAATACAGAATCTCTGTTATCTTAAATGTATATTTGATATTTATTTGTTATAATATTAAGGTCACTGGCCTTCTTCTCAACCTACCAAGCTCTTTAATCAATTATTCGTATTTGTGATATCTTGGGCATCGTGAGCTGGAATGCGTCGAGCGCCCACTGCAGCGAAATGTTGGTGGTCGTGACGAACGGCTCGTGCTTGCAGATTGGACACGGGCACTGCTGGTGTTTCATCCGCAAATACTTGACGCAGCCTGAGCAGAAGCTATGACCGCACTCGGCAGAAACCGCGCCTAGCACGTTAAGCCTTGCTTTTAAAATATCCAGATAGACGGAATTCAAAATACCTTCTAGTAGAACGAGCCAGACGCTGAGTAGATGCAAGATCTGTTCAGATAAATAATTGAGTCTGCTGGCCAGGTGCTTTATCAGATTCCGTACAAGCTGGTGAGAACTTCAAGTTCTACCTATAAATGGCGATCTTCTTTCTTCAGTACCACCACGCGACCGAAGAGATCGTGTCCGATGCGTTTCGGCTCTCGAGTGTAATCATACAGGCGTACATAGACGACGGCTTTGAGATGGAGTACGTACTGCAGTCGATCGTGGTTTTATCACATCTGTCTCATCTGGACCACTACTACGCGAGTTTGTGCACATTAATGGATCTATAATAAGAATTACTTAATGATTTCCTCGTATGCATCCATTTGTTAAAGAATTCTGTTGTGTTATTCATCTATTTTAATGGGAAGTGGAAAATGAATGTATTAATATATATTAATTAGTCAATAATATCACATAAAGGGACTCCAGATAAAGGGCAGCTTACGGTAGACTGGGACAACATGAGAAGCGGACCATGTTTTAAGTAATATTCCATTATTGTTTTTACGAATATCGATTCTTTATACAGCCACTTTCACCTGAAGTATTCACTTCCGTGTTATATTAATGTGATATGTAAATTTTCGCAAATCAGAAGTATTATAAATAGATAACATTGAATTATAATGCGACCGTATATTTCTCAAAGTATACAAATATGATTATTAATTATCTGAATGTAAATAATTTCTTCTATATTAATATTAAATCAAGTTCTTCATAATAATATATAATCTAAAACATTATGTGATAATATGCTAATGTTAGACAACGTATAATATTCTTATTGCTAAAAAACAAAAAATGTTAATAGAATCATAATAAACAAGCAAACATATACCGCTCAATAATCTAATTATATGTTTATCTACACAGAAAACACATAACAATCTGATATTCAAATAGAAATGTTTTAAGTTAATTAATTTGCTGTGTTCGGTTTTAATTCAAATGGCTAGGATATTGCTGAATCTCATATTTTTGTTAAAATTAATTATTCTATAATGACAGGAGCACTAATTTGTATAGAATGTGATATTTATGTAATTAATTCTAATTTACAATTTATAGCATCTGGATTACAATTATCGGCCCTCATTTTAAAATCTAATTTATTAATTGAACTTAATAAAGTAAATGTATCATTTAGATTTAATTGTAATTACTCATCTGGAATAGTAAATTAAATTAATAAATAAATCAAAAATTTTAATATATAATAATGTACACTGACCGGATTTAATACGGATAATGTGTTAAATGGATATATTTGCTCATAATTACTTTGGGATACACATATTAATATAAATTAGTTTATAGTCTGCGTTAATGAGAATATGAAAAGAGTCGGCATTTCTGAATAATAATTATAAATTATTGGAACGGAAATAATATCTTGTTAATAAGTTTGTTCAGGTGATGAAATAGTAACTTTTGGAATATGTCATAGTAAAATATAGTTTGCTACAACTTTAGATAATTTCACATAAATATGTGAAAATCCTTTTACGTTTGATTCAATAAATGATGTTTGTGTTTGCTAATATGGGTATTATCTCAACGGATCAGTTTGTGTTAATGTTATTAACGAATTTTCAGAGATAATATTAAATATTTCAGCTTTGGAAGTAAAACTGCGTGCTGAGATTATATAAACAGACGTGGAGCTTAAATAGATTTTTTACAATCTTGAGAAGGAAATCTAGTCCAATATTTCGAATCTTTCGGAGTTCGTGTTCGAAACGTATTCAGACCTTAAACAAGACATAAACACAACCAACGCAACACTCCATGACACTTTGAAGGACCTTAATACTGATATTGACATTAAATTTTAGCTAAGTTTCGATTAAAATACAATGACTCAGCTGATTATAAACGGGTTCAAAACAGAGTCTTCCACTAATTTCTCAGTTTTAAATACGAAACTTGAAAACTTGAACTCCTTAATCAGTGATAATCACCTGAACGTTACAACAAACTTTACTCAAACGTAAAAACAATTATCTGATATTAAAACCACAATGATAATCAATTTCGATGAAATTGATACCACTTTACTAACGCTAAAAACAAGCATCGCCAGTACTGCCAAAGAAAGCAGTATATCCTCTTTATAAACATTGGTTGGAACTAGAGCTACTCAGAGTTATTTGACTGATGTTTATAACGCAATTACCGCTCAAATTAGCTCTTTAAAAACAATGACTAACCCATGTGCAGCATGGCCAGGTACTGAAAATTTGAGTGGATTGTGTAGATGTGGACTTGGAAGTTATTACGTATACCTAAACAAATGTTGTTAATATATAATTAATTCAAGAGATAAATATATATGTTCGGATAATAAAATATATTCCACTTCGGATATCGCTGGCTACACTACTCGTGAATTTGCTAATGTAAATGTTTGATGTGTGAATTCATAAAATTAACAATATTATATTTATGTTATAACTGCAGGGTATTATGTTTATTGCCATTGATCATTTTGAGTTGGAGTGATTATATTCTACCAAGAAGAAATAAGAAACATGGTATTCTAATATAAAGTGGTTCTAAAGCCATTTTTTGAATTTTACAGTACACTTAACCTCGAATTAAGACACCCACCCCCTTTCACTTACAGACACCCGAAGTGCTCAGATACAGGAACGGTCACGTTTGGGTTGATTTGGTGGGCTCTATTAATAGGTAGTATCTCATTAATGACTATATGTGGCAGTTGTTCAGTGATCTTTAATATCATTTTGTTATTCATATATAAGAAAAGATCAAGAATTCATTTTGATGTGAAGTGGTAAATTTATATTTTATCACTCATGAGATTTTGCATATGATTTTGCCATATTTCTAAATATTTTCTCTGTGGTTGGCTTTATTCTTTTCTCACAACCAACTGAATTATGATTTGGATTGGGATTTAAAAAATCCTTACACTCTAAGATTTTATTTACATATATTATAGTAGATTCAATGTCTTCTATTTTTAAACGAGGATTTTCAAGAAGTGCGTGAAGTTATCTGTTATCATAATCATTAGTATCATTGGTACTTTCAACTTGTTCAGATTCGTCTACAGAACTTGAATTTTCAGATTCTTCTTCAGATTATTCAAACATCATGGTGTTGTTTTAAGTTATAATTTTGTTTGAATTAGAAACAAGTGTTCGCAATATTTCTCTTTTGGAATGATTCAATGATTATATTTCTGGATAATTAAATACTGAAAATAACTTGGTTAAGTGCTAAATTGTGTAACGTTCAATTCGTTTGCAAACATCTTTAAAAATATTGGATTTGCAACTCCCATTGATAACAATATACCAGTTTAGGGATCCTTTTTAATAGAAACGATCAATTAATGTTTGACAACTAATTATGCGATTAATAAATCATCTGAGACATGTCGTTGAGCGAAGTATGCTGCACGTCTGCACATCTGACGATAAGTACAGTTAAGATGTTTTTATGCTTCCGGATCTTTGAAAAGTAATTCAATTCCTTCTAAACAGTTGTATTTCATTACATTTTCTAGGAGCTGTGAATTTGTGTCATGTTCGCCATGAAATTTAATAACTCGATATACTTTTTACTTGTCAATATATTGTTAAGCTGGTAATAACTATTGATCTAAACTCATAACATATTTTATGTGGCTATACTTCTTTTTGTTGTGAGTAAATTAGAAAAGTTATCGAAACCAGCGCATCGAGTACAATCATTTTTATTATGATTTTTTGCTATGATTAAGCATTCCCATGAACACGGCAAAAGTGTTTATAGTGAATCACTTATTTCATTTAAATACTGGTTTAAATGACGGATTGAAATAACATTGTTAATGATTAATTGAATGTGGACAAGTGTTATTAACGACCTAATTTTATAGTATCACGTTGAACGCGTGTTATATTAATGTGATATGTAAGTTTTCGCGAATCAGAAGTATTTGCAGCATTTAGGATCAGTATTGGATGAGTGTTGCCATTATTCTCTCTCCGTATTTAGTCAAGAATTTACTATTATGTATTAATTCGTGCAGTATTCAAAAATTTTGGTCAAAGTGTAAGTCAAATATCGTGTAATGAGATATTAAATAATATATGAATTACAGTTTTTGACAGAAACACTCTGTTTGATCAAAATGCATAACATGTGACTCAGTTACTGGTATTCCATAAAATATCAGTGATCTGTTCAGATGTAACCGATGATATTTATTCATAACTTATTTATTATTAATGAATGATCGAATGTGTATAAGAAGACATCACGCCGTAAATTACGTCTATACTGGTCACACTTTTTCTCTGAACGTCACATTATATTTCCTTTCTAAGCCAAGACCAAAAAGAAAACATCCGCAATCCTCTCTAATCAATATCTCGCACGGCGTTGTCACACGTCAAACCTCCTCGCAGACTCTCCGTTATCTGTTTCGAACGAATATAGTTTGTTTGGAGATTTTTTGTTGATAACAGCTTTAGGTTGAGTAGAGGAGTTGCGTGATATTGTATTTGCGTTGTTTCTTATTTGTTCAAGGTTTAAACCTGGGATTAGTATCATAAATTATGCATCTTGTTTGCAATTTTCTGGGGTCGCTTTTCTATTGAAGGCAATTTGTACGTTTTGTTGTTGTGCGAGGATTTTTGTTACTGTCGTTTTGTTAGACATTCTAAATTCCATTTGAATCTCCACTTGTATGACAGGTGTGAGTAAAAGTAGGGTTTCGTTCTGATTTATCTGGATGTATGAATTTAGTGAGTCGCTTGTTTCATTTAAATGCTGGTTTAAATGATGGATTGAAATAACATTGTTAATGATTAATTGAATGTGGACAAGTGTTATTAACGACCTAATTTTATAGTATCACGTTGGACGAGTGTTATATTAATGTGATATGTAAGTTTTCGCGAATCAGAAGTATTTGCAGCATTTAGGATCAGTATTGGATGAGTGTTGCCATTATTCTCTCTCCGTATTTAGTCAAGAATTTACTATTATGTATTAATTCGTGCAGTATTCAAAAATTTTGGTCAAAGTGTAAGTCAAATATCGTGTAATGAGATATTAAATAATATATGAATTACAGTTTTTGACAGAAACACTCTGTTTGATCAAAATGCATAACATGTGACTCAGTTACTGGTATTCCATAAAATATCAGTGATCTGTTCAGATGTACCGATGATATTTATTCATAACTGTTTATTATTAATGAATGATCGAATGTGTATAAGAAGACATCACGCCGTACCATGCCCATACTGGTCACACTTTTCTGAACGTCACATTATATTTCCTTTGCCAAGACCAAAAAGAAACATCCGTAATCCTCTCTAATCAATATCTCGCACGGCGTTGTCACACGTCAAACCTCCTCGCAGACTCTCCGTTATCTGTTTCGAACGAATATAGTTTGTTTGGAGATTTTTTGTTGATAACAGCTTTAGGTTGAGTAGAGGAGTTGCGTGATATTGTATTTGCGTTGTTTCTTATTTGTTCAAGGTTTAAACCTGGGATTAGTATCATAAATTATGCATCTTGTTTGCAATTTTCTGGGGTCGCTTTTCTATTGAAGGCAATTTGTACGTTTTGTTGTTGTGCGAGGATTTTTGTTACTGTTGTTTTGTTAGACATTCTAAATTCCATTTGAATCTCCACTTGTATGACAGGTGTGAGTAAAAGTAGGGTTTCGTTCTGATTTATCTGGATGTATGAATTTAGTGAGTCGCTTGTTTCATTTAAATGCTGGTTTAAATGATGGATTGAAATAACATTGTTAATGATTAATTGAATGTGGACAAGTGTTATTAACGACCTAATTTTATAGTATCACGTTGAACGCGTGTTATATTAATGTGATATGTAAGTTTTCGCAAATCAGGAGTATTTGCAGCATTTAGGATCAGTATTGGATGAGTGTTGCCATTATTCTCTCTCCGTATTTAGTCAAGAATTTACTATTATGTATTAATTCGTGCAGTATTCAAAAATTTTGGTCAAAGTGTAAGTCAAATATCGTGTAATGAGATATTAAATAATATATGAATTACAGTTTTTGACAGAAACACTCTGTTTGACCAAAATGCATAACATGTGACTCAGTTACTGGTATTCCATAAAATATCAGTGATCTGTTCAGATGTAACCGATGATATTTATTCATAACTTATTTATTATTAATGAATGATCGAATGTGTATAAGAAGACATCACGCCGTAAATTACGTCTATACTGGTCACACTTTTTCTCTGAACGTCACATTATATTTCCTTTCTAAGCCAAGACCAAAAAGAAAACATCCGCAATCCTCTCTAATCAATATCTCGCACGGCGTTGTCACACGTCAAACCTCCTCGCAGACTCTCCGTTATCTGTTTCGAACGAATATAGTTTGTTTGGAGATTTTTTGTTGATAACAGCTTTAGGTTGAGTAGAGGAGTTGCGTGATATTGTATTTGCGTTGTTTCTTATTTGTTCAAGGTTTAAACCTGGGATTAGTATCATAAATTATGCATCTTGTTTGCAATTTTCTGGGGTCGCTTTTCTATTGAAGGCAATTTGTACGTTTTGTTGTTGTGCGAGGATTTTTGTTACTGTCGTTTTGTTAGACATTCTAAATTCCATTTGAATCTCCACTTGTATGACAGGTGTGAGTAAAAGTAGGGTTTCGTTCTGATTTATCTGGATGTATGAATTTGCAACTACCGGGATTTGAACCGGGGACCTGTTAGGCGATAACCCAATGTCACTACCATTATGCCAAATGGTACTATAAGAATTTAAACAATTTGAAGATCAATTAGTACAAGCAATAAATGAATGAAATTATATTATACTAATTATATAATATTACTACTGATTTTGCCATATTTCTAAATATTTTCTCTGTGGTTGGCTTTATTCTTTTCTCACAACCAACTGAATTATGATTTGGATTGGGATTTAAAAAATCCTTACACTCTAAGATTTTATTTACATATATTATAGTAGATTCAATGTCTTCTATTTTTAAACGAGGATTTTCAAGAAGTGCGTGAAGTTATCTGTTATCATAATCATTAGTATCATTGGTACTTTCAACTTGTTCAGATTCGTCTACAGAACTTGAATTTTCAGATTCTTCTTCAGATTATTCAAACATCATGGTGTTGTTTTAAGTTATAATTTTGTTTGAATTAGAAACAAGTGTTCGCAATATTTCTCTTTTGGAATGATTCAATGATTATATTTCTGGATAATTAAATACTGAAAATAACTTGGTTAAGTGCTAAATTGTGTAACGTTCAATTCGTTTGCAAACATCTTTAAAAATATTGGATTTGCAACTCCCATTGATAACAATATACCAGTTTAGGGATCCTTTTTAATAGAAACGATCAATTAATGTTTGACAACTAATTATGCGATTAATAAATCATCTTTGAGACATGTCGTTGAGCGAAGTATGCTGCACGTCTGCACATCTGACGATAAGTACAGTTAAGATGTTTTTATGCTTCCGGATCTTTGAAAAGTAATTCAATTCCTTCTAAACAGTTGTATTTCATTACATTTTCTAGGAGCTGTGAATTTGTGTCATGTTCGCCATGAAATTTAATAACTCGATATACTTTTTACTTGTCAATATATTGTTAAGCTGGTAATAACTATTGATCTAAACTCATAACATATTTTATGTGGCTATACTTCTTTTTGTTGTGAGTAAATTAGAAAAGTTATCGAAACCAGCGCATCGAGTACAATCATTTTTATTATGATTTTTTGCTATGATTAAGCATTCCCATGAACACGGCAAAAGTGTTTATAGTGAATCACTTATTTCATTTAAATGCTGGTTTAAATGATGGATTGAAATAACATTGTTAATGATTAATTGAATGTGGACAAGTGTTATTAACGACCTAATTTTATAGTATCACGTTGAACGCGTGTTATATTAATGTGATATGTAAGTTTTCGCGAATCAGGAGTATTTGCAGCATTTAGGATCAGTATTGGATGAGTGTTGCCATTATTCTCTCTCCGTATTTAGTCAAGAATTTACTATTATGTATTAATTCGTGCAGTATTCAAAAATTTTGGTCAAAGTGTAAGTCAAATATCGTGTAATGAGATATTAAATAATATATGAATTACAGTTTTTGACAGAAACACTCTGTTTGATCAAAATGCATAACATGTGACTCAGTTACTGGTATTCCATAAAATATCAGTGATCTGTTCAGATGTAACCGATGATATTTATTCATAACTTATTTATTATTAATGAATGATCGAATGTGTATAAGAAGACATCACGCCGTAAATTACGTCTATACTGGTCACACTTTTTCTCTGAACGTCACATTATATTTCCTTTCTAAGCCAAGACCAAAAAGAAAACATCCGCAATCCTCTCTAATCAATATCTCGCACGGCGTTGTCACACGTCAAACCTCCTCGCAGACTCTCCGTTATCTGTTTCGAACGAATATAGTTTGTTTGGAGATTTTTTGTTGATAACAGCTTTAGGTTGAGTAGAGGAGTTGCGTGATATTGTATTTGCGTTGTTTCTTATTTGTTCAAGGTTTAAACCTAGGATTAGTATCATAAATTATGCATCTTGTTTGCAATTTTCTGGGGTCGCTTTTCTATTGAAGGCAATTTGTACGTTTTGTTGTTGTGCGAGGATTTTTGTTACTGTTGTTTTGTTAGACATTCTAAATTCCATTTGAATCTCCACTTGTATGACAGGTGTGAGTAAAAGTAGGGTTTCGTTCTGATTTATCTGGATGTATGAATTTAGTGAGTCGCTTGTTTCATTTAAATGCTGGTTTAAATGATGGATTGAATTAACATTGTTAATGATTAATTGAATGTGGACAAGTGTTATTAACGACCTAATTTTATAGTATCACGTTGAACGCGTGTTATATTAATGTGATATGTAAGTTTTCGCAAATCAGGAGTATTTGCAGCATTTAGGATCAGTATTGGATGAGTGTTGCCATTATTCTCTCTCCGTATTTAGTCAAGAATTTACTATTATGTATTAATTCGTGCAGTATTCAAAAATTTTGGTCAAAGTGTAAGTCAAATATCGTGTAATGAGATATTAAATAATATATGAACTACAGTTTTTGACAGAAACACTCTATTTGATCAAAATGCATAACATGTGACTCAGTTACTGGTATTCCATAAAATATCAGTGATCTGTTCAGATGTAACCGATGATATTTATTCATAACTTATTTATTATTAATGAATGATCGAATGTGTATAAGAAGACATCACGCCGTAAATTACGTCTATACTGGTCACACTTTTTCTCTGAACGTCACATTATATTTCCTTTCTAAGCCAAGACCAAAAAGAAAACATCCGCAATCCTCTCTAATCAATATCTCGCACGGCGTTGTCACACGTCAAACCTCCTCGCAGACTCTCCGTTATCTGTTTCGAACGAATGTAGTTTGTTTGGAGATTTTTTGTTGATAACAGCTTTAGGTTGAGTCGAGGAGTTGCGTGATATTGTATTTGCGTTGTTTCTTATTTGTTCAAGGTTTAAACCTGGGATTAGTATCATAAATTATGCATCTTGTTTGCAATTTTCTGGGGTCGCTTTTCTATTGAAGGCAATTTGTACGTTTTGTTGTTGTGCGAGGATTTTTGTTACTGTCGTTTTGTTAGACATTCTAAATTCCATTTGAATCTCCACTTGTATGACAGGTGTGAGTAAAAGTAGGGTTTCGTTCTGATTTATCTGGATGTATGAATTTAGTGAGTCGCTTGTTTCATTTAAATGCTGGTTTAAATGATGGATTGAAATAACATTGTTAATGATTAATTGAATGTGGACAAGTGTTATTAACGACCTAATTTTATAGTATCACGTTGGACGCGTGTTATATTAATGTGATATGTAAGTTTTCGCGAATCAGAAGTATTTGCAGCATTTAGGATCAGTATTGGATGAGTGTTGCCATTATTCTCTCTCCGTATTTAGTCAAGAATTTACTATTATGTATTAATTCGTGCAGTATTCAAAAATTTTGGTCAAAGTGTAAGTCAAATATCGTGTAATGAGATATTAAATAATATATGAATTACAGTTTTTGACAGAAACACTCTGTTTGACCAAAATGCATAACATGTGACTCAGTTACTGGTATTCCATAAAATATCAGTGATCTGTTCAGATGTAACCGATGATATTTATTCATAACTTATTTATTATTAATGAATGATCGAATGTGTATAAGAAGACATCACGCCGTAAATTACGTCTATACTGGTCACACTTTTTCTCATTATATATGTTATATGAATAGATAATATCAGGTGATTACGGCTGGATCCTTAATTTTTTGCCCTAATTTTTGCAACTACCGGGATTTGAACCGGGGACCTGTTAGGCGATAACCCAATGTCACTACCATTATGCCAAATGGTACTATAAGAATTTAAACAATTTGAAGATCAATTAGTACAAGCAATAAATGAATGAAATTATATTATACTAATTATATAATATTACTATCATTAGAGATATATATAAGTAATAGAGATTATTTTCTATTTTTAAATATATTTCATAAATTTTAAAAGGATTATGTTGATTCATGATAACAATGATAATAATATTGTGTATTTATCATTTTAACAATATTTATATAAATATGAATGAGATTTTCACTCCATCCAAATGAATGAATTTGAATTGAAACTGTAAATACAGAATCTCTGTTATCTTAAATGTATATTTGATATTTATTTGTTATAATATTAAGGTCACTGGCCTTCTTCTCAACCTACCAAGCTCTTTAATCAATTATTCGTATTTGTGATATCTTGGGCATCGTGAGCTGGAATGCGTCGAGCGCCCACTGCAGCGAAATGTTGGTGGTCGTGACGAACGGCTCGTGCTTGCAGATTGGACACGGGCACTGCTGGTGTTTCATCCGCAAATACTTGACGCAGCCTGAGCAGAAGCTATGACCGCACTCGGCAGAAACCGCGCCTAGCACGTTAAGCCTTGCTTTTAAAATATCCAGATAGACGGAATTCAAAATACCTTCTAGTAGAACGAGCCAGACGCTGAGTAGATGCAAGATCTGTTCAGATAAATAATTGAGTCTGCTGGCCAGGTGCTTTATCAGATTCCGTACAAGCTGGTGAGAACTTCAAGTTCTACCTATAAATGGCGATCTTCTTTCTTCAGTACCACCACGCGACCGAAGAGATCGTGTCCGATGCGTTTCGGCTCTCGAGTGTAATCATACAGGCGTACATAGACGACGGCTTTGAGATGGAGTACGTACTGCAGTCGATCGTGGTTTTATCACATCTGTCTCATCTGGACCACTACTACGCGAGTTTGTGCACATTAATGGATCTATAATAAGAATTACTTAATGATTTCCTCGTATGCATCCATTTGTTAAAGAATTCTGTTGTGTTATTCATCTATTTTAATGGGAAGTGGAAAATGAATGTATTAATATATATTAATTAGTCAATAATATCACATAAAGGGACTCCAGATAAAGGGCAGCTTACGGTAGACTGGGACAACATGAGAAGCGGACCATGTTTTAAGTAATATTCCATTATTGTTTTTACGAATATCGATTCTTTATACAGCCACTTTCACCTGAAGTATTCACTTCCGTGTTATATTAATGTGATATGTAAATTTTCGCAAATCAGAAGTATTATAAATAGATAACATTGAATTATAATGCGACCGTATATTTCTCAAAGTATACAAATATGATTATTAATTATCTGAATGTAAATAATTTCTTCTATATTAATATTAAATCAAGTTCTTCATAATAATATATAATCTAAAACATTATGTGATAATATGCTAATGTTAGACAACGTATAATATTCTTATTGCTAAAAAACAAAAAATGTTAATAGAATCATAATAAACAAGCAAACATATACCGCTCAATAATCTAATTATATGTTTATCTACACAGAAAACACATAACAATCTGATATTCAAATAGAAATGTTTTAAGTTAATTAATTTGCTGTGTTCGGTTTTAATTCAAATGGCTAGGATATTGCTGAATCTCATATTTTTGTTAAAATAAATTATTCTATAATGACAGGAGCACTAATTTGTATAGAATGTGATATTTATGTAATTAATTCTAATTTACAATTTATAGCATCTGGATTACAATTATCGGCCCTCATTTTAAAATCTAATTTATTAATTGAACTTAATAAAGTAAATGTATCATTTAGATTTAATTGTAATTACTCATCTGGAATAGTAAATTAAATTAATAAATAAATCAAAAATTTTAATATATAATAATGTACACTGACCGGATTTAATACGGATAATGTGTTAAATGGATATATTTGCTCATAATTACTTTGGGATACACATATTAATATAAATTAGTTTATAGTCTGCATTAATGAGAATATGAAAAGAGTCGGCATTTCTGAATAATAATTATAAATTATTGGAACGGAAATAATATCTTGTTAATAAGTTTGTTCAGGTGATGAAATAGTAACTTTTGGAATATGTCATAGTAAAATATAGTTTGCTACAACTTTAGATAATTTCACATAAATATGTGAAAATCCTTTTACGTTTGATTCAATAAATGATGTTTGTGTTTGCTAATATGGGTATTATCTCAACGGATCAGTTTGTGTTAATGTTATTAACGAATTTTCAGAGATAATATTAAATATTTCAGCTTTGGAAGTAAAACTGCGTGCTGAGATTATATAAACAGACGTGGAGCTTAAATAGATTTTTTACAATCTTGAGAAGGAAATCTAGTCCAATATTTCGAATCTTTCGGAGTTCGTGTTCGAAACGTATTCAGACCTTAAACAAGACATAAACACAACCAACGCAACACTCCATGACACTTTGAAGGACCTTAATACTGATATTGACATTAAATTTTAGCTAAGTTTCGATTAAAATACAATGACTCAGCTGATTATAAACGGGTTCAAAACAGAGTCTTCCACTAATTTCTCAGTTTTAAATACGAAACTTGAAAACTTGAACTCCTTAATCAGTGATAATCACCTGAACGTTACAACAAACTTTACTCAAACGTAAAAACAATTATCTGATATTAAAACCACAATGATAATCAATTTCGATGAAATTGATACCACTTTACTAACGCTAAAAACAAGCATCGCCAGTACTGCCAAAGAAAGCAGTATATCCTCTTTATAAACATTGGTTGGAACTAGAGCTACTCAGAGTTATTTGACTGATGTTTATAACGCAATTACCGCTCAAATTAGCTCTTTAAAAACAATGACTAACCCATGTGCAGCATGGCCAGGTACTGAAAATTTGAGTGGATTGTGTAGATGTGGACTTGGAAGTTATTACGTATACCTAAACAAATGTTGTTAATATATAATTAATTCAAGAGATAAATATATATGTTCGGATAATAAAATATATTCCACTTCGGATATCGCTGGCTACACTACTCGTGAATTTGCTAATTTAAATGTTTGATGTGTGAATTCATAAAATTAACAATGTTATATTTATGTTATAACTGCAGGGTATTATGTTTATTGCCATTGATCATTTTGAGTTGGAGTGATTATATTCTACCAAGAAGAAATAAGAAACATGGTATTCTAATATAAAGTGGTTCTAAACCCATTTTTTGAATTTTACAGTACACTTAACCTCGAATTAAGACACCCACCCCCTTTCACTTACAGACACCCGAAGTGCTCAGATACAGGAACGGTCACGTTTGGGTTGATGTGGTGGGCTCTATTAATAGGTAGTATCTCATTAATGACTATATGTGGCAGTTGTTCAGTGATCTTTAATATCATTTTGTTATTCATATATAAGAAAAGATCAAGAATTCATTTTGATGTGAAGTGGTTAATTTATATTTTATCACTCATGAGATTTTGCATATGCAAGTACTCAGATACATACCGATCCTTGACGGCAGCTCAGCACTTTGAACCGGGGGATTTTACCTTCCGCAACCGATTTGGCCGAGCCGCATCTCAGGAAGTAAGAAATGCGGCGAGGAACGAGAAGCGCAACCGAATGAATCCATCATCGATCACACTAAACAAAGCTGGTATTTCAGCAATGCCTCTTCAGCTCTAACGTCGAAACGCCAAGCCTAATCGTTCTTCTTTATACTCGAAGTTTTTAAGCGACCTCCCGTTTTTATATTGAAGATTTGAGCGAATTTTTAATTTTATGAGAATTATGGGATTATTGGCTGCATGTGGTGTTCATAGACGAGTCAACGATGAAGTATTTAAGAAACTTCAAGAATTATGAACGATTTATCTCAAGCAAACCTATCAATCTTGAGCATTTTTGTTAAGTTTACAAAACGGCAAACTTTTGTCAATAATGTTTGGTGATACCTTTTATTGTGTCAGAGGCGACCTATTAATTAAAGCTAAGAATACGAAAACGGATTCTATTTGGGAAAATCACGTTATAAAACAAAGTTTGCTAAAAGTCGTTGTTTGGAATAAATTATCATTTATTGTCAAGACACAGGCTACCATGAACTCTACCCACTCAAAATTATACGAATCAACACAAATTTCGTGATATCTGCAAGACTCATAGTAAGATTTCGGACAACACAAAATTATCAAATTATATTGCTCAATAACTAGATGAATGTTAGATCAAATGATCAGTAAAACTCTAGACAAGTTTTATCAAGTACTCAATGATGTTTGAAGTGGTTTATTCAAAGTAAAATGTAAACAATCAGTGGACCCAATACTCAGAACAGTATCAAAATGTCTTATAGTTGGTGGTGAAGCATTCAAGTGATTCTTTAATTCAGTTGTAGCATAATTGAGCGCAGAAGCCAGTTTTAAACGGGAAAATATGGTTTAACATTTACTTTGCCCGCCACTTTATATATAAATTATATGCTACTTAATCTTCTATATAATGGTAATTTATGCAAATTAGATCCAGAAACTAGAAATTTGATAAAATTTTCAGAAAATTTTTGGAAAAGGTATCTGTAACTGAAATGGAAAACCAAATCTGACACAGAAAATATACCAAACTGGACCAGATTTGCTCTCACTTGGCCATTTTTGAAAACTGCTCGGGTGTCTGTATTCGAACAAGGATGGATGGTTCAATTCGAGGTTATGTAGTATTATAATATTCATAAAAATTAATTCATTCATTTGGGAACTATGAAAAGATGTAATATGATTTGGTAGGAATATATCTTGATTAGTTTTGCTAAAAAAAGTAAAAATAAGTTATAATTGTAAACAGATAGAACTAAATACATAAATTAATGTTTGTTACAGAGCAGAATCACTTAGATTGAAAATAAAGATTAAAACCATTTTAATTAACTGGAAAATTACAAATCACAAGAATCATTAGAATATATATTATTTTTACTTAGCTATAGTAAAATGCTATACTATTATGTAGTAAGTGATGATAGAAATTTTAACTAGAATCATAAACTTTACAACTCATTTCATGAAAATGAATTTAATTTCATTTCATTTTAACACGCTATTAAAATGTATTAAGTGTATTTACATTTTGTATATTATCATTAAACATTATATTATTTGAAAAGTGTTAATAATTGAGATGAAAAACTGAAATCTGACAGTGTCTGTATTCGAGGTAATGTAATATATTTCTCAAATTAAAAAGTTTAAAGTTCCCATTAAAATCCTTCACACGTTTTTCTTGTCGTCCTTTTTGAGTTCGACGTCTTCGACCATTTTCTGCTCCTTTTCGTGAACTTTCTTCAGTTCTTCCTCTTCTTTTATTCTTTAACGAAGAGTCATGAGGATGTCCCGGTTCGTTTTCGCGTTCTGTATCTTCCGGGTGATATTGGTCGCAACCAGGATGAGAATTAGCGAAACCAGGAGGGCGTATGAAACAAACCGCTCGGATAAGTGGAGCGAGGGCACTTTGTAGTACAAGAACATAATTATCATAAACGCGATCCCGACGAAACCCAGCGTGGTCGAGCAGTCGTAAAGCATATTTACTTTGGGGAGTGGAAATCAATTGAATTTTGCGTTTAAAATGGTATAAGTGGGGAAATTGGATTGTTGTTAAAAGTTGTTGAAAAATAGATGATATTTTCGTTCTCCTTAAACTTCTGTAGGAGAAAATAAAAATGGCTACATAATCACTAAATCTAGGTACGAATTATGTAATCGATGATATCGGCTCAATGATTATCTACGCATTACCCCTATTAACTCAACAATACTTTATGATAAAATAAGAAGATATCACACCGTAATTACGTCTTTACTGGTCACTTTTTTCTCTAATTATCACATTTCCTTTCTAACAAAATGTCTCATAACAGACGAAGGGATTATGTATATAATTTATTTCAATCTTTTAACAATCATCTTTGAGCTGAAGTGATAAAAAAGTTCGTTGTATATGCCTAGGCCTTAACATTAATTATAATAATTTTACAAGGCTAATCACTTTCTCTAAAACCCGTCTACTTTTAAATGCCCTACACTAGTATACTACATTACAATTTAAACAAATGATACACAATATTTTCGTATTTTCCGCTCCTAATTATGAAATAAACAATTACCGAAGTGTAAAAAGTTCTTAATCAAATTCTTTAATATATGAACATTATAAAAACTTTGAATAATAAAATAAATTAGAAGCATAGTAAGCAAACTATATTATTCTTATTCAAATTCATTAATATGTACACGATATTTAATCATTTTCCATTTGAAGAAATCGAGTTAGATGGTCAGAGGAAGAAGACCAACTCATGAATATTGTAATATAAATATATGGAAAAAATATAACTGTTATATCCAGTGTGCTTATTTCAAAATCTGAAGCATATAAGAGACTTAGAGAACGATAGAAAAGAAAACTAAAAAGTGAAAACTTGTGAGTGACATTTTAACACATTACAGTACATTTTATATCTTATATAATCTAATTTTAAACCACAAATCATATTTTGCATCCAATTTGTTAACTAAAGTATATATTTATATTTTCAGTCTTCTTTTCCGAACAGGGCCTTGCCTTCTTTGCCTTCTTCGAGTGTCCAGCTTTGGCTTTGTATGAGGTCCAGTTTGGAGCTTTTGGTGATGTCTTTGCTGGTGGTAGCTTCCTTGCTCATGTCCTTGGATTGGTCTTTGGATTTGCTGTCTCTGTCGGTCGAGGTGTTTCTGCTCACCGGGTCGATTGGCTGTATCTCCCGCAACACCAGTTTTGGCGGGCCTTGCCCCTGTCCCTGTCCCTGCTCAGCGTGTATTTGTTGTTCCTCTTGGTAGTTATATTTTCTTAATTTATGATATTTAACGAATATAATAATGTAAAACCCGAAACCGATCAAATCAACGCAGTACTTGTAAAAGTAGATCATGGTTGAGAAATGCGAGTTTCCGGAATTGGTGAAGTGTCCCACTAACCAGAACGAAATTGAGAGCAAGAGTTTGAAAACGCCGATTATTGAACCCATTTTCTTGTTCGACTCTGAACGGACGACGGCCATTGTAAACGCGTTGAAGGTTCCAAGGAGGCCATCGAGGGAGCAATGATAGAAATCGAAAGAGGAGTCGAACTCACCATGGAAAACTTATCTGTAAAATGTGTTCCTCAAAGCGAAAGTAATTATTTGGAAGCCGAAGTTGATGAAGAAGAAGACAAAGGAGAGCTGGAAGAATTAGTACACACGGTCGTAGCGCTTCAACTGCATGTTAATTCTGAAAGCAGAGTCCATGTTCATAATAACTGACTTATTAAAGGAATTAGTCAACTCAATGAACAGAATGGCGAATGCAACAACGGAATACTCGGCTGGCTAAGCAACCACTTGATAAGTGAACACATAAATTAGAGCATCGCCGGAATTCAAAAGAATGTAATAACAGGTGTTCTTAAGAATTTCGCCGAGAATCTTTCCTCTAAACGGTTTGAACAAAGACTTTTGCACGAAGTGAGTTGTAGAATACCTGACCTTTTTCTCAAACAAATGGAAATTGGAACAAAGTTGCACTGCAGCGGTTATTATTATAGGGCCAATAAACGTTGGAATGTAAGACTTAAGCGTGACTTTCTAGTCCATAAACGATGTGAAAAATATTTGCATTGTTATTATATACAGCTGCTCAATTATTAAAGAAAAGCTAAGGACCATGTTTTGCACAAACAGACCTTCAACTTTTAAGAATCTCCTAGTTGAGTTGGTGAAATACAATAAAGAATAGACAATTACTAGAGCTAAATACAATGATTTCTCAACGGAATCAAATACTCTAAAGATAACGAAATTAATGAGTTGAGTTTGTAAACCAAACAAGAGAGCTAATGATACTAAAACTGTGAAGCCTAAACCAAATATATAAGTGTATGCGAAATATACTTTTGACGCGTTGTTTTATTTCAGTTCTAAAGATTTATTCATGTATTTCGTCCCAGCTTCGATGAATGAATCCGACACAAGCATATTCAATAGATTTATCCAAATTATTGTTGTTGTTATCATCGTTGTTCCATATTCTCCTGTAAATGTATCTATATAATGTAAGATTATAAAGCAAACGGCCGCCTAACAAATATTGAATATAGCCTCTGGTAGCACACTTGATAAAAATACTTATAGTACGGGTTTCATAATAACTCCAGTATAGTGTATTTAAATAGGATCCTAGGACGATTTCGACAATTATGAAGAATGCTGTGATGATCTATCCATTGTTGACATTTAGTAAAGTGGAATTATTTTCACAATTATTAAGAATTAATAAGAAATTAATAATATTTATATGTAATGTAGATTATCCAAAATTTACAGTTTACTATTTTAATAATTCTATTATAATATCAATTTACATTTATAATACATTTTTGACGTAACTTCGTGTTAAATGTATCTATCAATGAATTGCAGTAGTTTAATAATTAAACTTTAATTTAATAAAGAAACTGAAAAGTAAAATATAGAAAAGTAATTAATAATAATAGTAATTAATCATAAAATTTATTTTGTATTTTTTAGAGATAAATAGTAATAATTGAGATGAAATATTTACATATATTGTGTTAAAACATGTTAAAACTATATAAACTAGTGATATTGACAATTTTACATTTTAATATATTTTTAAATATCAATATATGTCACCAACACATAATCCGATGAATATACAATGCAAATATAACAAATAAAAAGAAAACACACATTAAATTATAATCAAAATAAATAAACGACAAAAAGAAAATATATAATACTGAAATATGAATTAAAATGAATTTGCTATTAAAAAGAGCAATATAATCTTATCCAAAAACAAAAGTTTCAAAATATTTTAAAGTAATTATAAAAAATACAATAAGATAAAGAAAAATCTGATTTAAATGTACAATTAATCTAAAAACATACATTCTACAAAAAAGATCTTAAATGTCTTTTAAAACCATAGTAAAAAACTAATTAAACCACTACACACATACGTAATATTAATAATATTATGTATATATGTTTACATTGCCATAAAATAAAGTAAAATAGTTACTTGATATTAAAAATATGTTAAATCACACATTGAACTAAATATATTAATGTTGTTATTGCGTTTGGTGCATAAATTACTTGTAATTTACGGATTCATGTATGCGTTTGGATGTATTGTTGGATTGTTGCTGTTGAGTGAATCATGTTATTATTAGTAAACTGAATTCATTCTTCCTCTTTACACAATAAATTATGTTACTGTTGTTGCCTATCTCTATTTTTATGTAAAATATAAAGTATACACTTTATTATTTTATTAAATTATGATAATAAATAATTTAATAATATTATAAACTCTACATATATAAATTAAACTCACACACCTCTCTATTTTGAACATGGTTGTATTTATGATTACATTGAATTATATTGCTCAATTAGCTCCACTTGAAGCAGCTGCAAAGAAAAATGAATGGTATGGTACTGAGTCTCACGAGTGTGTCGCCCTTGTGAAACCATGGATTCCAGGTAAGTCAACCAAGCAATGGAAGAGAGGTATTTAAGTAAAGGGTAACAGCATTGCTCAAGGTACTTGCATCTGCTCTTGGTAATATAGCCCCGAAAAGGGTTACTATTATGATGGTGCTAAAGGTGGCCATGCAGCTGTCTTCGTCAGCTAGAGCTCCGCCGGTATTGTTGTTTATGATCAATGGAGAGTTCAACCATGCCACAAGCGTACCATCGCTTTCAAAGGTGATGGAAGCAAGTAAAACGATGGTAACGAGTTTTACGTTATTGTGTGAAAAATCCATTTGTCTTTATAAATATTAGTAATAAAAATTATCGTTATCATTAAATATTATCTGAAAATTGTTATAATATTTAATTACAAATTATTTTTATCTTACAAATTGAATTCATTCTTCATCTTTACATAATATATTTAATAACTTTTATCTGTCTTTTAGATATCTAAGCCTCTGATAAACTTATGCAGATGACTTGGAAGTAACGACCTGAGAGATTGCTTTATAATTAATCCCAAAAATTGAGATTGCTAAGTCCATGAGTAGATCTTCTTCTTTAGACCACTTATCTTTAATCTGCTTTTAACTTTAGTATTTTAAGTTATTAACTTAATGTAAATGAAGGTGTATCTCGTGTAAAAGGATGTAGTTGTCCCGAAGAACTTCGTTAATTTGCATATATTGTAGTGGAGCGGTAAATGTTGAAGGTGTAGTTTTTATTGTTTAAATTTCAACTATTTAATAAATATTATTCGTATTCATAGAAGTAACAACAATATAGATACAACTTAAATTTAAGAAAAATAATTGTACTATTGGCAGATAATGTTAAAATATGTCAGTTGACAAGATTATATTCAAAATTTATAAATTTATTAATGGGACAGTGAATATCTAAATATGTATGTTATTCTATTTTAGTCTTAATTATCAATTATATGATATTAATAATATTGTATCTTGATATTTCTGTAATATGTGTACCCTAAATTATAATAGATACAGTACTGTACAATAATAATACATATACATTTACGTATACTATAACAATATTTAGTATTTATAAATAATAATGATAACCATCGACTAAATTGTTGTATAAACCATGTATATGTTAATAAATCAATGTACATTTCAAAATATATCATTTTTCTTGTTTAATTCAAATACATGACAACACCATATTTTTAATTTTACTCCATGTTCTTATCTATACATGTGTACTCAGAATCTTAGAAACAATTTATCATTTCTTAATTATCAATGCTCCATTAATTATATAGTAAAAGGAATCATTAATCGTTTTCTTTGTTGTTAATTGTAAATAATTCTTAAATATAATTCATCGTTTCTTGCATTTTCTAAACCGTTTTCAACATTATGTTCTTTATTTTTTCTTTAGTTTCCTCGAATTTGATCTGTATTTGATTTAGTTTGATTTATTCTTCATTTTCACCGTTTTTCTCAATAATGTTGATTCTCCCGTTTAAAATAATTAATAACTTATTCGGTGCACTTTGGTTCCGCTCCGTTCTTCGAACATTTAAATTTTTAATCGGAACAAAATTCTGAATGAAATTCCCGTTCAACATTAACGCTGATAATTGTTTTAAGTTGTGGAGTGGTTCGACGTTGATTATCTTGTTGTCGTTCAAGTACAGAAACTCGAGTCCAATGAGGTATTTAAGGGAATATATTGAGATTATTTAATTCTCGCCCAAATTCAGCTCGGAAAGTTGAATTAAATTTTTAAGAGGGGAGATATCAGCTATTAAATTTTAAGTAGCGTTCAATGTTTATAAGTTGATCAGATTTTGTATAGAATTTAATTATGTTATCTTGTTCTCGCTGATGTCAAGCTCCTTAAGGTTAATAAGAGAACGTAACGCTGATATATCACAGATTCTGTTAAAAGACAGGTCCAATTACGTGAGACTAGTTAAATAACGCAGTGAACCGACGAATTGTATCTCATTGCAATTTAATTTTAATGACTTGAGTTATATTAGTGAATATAAAGGAGAAATATCAACCAATTGATTGTCAGATAAATCCAAATTCGTAACACAAATAATTAGCTATATCCCATTAATTGAAATCAGTTCACACCTTTAAAGCTGGAAAGTAGTTACTTGTTATGGAAAACTCTCAAAGAATTGATCAATCTCCACCTAACAATCCTAAATAAATAAATATTTCACAGCAAAATTGTTCATAAAACTCAAATTATATAGCTATTTTTCATATTAAACAAAAATTTACTACTATTTTTCTTAATTTTAATACTTTTTGATGATTTATTACATTATATGGAGTGGATAATTAAACATTATCATAATACTTTATTAAAATTACTTTTATCAAAGAATTAGACAGCAATCATGAATGTGTATGAAACAAGACAATATTCGTTTTCATAATTGGGTTTTAAAAATACTTTATAACCGCTATCGCTCAAAATAATCGAACCTAATATACTTTATAGTCATAAATTTTTAAACTTTTGATCGTACATTTATAAAATGTACATCAAAAATAAGTTTTAATTCTTAACAATTCGTGTCATTGTGTTAAAATATAATATAAATAGATCTTAAAATTTAGTGTTAGACTTTTCAAATATAATTTTATCCAATAAATGAAGCACAATTTTAAATTATTTGTTTCACTCCACTTAAACTATGAACTTTTAAAGTGCGTATGATGTATTGTGCAACAATTACTTACTGCTTAAAGAAATTCATAATTATGCTCATACTATAAGTATTTATAATAAATAAGTGTAAACAAGACTAAAATGGACAAAAGAAGAAGATTAAATTATGGACTTTGCTATATCTCTTTTTGGTGTAAACTACAAGAAAATTGCAGAGGTAGTTACATCTAAAACAGCCGCCTAGGTTTACCAAAGACTAAGATACATTAAAGATAGGTAACTAATGTAATAGTGAATAAAAAATATATTATTTCAAATCACATTGTCTTTATAAATAATAAGATAAATATTAAGATAATGATATTATCAAACAGATTTATTATATGGATTTCTCTTGTACATATACAACATAAAATTAATCAATTCTTTTCACCAGCAACACCATGACTTTTTTGTTATTTTTGAATCTTCTGGCTTAATTATATTATGTTTTGATAATTATGGATTAATTTGTGTATATTTCTAGAAAATAAGATTAGTCAAATGTTCCATAGATTCTGATAGTCCTTCTCCTATTTTAGCTGATGTTCTAAAAATCTTATCAAATTTGGATTCAAGATTCTTTTGCATAGCTTCAGAAAAATTTTCTCCAGCAATATCAATTTTGTTCGCCCAAAGAATACATGGAAGCTTGTCAACGGTACCTGGGAATACGACTTTTTCGTCAATTTAGTTCTTCCAGAGCATAATATCTTTTGTTATCTCCATATCTGTACTGTCAAGATCACAAACAATGATGCAACCTTACGCATTATTATACAATGGTCTCGTGATAATAGAACTACGCTCTTGTCCAGCTATATCAACTAACATTAGTCTACATGTTATTTCTTGTTAATCTTTATCCTTAATGTATATTACTTTGTGAGTGACGTCATGTCCACTTGTAAATTAATAACCATGAGTAAATTAATTATAACAATATTTGCGAATACAACATGTTTTCCCAACAGCAGCGCATCCTAAAACCAAAATTTTGAAACAAAAAACGTTATTAAATTCTTCACAAATTGATTTGTTATTATCCATTATATGGTGTGGTAAATAAATTATTACAAAATATTAATAATCTATGAGAGTTATTTATTTGATTTTAACTCCAAGTTAACTCCAAGTAAGAAACTACACGTGATTAATAATTACAATATTCATGAGTTGGTCTTATTCCATGACTCACTCAACAGCAACAATCCAACAATACATCTAAACGCAATATATAAATATATACTAGTTATTTTACCATATCCAAGTTAAAAAAAATATATTTTAATAATCCTTGTGGTTAGTGAATTTCCAGTTAATTAAAATGGTTTTCATCTTTTTTCCAATCTAAGTGATTCTGCTTCCTCATTTATGTAACAGCTTTAATGTATTTACTATACCTGATTTGAGTCTTCATAACAGATGTTAAGTTTGCTTCGCCTTCTATTTTAAATTAATAGCTATAGTAATTTCTTTAATTTAAGTGTTTCTGAAGTGAATTTGCATCATTTGAGATTAAAATAATAGATTAAAATATATAAATTAAGTATAAATTATCAATCCTCCTCACTCAGCAGCAGCTGTAGTACTCGTTATCGCAAATTTTCTCAAAAACGCTTTTCTTCTTCGCGCCTTAATGTGCTCCCTTCCTCGGGTTCCATATTTCAAACCTCTCTTACTTTTGCACTCTAATAATATTCGCCATGTTAACGTAGAATCCGTCGTCGAAGCAGTCGTCTCCGAAGTCCTTTATGTAGAACAACAACTCCCCCTTTGAATTCTCGTACTAAGTCTCTCCATTGAAAGCCGTTGAGAGAGAAAATACGAACAAAACGAACAAAATAACGAAGAAGAAGAAGGAAATCGGAACCGCCATGAACGAGTTTATTTTATCCGCCCAAAAAACGGTTACTTTTAAGTGCTCAAAATTCGGGTTGCAAAAAATGACTATTAAACCGGAGAGAAAGTGGTAAAAAAGCTCCCAAATGAGGAAAGTGATGAAGGTGAAGCGGTTCTTCTCGCCAATGCAGGTGTTCAAGAGGTTGCACTGGTGATCGAAAGTAGCCACACATTTATTAATGCTGCGCACGTGCTTGGAACGGAGCGGAAAATTGCAGTTGCAATAGGGGCAAAAACGGGTTGGGTGCTGATCAGGGTCTAACGTGTCTGATAAGGGGGAGAGGAAACCGGGATCGGATCTGTTCAAATAGCTCATTTTTGACAGAGATTTGTAAACGACTAGTATATAGAAGGCGAATAAGGGCTTAAACGGATAATAATTGTATTTGAACACAAAAGCCACATAATTGTACACCACTATCACAAACTAGAGCAAATTCACCGACCAAGGGAACAAAGACGCATTCATTGGAGCGGAATATAAACTTACTCGTTAAAATAATCGAATTTGAATTAGATAATAGAGATTAAAATGAAATCTATAGACAAGTGCTATAATTATCAGAATTATATTGCTCGCTTTGCTGTTTCACTTAACTTACTCATAAGGTCAACATATCCTACTACATTACTCAATATATACAGCTTTCTATTATTCTTATAATATTCATATATTACTTTTACGATATTCAGTGTTTCTATTGGTCAAAGTGTAAGTCAAATACCGTGTAATGAGATATTAAATAATATATGAATTACATTTTTTGACAGAAACACTCTATTTGACCAAAATGCATAACATGTGACTCAGTTACTGGTATTCCATAAAATATCAGTGATCTGTTCAGATGTAACCAATGATATTTATTCATTACTTAATTATAATTAATGAATGATCGAATGTGTATAAGAAGACATCACGCCGTAAATTACGTCTATACTGGTCACACTTTTTCTCTGAACGTCACATTATATTTCCTTTCTAAGTCAAGACCAATAAGAAAACATCTGCAATCCTCTTTAATCAATATCTCGCACGGCTTTGTCACGCGTCAAACCTCCTCGCAGACTCTCCGTTAGCTGTTTCGAACGAATGGAGTTTGTTTTGGAGATTTTTTGTTGATAACAGCTTTAGGTTGAGTAGAGGAGCAGCGTGTTATTGTATTTGCGTTGTTTCTTATTTGTTCAAGGTTTAAACATGGGATTAGTATCATAAATTATATATCTTGATTGTAATTTAATGGGGTCGCTATTCTATTGAAGGCAATTTGTACGTTTTGTTGTTGTGCGAGGATTTTTGTTACTGTCGTTTTGTTAGACATTCTAAATTCCATTTGAATCTCCACTTGTATGACAGGTGTGAGTAAAAGTAGGATTTCGTTCTGATTTTTCTGGTTGTATGAATTTAGTGAATCGCTTGTTTCATTTAAATGCTGGTTTAAATGATGGATTGAAATAACATTGTTAATGATTAATTGAATGTGGACAAGTATTATTAACGCCCTAATTTTATAGTATCACGTTGAACGAGTGTTATATTAATGTGATATGTAAGTTTTCGCAAATCAGGAGTATTTGCAGCATTTAGGATCAGTATTGGACGAGTGTTACCATTATTCTCTCTGCGTATTTAGTCAACAATTTACTATTATGTATTAATTCGTGCAGTATTCAAAAATTTTGGTCAAAGTGTAAGTCAAATATCGTGTAATGAGATATTAAATAATATATGAATTACATTTTTTGACAGAAACACTCTATTTGACCAAAATGCATAACATGTGACTCAGTTACTGGTATTCCATAAAATATCAGTGATCTGTTCAGATGTAACCAATGATATTTATTCATTACTTAATTATAATTAATGAATGATCGAATGTGTATAAGAAGACATCACTCCGTAAATTACGTCTATACTGGTCACACTTTTTCTCTGAACGTCACATTATATTTCCTTTCTAAGTCAAGACCAATAAGAAAACATCTGCAATCCTCTTTAATCAATATCTCGCACGGCTTTGTCACGCGTCAAACCTCCTCGCAGACTCTCCGTTAGCTTTTTCGGGCTAATGGAGTTTGTTTTGGAGATCTTTTTGTTGATAACAGCATTTGGTTGAGTAGGAGAGTTGCGTGTTATTGTGTTTGCGTTTCAGTGTTTCTAAAATATACTAAAGTTTTCATTTTTCAAGCTTCTGAATCATATTTTATAATATATAGCAATAAAATGAACTAACTAGAGTTAGTAAAGTTTCATATATATTTAGATTTTATAAATTTAATAACGATAATAATATTATAATGACACAATTATTAGTTAAAAAATAGAATATTTTCACACATCACTAAAATATGTTATCATTTTACATTATATCAGCAGTTGTTATCTAAATTCACAAATAAATTAGTCAGCTTAAGAATTTTGCATCTATCACATAGATATGCAACTAAAAACTGCACTTTAACAAAGTTACAATCCAGTACTGCAATAAATAGGCATCTCTCGCGCAGTTGACTCAATCTACCTAGATTATCTACCCAAGTGAAGGAACAACATACGTGGCTTTGTACACCGAAGCCGTTCAAAATTTAATTGTGAACTACTCTTTCAGTTAAGTTTCGCTTCCTTCTTTTGCTCTTTTCGGACTCGTAAAAACTAATATTTAAATATAGTCTTCCAAACTGTCTGTAGAAACTCCAGATCTGTATCAAGGAGCTCTGATTTGCTTTCAGTGCGACCTCAACGCCAGCCACGCCGAGTTCGTCTTCCTGAGTTCTGGGAAAGCGCTTTCTGGACTCATTCTCCACGGACTGAACTACATGGACTTGGGCCAGGTGTTGGTCTAGTTTAGGCTCAACGGAGATATTTTGGGCGGGCTGTGCTCTCTAGCAGGAAAAATGGAAATGAGTCTGAAAGAAACGAACATCTCTGGGTACTTCACCGGAACTCGCTGCGGAGCTCTAATTTCATTCGTCACTGAAACCGTGAAGATTCAAGTGCAGAACACAAGAGTTTGCAGAAATGGCGTTCCAAACATATTTTAAGGTTCTGATCTAGCTCAGATAAGTGAACCTCTTTTTGAAGACTGCACGGTTTGCGGAGATAAATACTACGCCTACGGTTTATGCTTACTGACGTTGAAGAACGGAGTTATTTAATCACTTTCCATGGTTTGCGCAAGTTAGTTTGTTTTCGATGGTTAAGACTGCGTCTGTCCTGAAGGCTAAATATAAAACGGAAGCGAGTGTTATAATGTTCTGAACGCCATGAACTAAATAATTGATAAAGATTTAAGTTTACAATTTTAAATGGGATTGAAGTCGAATCCTAACGTTCTAAGCGTTGACTAAAAATTGTTAAATAATATCAGCGCTTTGAGCCAATATGTGAACAACGATATAAGCGCGATAAACAACAATATTATAAATATTGAAACCACTTTAAATGAACGGGTTCTCGAAGACAATTATTTGCAAAACAGGAAAAACCAGCTTACAGCTCAAATTCAAGATTTCGTTTATAAGATTGCATGCAACCGCTAATATGGGTATTCGTGGCAGAACGGATAATGTGCTCTTTTGAGCTGTAGCGTCGAAGGTCAGGCTGCTATAAATGGAGTATGCCAGTGCCCTGGAATATTCTAATATGTTTTGAATAACAAGTGCGTTTGCCCAGAAAATTCGGCCGTGATTGCAGGAATTTGCACGTGCACAGTAATAGGTCAAATACCATAGAACTAAGTTTGCGTATGTACCACAAATAACGCTTTCGTAAAGGATGGAGCTTGCACTTGTGGGGTATTTGGCTTGAACATATCAAATACCTGCAGCTGTCCCGTAAACTCCAACATAGTTGCTGGAACTTGTACCTGTAACGTAATCTACGGCTAATCTATGATTGATAGCTCTTGTCAATGCGCTTCACCTCAAACTATGGTCGATGGAAAGTGCAAGTTCGTGGTGAATAGTGTGAATGTCGATTATATTTGCAGCCAATAGCTCTACGTGACTTCATTCGACATTCTCGAGATTACGAACACAATCAACGGCGTGGCCGATTTCAGCAGCGGATACGTTTTTAGCACAGCTAACGTTATAACCAACGCATTCATAAATATCGTTGACGCAGTTTACAAAGTAAGTTCTTAGCTCAGTCCGTTATTCCAGAGTTAATCCTCGTTTGCGAACATAAAAATACAAATTTGCTCCTAAACGACTATCAATGGGGCGTTTATGACTCCAGCAACCATAATAGAAATAAATTAGATGTATATCTATTCAAAACTAGAAACATCGTTTAGCGTCGCCACCTATTTATATTTGATCGAAACAACCTACACAAGCGCTAGCAACCGCAATATAAATAATCTAGCGATCAATCTTAACATCTCAGCCTTGCTTGGAAACTTCGCCTTAATCAACAGCATCACTGGACCTCTGACTATCTAGAACTACTCTGTGAAGGGTAGGTACAACAGTTAAGGAACTTTCACGTTTTTAGGAATTGCGATATAATCCAGCACGTTAGTTGTTACCAACGTTTCAATAGCACCTACTAATTTCGTAGTTGGAAATAGTTCGTCTTATTTATTTTCAAGCTCAAACGCGTGCACTTTGAGCCTGAGTTAAATTAGCGTGATTATCGGTAACTCAACTAATAATCAAGTAACAGCGCTAATAACATCAACTACAACAAATTTCTATTAGTTTGGTGGATATATAAGTTATTTAATAAGCACAACTCTGCAAGCGGCAAATCTTATATATGCAGGGTACTTATACTATAATACATAAATAACAATGTATTCTGGGTTATTGGTTGGGTATTCCAATTCAAACGCTAACAAAATAATTATTTAGAATCTGTGCTTTTATTCTTATGTTTCCGACGCTGACTGCAGCTTCTACTCTTTTGGGTTGGTTGGGCAGAATAATGGAAATATTTCTATTTAGTAAGCCAATATCGTATTTAACGCCAGCTTGTTCATCGCAAACGCAGTTGGAATAATCGCCGCGTAATCCGATACTTCAGCTTATTCTGAAATGATTAATGTGTGGGCTGCTGTGGTTTCATATTTTACACTTAGAGGAGAAAGTGGAGCACTTATGGGTTAATAAAAGGGGTAGAGTTTCGTGGTTCAAAACTGCACCATAAAGGGCAGTAGTATTTATGCTAAGTGTTACGTGGGGAGCGTGGTCGGTTCTTTGTTAAATGAGCTGCTTATAAAGAATACAACTGCAATAAGTACGAATTTAACGTCAACGGATAACAGCACTGGGGGATTCATCGGCTGGTCCTCTGAATGCCACTTTACGGTGAGTAATTCAAGCATTCAGAACGTGCGAATGGCAACTCCGAGCAGAATTGGAATGATACTGGGTCGCAACTATGGAGGGACAACATACACTCTATATAATTCGTGGTCAGTTTCCAATTATATGAACACTTACCTGTAACCAAATTGCGCCGTTTTCACGTACGTAGATGATTACGGCTGCTGACTGAAAACATTTTGAAATATTTGTAAATAAACGGTCAACATTCAAATAATAAATAAATAAATTTTTTAGATGAATTAGTTCCTAGTCATTCCAGTTTATTTATTATGTAGCTATTTACAAGCTTTCTACTTTTAGTTGTGCATTTCACGACAGTCTAAATCATTAACGCTTCTTCTCAGTTTTCAATTCTTATTTATGTCTTATGTACGTTACATTTAATAATATATTAACCTCAATATATTTTGAATGATAGAAATTGTTGTGAAAGAAAATTGATTTATATACAACAGTTAATTCAAATTTAGCTTCAAGTACTCAAAAGGACAACGAATATCAAAATAACTCACTTAACTATAACCTTATCATCAATACTAAGGCTCAATTCAATCATTCCATCTTCATCTCATAAATCATGACAATCCACAAATCCAAACTTAGTTACACATAACGTTACCTCAAACTAATCTCATTATCATACCTCATCTTCTAGGATTGTCACTCTGAATAGCCTCCTCAGACAACCTAAGTTAGTTCGGCACTTGAACTAACATTGTTGACCTCGGAAGTTATCTTTGTAACTATCTTTGGGATGGCTGGTATGAATCTTGGGACTAGCGTATCAGCGGCAATGCGTAGTGCTTCTAAGTTTAGAGCGGAACAATTTAATCAGTTTCTTCCTGTTCAGGCTCATTTATCTGCAAAATATTAACTGCATAAAATCTGTGTTTGTGTTTTGTTGTTTTACATAGTAAGTTCCATATGGACTTCTTCCTGTATTACAGCGAGTGAAAGCAGGATTTCGTTCTTCTAATTTATTTTAAAATTGATTTTTTTTGTTTGTACTTTAGATTAGACTATGTATAGAATATGTGCGTATTATTTCATTCTTTGTTGTAACTGTAATTTAAGTTAATCATGTATAAAATGTTTTTAATGATTTGAAAATATTTTATACTTATACAATTATGTATTATGAAAAAAATTCCTGTTTTCATTTAAATGAAATAATATAGAAAATTATAAAAAAGTGATAGGGTTTTATACAATTGATGTACATATTAATTGCAATTATGCATATGTGCTCAGTTTCATTTATGAAATATAATATTTTGCGAAAACCTGTACAATTCCACTTCATATATGATATCACTTGTTTTGAAAACATAATAGTATCAGGTATTTTCAATGTCAGAGTTTCAGTTTTGTTACAATTATGTATATGAAACTCCATTCTAGGAAAATTTGAGTCTTAATTTATCAGCATATTTCACCTTTGATGTGGCATAATCGCGTTCAGCGTGCACAGAATATGAGAACGTAATCTTTCGCTAAATTAGCAATCCGATTGTACAATTGCAACTAAATCTAAATATTGATACTTAATAAACTTCCTTTGCCCTTTTCTTTTACATCTTCACAAACGTTCAAATTCAGAATTCAGTTATCAATCTGAACTTGTTAAACGGATCTGATAAAAACGTAAGTTTGTTAGTACGCACGTCTCCAGAGTTCAACATAGATATTTTTGCCACGACCTATAATGTTCAAACAGATTCATCAAGCTTCAAGAATATCTACGGTATTTCAAGAGAATTAGATCATCAACTCACTTTGAACCAAACTTCATTTACTTTCACTTCAAGCTCTTCAGGGATCACCAACTTCTATGGTTTGTGTTTCGAAGCCGAAAGAGTTCTGATTGAGAACTGTTCATTCAATATGAATGTAAATGCTTTTATAGCAGTTGGAATGTTGTATATTAGCACAGGAGTTATCTAACTTCTGAATATTACAATGAAAGGCCAGCTTTCTGGTGTTAATACCTATGGATTCATCTATAACGCTAAGGCTCAAGTATCTTTCAATTTAATTCAGTACTATCTCAAAACATCGGGTTCAACTCAGAACTGTGGATTTATCTAAGTCTCTTCTGACCTAGCATCAATAAGTACAGCTTAAATCAACTTTTATGGATTCAGTTTCAATCCAAGTGAGTTAACTTCCTATGGTCCAGGATTGAATTGTCCGTGCATTTAAGGTGCATAATTAACACAAGGATTGTGTGAATGTAAAATAGGATCGTCTTTGGTAGGAAATGTTTGCCAATGTACGAATGGTGCCATAAGATCAGGTGAAAACTGCATTTGTACAGCCGGCGCAACTATGGTAAATGGAGTTTGCGTTTGCACATCTGGAGCCAGTTTGATAGGTGGTATTTGTGTGTGTACGTCGGGAGCTACTTTAACTGGAGGAGTTTGTGTTTGTGTGGCAAACGCTCTTTTAATTTCTGGAATTTGCGTTTGTCAGCCAGCATATTCTCAACTTTAATCAGGAACATGCGTTTGTACTCCTTAATATTCCGTTATGTCCGGAAATATCTGTATTTGTACTCCAACTTATTCATCTATGATAGGTGGTTTATGCAAATGTACTCCAACGACCTCATTCATGAATTCTGGAGTTTGTTCTTGCCCTGTTAATTCTTTAATTTCGGCATCAGCTTGTATTTGTCAGCCAGCTTATTCTTCAATGTCTGGTGGTGTTTGTGTTTGTACTCCATCATATTCAGTTATGTCAGGAAGCACATGTTCATGCACTCCTTAATATACAACGATGATTTCTGGCATTTGTAAATGTCCAACTGGAGCTAGCTTGGTAGGAGGAGTATGTACCTGCACTGCAGGAGCTACGATGAGTAGCGGAGCATGTATTTGTACAACAGGTGCCACTTTAATTGGAGGAATCTGTGTTTGTATGGCTGGAGCTGTTCTATCTGGAAATGTTTGTTAGTGTACAACTCCTGGTTCTTCTCTTTCTGGAAGTTAATGTGTTTGTACTCAAGATTATACTCCTTGGTGGGCTTGGAATGGTGGAAATTATTGGTGCAGCAATTTAAATGCGTGTTGTTCAACGGAAGATGCTGGACCACATTTTATTTGTTCAAATGGAAATACATATACTTCATCTGATGACTGTATTAGAGTAGGCTACGTTACTTGAGATAATTCCATATTTTATAGTAAAATACAACGAAATAAAAATTATTGTACACTTAGTAATTTTTATCATTTAAAAAGATTTTTACCTTCATTCAACTACATTATAATTTGGAGTGGGCATTATTTATTTCAGCTATAATTACGAAATTTGAATCTTTAAATCTCACTCTATCTTCTCGTTGTATTTTTTGCTTCTTGCTCCGTATGCCGCCTGTGTGATCAGCAGCCCGAACACCACCAGCAGCATAACCCCTCCGACCACAATGCACACAATGCCCAGCGCACCGTTTTCCTTGCTTCCTCCAGCTGTGTTAACCTAGCATACAACAACATAAACGACTGGGTTCTTATTGTACTGTGTAAACGAGAAATTAATTTCAAGTGAGCCGGAACCGCTTTTGAATGAACCAATAGGTTTCACCGCGTCTTCAAACGGAGACTAACGCGCCCAGACCGCGAATTCCTCCCACTTCGGCTGCTGTTTAATCCCCTTTCCAAATAGATTATTAGTTTCTGCGTCAGATTCCCAGAGCATTGGTGGAGATAAAGTGATTGGGGTCGTGTTAAGTTTTAAATTAATGTTGTAAGTGGGTTTGGTCTTCATTATGAGTGAGCAGAGGACGGCTTTGGAGTCGTCGGTGCAGGGCGCGGTTTTGAGAGCAGGGGACGCTAATTCCTCGTAGTCAATTGACTGACCATACGTGCGCACGTTCTGATAAAAATTCGGGAGCTTGTAGTACACGAAAGTCTGCAAATCAGGGTTCAAATCAACCTAAAGAGTGTTCGTAGCGGTTTAATTCACAGCAAACTCAACCTCCTCGTAAAATAAATGCTGCCCCTAATACGTGAAATAACTGCCAATTACTATGAACAAAACAGCTAACGAACCGAACACACCGTTTATTATACCCGGATGCAACAAGGGCTAACAGTTGTAACACTCCTATTAGCAACATCTCTGCTGCGCAATCTTAGAATCTATTGGAATAATCGGCATTTGAAGTGGAATTCAACTTAAAACTCATAAAATAATGATTATATGAGCTGATAAAATGTCTAACTAACTATTTTAATCTATTTTACTACTTTAAAAACATAAAAATAATAACATGACTCACTCAACAGCAACAATCCAACAATACATCTAAACGCAATATATAAATATATACTAGTTATTACCATAGCCAAGTAAAAATAATATATATTTTAATAATTCTTGTGGTTAGTGAATTTCCAGATATTAAAATGGTTTTCATCTTTTTTCCAATCTAAGTGATTCTGCTTCCTCATTTATGTAACAGCTTTAATGTATTTACTATGTGTGATTTAACATCTTTTTAAAAAACGTCTGTAAAATAGAGGAAATAGAGTTCATGGGAATCACTTTTGGCAAAGAGAAGAATGTTGAAATGAAAATAGCACCCAAAGTCTAAGAATAAGCAACAGAACTTATTAATAAATTAAAGAAATTTTAAGAAAAGAAGGTTCCATCCCACTTAATCCAGAAATTTGTGGAAATGATATTAATACCATCCGTAAATTACAGTATTTTCCTTGATCTAGACTCTACAGCTGAGGAATATAACTAAATAGATGATTAAATCACAGATTTTTGCATGGACCTTTTCAAATGCCCAAATAAAAAACAAATGAAGACTTTCTTGTCTACCCCTAAACAAACTCAAGGCCTACAACTAACAATGCCAGGAAAATATTTCTCGGATGCATAAATTGTATAGAAATACCCTGATGATGTAAGCAAAGGATACAAGGAATATCATGATTGTAGAAAGGCCACCCAAAAGAAGGAAGTAGAAGATTTCTTTAAATCGTTAAACCCCAACAATGATCTCAATATTGCACATCATGCACTCATTCAAAGAGCTCTGCTGGATGATGAAATGTTTGACCAAATTACAAAGATAATCTTTACAAATTAAAACAATTAACATCCCCTCAAACATGATGCATGCTACAAATGCAACCTCTGCAACTAAAATGTTAAAGTGAGTAATCATTACCTTACGTGCTCACAAATGATATCCAAACACATGACCAGCCATGATGATATTGTCAACAGAATAATCAACACCTTATTTACAAGAAATACAAGCCAAAAGCTGCAGTAACTGCAAGAGAGCTGGGCCTTGATAATAGCAGGCCCGATAGTGACAGAACTAGACTCTCAACACTTTTTGATGTTACCATTGCTATTGACACTCAAAAAGCATATAACCAAAAGATATCTAAATATAAAAAACTTGGTTATGGAGATATTATCCCAATTGTAGTATCACCTCAACTCTAAATGTATCCTAAGACAATTGAGTAAAAGAAATAATATTGCAATATGCAGAAATTGTATAAGGATATTGCCTACAATGTCATAAAAATGGAAGTAGAGAAATCCAGAATGTATGAGGAGGAGGTAAAGAACTACCTTGAGTTGCAACACTTAAACATCCAATCAAAACTTAAAGTGCAACTTGTCTTTAGAAAAGCAAAACCGAAGAAGAAGAAACCTGGAGAAGCACAACGCGCCGAAAAAGAAGATATTTCAGCAGTCTCTAGCAAGGAATGAAATCTCTAATGAAGTACGCAATATTGAGGACATCATTAACATCCACATTGATTCCGAACAACTCGATCCACTCAGAAGAGATAATTCTTCTGAGTGTAGCGAGGACTGAAAAAATAACATGACTCACCAACACATAATCCAATAAATACGGATAATGCAAATATATATAAAATGCCCATATCAAATTGTAATCAAAACAAATGAAAAACAAAAATAAAGAAAAGCAACTGAAATATGAATTGAAATGAATTAGCTATTAAATAGTGTAACTAACTAAAAACAAAAGTCAAAATATCTTAAAGAAATTTAAAATATTAAATATATAAACTAGATAAGCAAAGTTTAATTTAAATATACAACTTAAATATACAACTAATGTAAAACCAAACTTTTCTACAAAAAAGATCTAAAATGTCTTTTAAAAAATTATAAATATGTAAAAAAACTAATTAATCCATTAATATAACGTAGTGAATATATATATACTAATATGTTTAAATTATAATTATATAGCTATAGTAATTAATCAAATTCTTTAAAAGTGTATATGTATACTACTATTATTATCATCATTTCATAAATATAAATAATATATATCTCACTTCCTCAGCACAAACAGACTTCATTGAGACTTTCGAAAGCAAAACATAGGCTCTCGCACGCCAGTGTTTCCACTTTCAAAACGGGCTCAACCCGTCATTTATGCCCACTCAGTAAGGACCCAACAGGGCCCTCACGGAGTCGTCAGCGGACCAGTTTTACCTGATTCGCTAACTTAATTTCCAGAAACTGGTTCTCGCGTCTCAGTTTCTCTTTGCTCGTTATTTCCTTCGGCTTGCACGGGAGGTTGTTCCGTTGTATTGGCATTGCTTGGTGGTGGTTGCCTTTGATGCATTGGTTCATTAACTTGATTAGGTACCTGTGTATATATATATATTCACTCTATACAATATGATTAAATAGCATACACCATAAGATAAAGTAAAATAGTTACTTGATATAAAAAAGATGTTAAATCACTCATAGAACTAAATACATTAATGTTGTTACATAAATTAAGAAGCATAAGCACTTAGATTCAAACAAAGATGAAAACCATTCAAATTAACCAGGAAATTATCAACCACAATAATTATTAAAATATTAATAATATATATTATTTTTACTTGGTCATAGTAAAATAACTAGTATATATTTATTTATTGCGTTTGGATGTATTGTTGGATTGTTGCTGTTGAGTGAGTCATGTTATTAAATAGAAAAGTAATATAAATTATTTTCATTTTTCATTGAAATAATTAATATAGTAAAAGTCAAATGGACGTTGTCAATATTGTACCACTCCAAGAATGGCTGATCTTGAGACCTCTAATCCAATTATTTTATGTAATTAACAAAACACTTAAAATTATACATTTTACGATATTTAAAGACTAACTAACGAAACGGAATAAATAATTCAACAATTCCAGCTATTACTACTGTCCAATAATTATTGTAACAAATTAGATGTATTCAAACAAAAACTATCAGATCTTAAAACGAATTATCAGAGTTAAGACACTGAGCAAAGAGAACAGTTTCTCAAAAAGTTAAAGGAAGAAATCATCTGTTGTTACAAAATAAATGACAAAAACTAAAGTAATAATTTGAAATTAAATAAAAAAGACTAGTTCATTTCGTAGCTAAATACAGGTTTGAGTCAGATGTATAACTAATAAGGGAATAAATCTCTGGATGAAGAAACTTAACGAATACCTAGAAAATATTTTTTAAATAGTAAAATTAATCTTTACAAGTAAGCATTGAATTAAATATTTAACAAAAATTTTGAAGATTTAACCAATAAACAAACAGTTGAATAATTAAATTAATTAAATATAGAATAATTTAATACGTTTTGGAATCATATACATTAGTTATAACCACAAATTTCGATATATGGTTAAAAACTATATTTTAAAAAAGTAGCTCAACAATTATTGTTTTCCGATAGACTAAGTATGAAAGACAAATTGTGTGTTAAATAATACTGTTTAGAACATTCAGAATTAAGCAATTTTGATATAACCAACAATCTTTTTGATACATATTTTGCAAACAGAAATATTTTCTTTTGGGAAATACATTATTGTGTTCTTTTATGTAATCTAAAAAGAAAAATCAAATAATAAAAATATTCTACAGTAAAATCTAAAGAACTTATTGACTCTTTTACTTAAATTTACAAATATGGATTAACAGAAGTGCTCAAGATAAACGCTACTGATTTCACACCAACATAAATTTGTTAATAATTAAACTCAATGAGTAAAAATTAAACAAAATTATTTTGGAAATTTCTGTAATCTGTTGTGCAACCAATTAAAACCATTAAATATCTTCGATCCTTTTATTAAAAAACATACAAACGAGTTTTGTTCCAGAATCATTTATTAAATGATGATAAATAGATAATTTTAAGAGAGTGTCAACTGGTTTCTAAAAGTACAAGTGCAACTGCACTGGCTAATCTGATTTATAACAAATATTTTGTAAATAGAAGTATTTACTATATGGATATCTATAATTTAGTATTAAGAAATCTTCAATAAATTTTATATGAATCAAAAACAAGCTAATAAGTTAAAATAACTCATCAATCCTAAAATAATAAATAAGAAAGAAACTACCTTCATAATCTTACTTACTAAAATGGACTATAAATGATTCTTAAGATAGATTGTTAAAATTTCACATAAAAAGAAATATGTGAAAAGATATTATGTTTGAATTCAAGTCAGCGCTTACAGTTTTGGAATTATGTGGTAGATAATTATTAACCTTAAGAAACAAGAAGACAACATTAATAATACTTCGTGAAAAGATTCTAACAAGCTTTGCATTCTTATAGATTAACAAACGAAGATAAATTTTTTATTAAGTAATACTGTAAAGGTCATTTAAATTTAAATCCATCTTAGTTATCACAAGGACTAATAAAGGAGTATTTTAAATTAAAAGATGTTTTTTATTATGACGTTAACACAGTATGTCTCACGAACTACAATTTTAATAAATAACGAAATCGTTCATATAACAATTTGTAATAAGCTGAATAGAATGAATTAGTCTAAATAACAAATTAATTACTTATTAATTAACAACAAAAAAATGATTGTTATGTGTTTACATACAAAAACGGACTACAAGAAATTTTAAATAAAAATTCGTAAAATCTTAATCAAAAGGAGATTTGCGAATAGATATTAAGTTTAAATGACACTTAGACTAATAAATTTTGGAAATATGTAGAACATAATTTTAAACCTAAAAAGACAGTTGCATGTCATAAACATTATTTCAAAATGAAATGCCAAGAGGCTGTGTATTCTTATAAATTAACAAACGAAGACAAAGAATATATTGCTTAATACATATGCACTACAGATCTTATTGTATGAGAAGGAGAAGCATTATAAGATTGAATTTATACGTTTATATAACTCAAACAGTAATGAAGAATAAATATTAATACTTTTATCCATTTCACTCCGACTACAAATTTAACTTTATTTATTCTTGTTACATTGTTACAACTTTGGCGAGTTCAATTTTTATTATTCTCATTGTATATACGCATTTCCTCATTTGAACTCGAAAAATATTTGAGTGAGTTTTTCGTTATTTTTGTAATTGTGAAAATTAGTTATCAATGTTTTTCAATCACAAGCGTCGAGTTTCCTCTTTAACTCTTTGATATAGCAGTGTTATCCAACCATTCGAATTGCAATCTGACTTATAAAAATTATTTACCACAGTTCTCCGAAACTAAGAATTCATTCATCAATATTTTCTAAAATTTTTGTCAGACATTAATTATTGTCTTTTATTTGCTGTTAATGTACTATATAACTATTTTCTTGACAGCTTTAGTTTTTTACTAACAGCTTTGTCCTTGAAGCCCTATTTTCATCATGAGCTAAATATTAAAATTGAAAAAGTTTGAAATAGTGTTATAACCTTCTTGACGCTGCTTAGAATAAGTTGCTGTGTTTTAAATTCTAATATGATATTTGGCCAAGTGATACTATAATTTTCTTCATTGGAACTAAAACTGAAATAGTGAAGTGGATATATATTTTCCTTGTTATTTTCTTTTATTACAATGATAACATCAGTTGTGTGTTTTTGAACTTTCACTTATAGTTTAACTAGCCTAAATTTACGTAAATTTTTTAAGAAATAGCAACAATATTTAGAACGCTAACAGAACTTCTGAGACAGGAGCTGTTGTTGATGAACATACCCGAATATAATATAATAATACAAGCAACAGCGCTTGATTTGAATCATGACTTAAAATGATTTTATGATTTTTAGCTTTTCAAAAATATAGCACAAGAGAGAATAAAATCTTGAAATAAACTGAAGTTGCATTACTAGAGCTTTAAGTACTATAAAAAATTTACTTGTTTCAAAATACTTATTATTCATTTTGATTTTAGAACTATATGGTTTTAATAAGATTTTAAGAAATTTAATTGGAACTAAATAATTATTTTTAGAACAGAGTCTGTAGCTATATCAACATGATTGTTATTCTTTGTAAGTTTGAAATATTATTTCAATTTTTGTTATCAAAATTAAAATTAAAATCGAGTTACTAGCCGAGGTGGTTTATATATTAATATTTGGATAATATCTTTAACCTATTTTGAATATGGTTAATGTGAATTACAGCTCATAACTACATATTTATAGGTTTATTGTCATAAATCACGACAAAAATAGTATAATTATGTTAGAATTTTTGAAGCAGAAAAATATATTAAGTTCAAGTATATGTTGAGTGATAGGTTTTAAACTAATTTTTGAGTTATTATACAGATCAATTTGGTCCACAAGCGATTCTAAAAAATATTTACTAAGTTGAACGTTCTTTTCAAGCAAATGTAGAAATAATTTAGGGAACTATCTTTCATATATTTTATTATTTATCTAAAACTCAATACAACGATCTGTATGAGGAAACTCTACGCTTGCTACAGGTAAATTTAACTCTTTTTTCTCTATTAATTAGAATGCATCAATAAATTATATTGAATTTGAATACAAACAATATTCTTCTTAATGAAAATAATGCATTCTCTTCGATTATTTTATAACCATTGTTTGAAGTCAGAAAATTCGTCTCAAGCTAATTTTTCTCCAATTCGTTTGAATATTTTTGCGCTTAGATTCGAAAATCTATTAAGCTCAATCTATCGTCAATGTACGACCAGACCTCGTTGAAATAATATTGAAAGTTTGCATCGTCTCACTTAGATGATTAAGCTGTTTATTATTTGCATTTTTAAATTAAAGTTTTTAAGTAGAAATATTTTTAAGAATATTTCAAGGTAGTTTTGAGATTTAAAGGTTTAGCCGTAGTCTATGTCATTATAAACTAGTTTTGTAGAAGGTATTTCGTCCTTAGTATATTATCATAATATCCCGAAGGAGGAGTGGACATTAATTTAAATAACTCAAAAGTTCATAAAAAGCAAAATAGAAATAAAAATAACATGAAAATATAATGTCATTCAATTCTGTAGTGCATATCTTAATACTATGAAGATCATTTAAATTTAACTCATACTCAAATAACTCAATTATTAATGAACGAATATTTCAAAAACAAAAATGTATTTTACTATGAAGTTTATTCGTAAATTAAACATAGATGTAGGTAGTATAATAAGTTCAACTAAAAATAAGAAGCAACGTAGAAAAAGAACTATAAATCAATTAGTAAATAGGAAACAATTAATATGTATTAAGATGTTTATAAAAATTGTTTATAAACTATTCTGAACAAAGACTTCTCAAACAATCCAAAAGAAATATGCAAATAAATCTTGGATTTTAGTGCTTCTTAGAGCTAATAGTTTTGGAAGCAGGTAGCAGATTCTAGTACACCCAAAAAGACAGTATTATAGTAGAAATACTATTTTAATTATTCATATAAATAAGCTATATATTCATATATCTTAACGACTGAAGATAAAGAATATATTAAACAATTTTGTTTGCAAAATAAATAGTTTAAGTAAGTTGAAATAACTAAGCAACTAATGAACGATTATTTTTAAAATAAAGACGTATTTTATTATGATATTTACTCAAAAGTAAATATGAATTGTAATTAAATGAAAAAATCTAATATAAATATAAAGTGAATTATAAGATTGACTATCATAGTTCCAAAAGTGATTTTAATTTTTATAATGTCTGTTCTATTTTTCTATCTCTATGATATTATTAAATTAAATTGATTCGAAATAATCGTACTAGCTTGAATTTTCTTTAAATAGCACTAGCTTGTATCAAAAACAAAATATATTGTTTTGTTTTTATAACCAATTTATTATAAGTTGAAACTAAAATATTAGATTAAAATATAAGAATTAAAAAAGTAAAGATAGTTTTCAGGTTTTCTAAAAAATACTTTTGGTCTTCAATTTCGTTTTTAAGGTTCTCAATTCGTTTTTTATTATATTTTGCGAAGTATAAACTATATAAGACTATAAATTGACCTACTTAACTACAATATCATCAGTACACGGTAAAATCTCACGAAAAGACTCTTGAATACACTCACATATATACAGGATATTGGTATTGGTATAGAAAATAAGCATAAGAATAAAAAATTGCTTGCAATTATCAGGATATCGCTTTAACATGAAGAATAAACATGATTACATTTTAAAAATATTAGGTAGTATGAATTTAATTATTTGCCGTCTCGAGGAAGTGATGTATATATCAAATAATTAAAGTAAAATATTTTACAAATATATAGACTATTAATTTCTCATTCTATCAACTTTCCATTTTCATATTTCGCTTGAATTATTTTACCATTTGGCATCGTGATATTCCCGTTTCCGTGCCTGACCCCGTTTTAAAAGTCCCCTTCGTACTTTTCTCCGTTTTCGAGCAGTAAAATCCCCTTTCCATCGTACTGGTCATCTACAAAATCCCCTACGTATATTTCGTGGTACCCTTCCGCTCCAGCGCTGGTTAGTTTCATCTTTCCACTTCCGAATCGCTGCCCGTTTTTGAATTCTCCTTCGTAATAGCTCCCGTCGGCCCATTTTTGCTTCCCCTGACCGTTAAACTATCCGTTAGCGAAGTGTCCAATATACACGTGACCTTAAACCAGTTTTAAGGTTCCACAGCTCATTTAGTCGTCAACGAACTCCCCTTAAAATATGTTCTTATTATTAAAGAGCATAGTTCCGCGCGTTCTGAAGCCATTTGTGAATTCTCCCCTGAAAACGTCACCGTTTTAATACAAAGTGGTTCCCTTTCCGTGAGGGAGGTTGTTCACTATGTCGCCCGTGTACACCGCTCCAGAACTGTAGGTAATCGTGTTCGCCTGTTTTGGAGTGGAAGGGGTGCTGAAATCGGCGGCCGTGGGGGTCGCGCAGGTCACGTACTGCATCGTGTATGTCATTTGGAGTGGAATTATAGTTTAATGAGGTGGAATTGCGAATTGACGCGGGAAAATGCATGTGTATTCATTTTTAGTCATATATACATACTCATTAAAGAAGATGATATTAGTAGAATATGTAACAAAATTGAAAGACTGGACTAACTCCCTTGTCATAAGACTGAAAACAAAGTTTAGTTTTGTCTGTAGGTTGACTGACTTATTTAAATGCTATATTTCACAATAAGAAACAGCGCAAACACAATAACACACAACTCCCCGAAAAATTTTACGAAGCCCGATACTTTTGGAATATTTTCGTATACCACCATCCAGCCAACATGAGTATCTGTTAGCATGAAGCTAGATCCTTTTTTGAGTACACATATTAAATTTCCATTCATTTTGACTTCCTCCATGTCATGTGTTATTATTTTAGTATCGCTTAACCTATTTATATTGTCCCAAATAGTATAGACTTTTTTCATGATAAAATCTGAACCAGCCGTAACTTCATCAAGCCAACCAAAACTGTTGGTTATAAGGAAAGTACAAGTGCTATTGTAAGTCTTCTTCTCTGGCCACCAGAAAGCTATTTGTAAGTATAAGTCAAACAGTCGTGTAGTCCTAACTGCGTTAATAGGTCAGTCCAATTACTAAGTGAATAATACATTTTAGATAAACTGATGTCTTTGAACGTTTCTACCGAGGAAGAAACAGAAGGTGTGTATATAAATATCCAATGTATCTCCATCATGGTGTATTATTGAAAGAGGATATGGTGTAATTCGTGAAGCTTAGAACTTAGCGGATTAATCTGCAAAATTGAAATCATATTACTTTTCCGGGGCATGTTAATTGAACAACTGTTTTAGTAAGTATGCGGTAGAAGATTAATTGAGTTGAGAGGTTTATTTTATGTTATTAATTTTGTTGAAACGAAATAATGTTAAGCTTGTCAGTATTTCCACTTCGCAAATAATTAACAAAATTCTCGAAAACGACTTCAACCATTTAATAGGTAAATTACTATTTTTGTGTTCAATATATATTAAAACATATTATTCGTATTTTAAATCACTTTATTCATTTTTATAAATGTGTGTGTACCCTCTTATGTCATTTTATTCACTAATATGCGTTTTATAACACTCTGGACACAAATGATATCCTTTGCACGAACACACATATCTGCTATTACATTATTTGCAGCCGACACATTACGCACTTACTTTTGTATATACATGATAGTGTTTATATGCTTCTATTACTGGTCCTTTAATTGGGCTTACTGGTTGGTTACAACCTTCAATTTTTCGTGGTGTAGCTTTAATTTCATATTTTGTTAGATTTATTTTCATTTAATCAATTATGCTTTCAACATAATCCGTTATTTTAATTTCTTTATATTCTGGCTGCAATAATTTCATCAAAGAAAACCCATTAACTAATATTACTTACATAAAATAAATAAACATCCTTGTGGTCCAACGAGTACATCGTCCTGGAAACTTAATATTTTTTGTAAGTTGGTCTACGTAATCAACTCCTTTATAATTATTATTGTAGTAACGAACTATTTCAGGTTGTTCTCTGGGAATACCACGAGAACTTACAAATTCTTACATTTAACAGGGTTATTTCACAAATTTTGATTTTGTATATATCATGGTTAAAGTTTTCTACTTTTTGCATTACCATTAAAGGATGTTTACATCTTTAACTAGAACTTATTTAGTCGTTTTCTTTAGTTTTACTTCTTTAAACACAGGATATTAAACAACTTAATTCAATTACAACTTCTCTAAATTTTATGATAATTCTTTACCAAGTCGACTTGGTCTAAAAGTTCCAACATATTCAAGCCCTATTGATTTAATATACTCAACTACGTCAATTGTACCATAATAATTATCACAGAATAGTGTGCAGTTAGAAAAATCTTAAACTCTTGATACAGAATTTCGAACTTTGGTTTCTTTTGGTTTATTTTAGCTCAAAACTTCTTCTTCATGATCATTAAATATTTTATTTAGTTCTTCTAGATCATCTTCGTCATATTCATAGTCAGAATTTTCAGATTCTTCTTCATCAGATTCTATACCGTCTAAATTTGTATCGATTTCTTCTTCAGGTTAATCTAATAACAATTTAATATGACCATAACAGACATTCGAATGTATTTCCTCCCATTCTCTGCAAGACATTCCAACTTCATCAGCTATAAACTAATTGCGTATTTTAGTGTTCTTAGACCAATTATCTTAGACAGATCCTCGCTCTTTACCTGATATCATCATTGTAAATAGTATCATTAAGTATTTATCGAATTCTGATTTAGTTAATCTAGAATGCCCTCCATATTTCTACATTTTTCTTACTTCAGTCAAAGTTTTAATGTTATTGTAGAATTATGGAGTAAATAATTATGTATGGGTTTCATAGATGCTTTCATTCATTGTTGGCATTATTTTTGTTAGGTGCGAAGTGGAAATACTGACAAGCTTAACATTATTTCGTTTCAACAAAATTAATAACATAAAATAAACCTCTCAACTCAATTAATCTTCTACCGCATACTTACTAAAACAGTTGTTCAATTAAGAAATATAATTTCGAGCTTTTTTCAATCAGAGTAACCAAAAGAGATCGAACTAGAGATTTACAATTATCTTAGAAGAATGAACTAAAGTAATAATAATGTGTAATATCAACTACTTATGTTCTTATAATGTAATAATTAGTTATATCTCATTCATATTCTCCATTTATGGCATTTATTATGATAATGGCTTCTTCTTCAGTTATTTTATTTTCAATGACAAGTCTTTTTAAGTCTTAATCTTGATTGTCTGTGAAAAGTTACCCATTTTATTTACAAGGAATTTCGCAGAATATCTAACATATTTCTTATATATTTGTAAAATTTGCATTAAGTGATTATGTTGCTAATTAGAAGCATAAGTAATTTAAGTGCTTTTGATTTAAAAACAACTCTTCACCAAAAAATGACATTTGATTCAATCCATGTTTAGTTTAATACATTCCTTCGTATGACTTTGTCATTGATTTAGCAATGATATTTAGTTTTAAAAACAATAAACCTTAATTAGAAGAACACATCGGACACAAAATTATATCATCTGAAGTTACTATGCACTAATGATGTAGTAGGCAACCACATTAAATACATTGAACAATATCCTAGCTGTGATTCACATCAATATCTATTTTGCAATAACATTTAAATTTGTTAGCCAGCAGGTCTTTAAATAAAGTGTGTGAATTTTGGTATAATTTCTAGCTAAAAAATGAAGTCTTATTTGGAAATAATTAGTTTAAATGGCATAAAAATTGTTTTAAATTAATTTATTTTAAAATGTATTATTAAAATACATTGAATGCTGGAAGTTTGCTCAATTTTTATAAATCATCAGCATTAAAATCTTAATATATTTTAATTAAACTAATAAAAGACTTAACCAAAGAAACAATATTATTTAGTAATTCAATAAAGTAATTTTACGTAATATCTATTTCATTAAGAGTAAGTAATTATTAAATTAAGCCAATATGAAAATATATAACTTTGTAAGCTGGTGTGTGGTTTTATGGTTTAGGAATATTTTTGGTGAGCGGTTATTCATGATTGGAAAGATCAAAATCGCATAATTTTGGAACTGTAATTTACATTAATATCTATTGGAAGTTCATTTTACAAACTGAGCATTATTTAACATTAGAGCTTTACGTTTATTTCAAGATACAGTTATAGTGATATTTGTGAGGACATGTTTAATACTTTTCTTCAATATATTCACATTCTGGAATATGATATATTTTATTTACAGAGTTTACATATTTAGTTATTTACATGGGAATGTAGCAACACTCATCAAGTGGCATATGACATATTACACATTGGTTATCGGGCTCTTACTAATTATTGAGTTCGTTTTCAGTTTAAAGTAAATGTTAATTTTATTGTTAGCCCTGTTTTCTGTTTTGGAAAAGCATCATTTTTCTTTTTGCAGCGTTAATTTCATTATTATTCTCGTCCTATGATACTTTATAAAGCTCAAATAGTTTTTAGTTATTTAAAAATTTAATAATAAGGTGTGTATCAACTTAAAAGCAATCTAACAATCTGAGGGCACTTATACAGCAGCTTAATGGCACATTACCTTTTTTAAACTTTGCCACTAAATTTTAACAAAGAAGTTGCATAGGTTAACAAGTAAACATTGATGCACAAACTTTATTAGTAGAAGAAAGACCATTTGTTACTCTTTCTGGAAGAATTGCTTATTATTGATAATATTCTTCGATATCAAAATACATCATAGGTTCCACATACTTAAAAGTTTATAAAATCAGTTTTTCATCTTTTAGAGGTTCAACTATTTATGTTGTAAATAATTCACTGCATATTTAGTTTATTTAACTATGTGTTAAAATTTAGACGAATCCTGATTGTTATATTTCTTTATAATTAAGGTTATTCTCTTAATATAAACTCGTTAAAACATATTTTTGAAAGTCTAAACAGTTTGTACCAGCTGGAATGAAAATTACTTCTGAAATTAAATGAATAATTGCTTCTTCATCATTTGTAAATAATTCGTCGATATATTCAAACCAATCTTCAATAAGCGGTAATAATGATTACAAAACAAATATTAATTAGTATTTTAGCAAATAGCAGTTAAATTATTATTCAATAATGTCTTTAACTTCTATAAAGTCTTCAATATTCTGCTTATATATTTTGCCCTACTTAATCAAAATGTGCCATTTTAGAGTTGTTATTATTGGTCTGATCATTTTCTTTAGTAATTCAATAAGAGAGAGATCTCTAAATGATAACTAAACCTTGTTCATTATGACATTAACTTATAAGTTGTGTATTTTGGCAACGTTACAGAGATAAAGTTATGGGATACATATAGGCACATAATTAAATATTTCATCAGAAGAATTTTAATCTAATTCAAATGCAGACTTCAATAAAATAACTATTTACTGAACATGAAAATCTAAATTATTAACTGTGAACAATTCTGTTGGAATATTTTGCTCATGCACTGAATTAAATAAAATTTTTACATCTGTTGGTTCTACTTTTGTTAAATTTAACAAACTAAATATCTAGTAATTTGGTAGGCACAGTTGTGATAATAGATCTGAGCACATTGTGTAATTTTTAGTAATCAGGTTTCCATTTTTATATTTTTAGTTAGGCTGCAGTGAATACGCCTTTGTAACTAAATATTAAAATTTTTGGAGTTCCGATAAAAGCGTAGACTAGTGAACAATACTGTGAACACCTGCTAGTTGATTACTGAATAGATTTTAGTACGGATCATTTTGAAACGCTCGTATTTTGGCGATTGTCACCTCCATTTACTCTGGGTTTTATATTTTCTTGCCCACAAAAAGCTTCTATATACCCTTCATAATTTAATCAAAAGAGCCCCATTTTCCAGCCAAATATAATGCATGCTGGTCTTACATTATTTTTCCCACAGTTGCTATCGCACTTTAATTTTTTGACTTTAATATTTAGTCTACTAACAATCCTAATTGTCTCATACCATACGTTCTGAAAAATTAATCACTAGATATAGCACTAAATATCTAAGATTTTCGTTCAATGTGCTTTGAAAATAAGGATTAGCATACAATCTATCTATACTAGTCAAAGAAAATGGAGTAGTCATTTGAAATCAACATCTCAATTAATTGTTTGAGAGTAATTTCCTCATCCGAAATCAAGAATAGAACTGCTGCGATCCGAGTTAGCGCTTCAAAATCGGCAATTAAATCAATAATTTCTTGTTGGTGTTATTCTTGATTTAAAAAGAACCACATTTCCTCCAAAACGGCTTCTAATCCATCCGAACAACTAATTATTTTGTGATGATCGTGCTTATGAGATGAACAACCATTTTCAAGGAATTGTTGATTATCTCCACAACCACATTTTCCAACTTCACCAACGATTGCATCCCAACTGTGGTCAACGTGATCTCCTTTTATGAAGCACTACGCACAATAAGATGCCATAAAATTCGTGCTGCATGTTTAACATGAAAACATCAAATTATTCTATTGAATGACCTGATTACATATTTATTTCTAGACAATTTCTTGCTGCATAACAAACTGGCTAATAAGTTTAAAATTAGGAATTCTCTTGACCAATGAATTATAATATTTAGTTATCATTTAGATTGGAATGGAAATCAACTTAATAATATTAATATTTAAAATTAAATGTTCAAATTCAAATTACAAGTTTTATAATATTAACACTATTATTATTACATAATATGTTTAAATTATAATTATATAGCTATAGTAATTAATCAAATTCTTTAAAAGTGTATATGTATACTACTATTATTATCATCATTTCATAAATATAAATAATATATATCTCACTTCCTCGAGACGGCACAAACAGGCTTCATTGAGTCTTTCGAAAGCGAAACATAGGCTCTCACACGTCCACGCTTCCACTTTCAAAACGGGCTCAACCCGTCATTTATGCCCACTCAGTAAGGACCCAACAGGGCCCTCACGGAGTCGTCAGCGGACCGTATATACTCATTATTTTGACGCTGAATAATATAATTTTGTTGTATAATATTATAATTTTCTTGTAATTCCACTTCTTCTTATAAATTAATGAGTAAATCAATCAATACCAATACGTTTAATAATTAAGAGCTTAGTGTTGATTAAGATGATAAATCTCCAATTTATATTCAGTTTTGCAGGATATACTGTAAAGATCTAAATCCAAGTCCATAATTGCAGGAAGCAGCCGTAATCTTTAAAACTATTTCCGATTCGTGTGCTTCAATCATTTTTGATAATGTGATAGACATTTTGGACGAAAAATAACATCTTCTACTAATATTGTAGTAAATACTGTACTAAAAATAGGTGTATATACATGTTTATGAAAAGGTTAAACTTTCTTGGGCTGATTAGGATATATTTTGGTGTTATTCTGCGCTGAACACGCAAAAGCAAAATGAGTTGTTGCTAATCTCAGTTACACTAGTCTAAGCTCGAAATTCAACAGCTGTTTTGCGAAAATGTTTTAAATTAGTCTATTACAATTCAAGAAATGCAAACTAAATTACAATCAATAATATAAATATAAAATACAAAGTAATAAACGTAGAATGAGATCATTCTTAACTCATTCGTAAAATTGGCTAACCTTAGCATTAAACGATCTGTAAAATTGAACATAGCCAAAGATCTCAGCTCTTTAATTTCAAAGACTGTTAAAAATGTAAACCAATAAATACTAAAAGTATTTTAAACGAATAAAAACGAAAATAACTATTTTAAGTTCGTTACCCCCTCCGCCCAAATCAAATAATCAACGAATTAAAAACCAAATCTAAATTTAAACTAAACAGAAACAAACGGGGTGGAAACATAAACGCAGTTAATAACTAAAAGGAACTTTAACGAATTTAAACTTGAATATGTAAATAAACTGAAAACGAAATAACAAAACTAAACTGAGAATCTAAAATATAAACTGACCAAATTCGCAGGATAAGAAAAACAAAAGAAAACGCTCAAAGAATCTCAAAATAACGAACTTGAACTGCTAGAATAATTAATCGAAAAACTCATTACAATTATTTATATACTTGGCAGGTATAAGAAGTGGTATGATTTACAACTTTTGACCATATATTCTTTCTATTCAATAAATTCTATCTCCAGACAAACGGACGATTATTCGTTGAGTTTCTAACCTGGGACTTAAATATACGTGGAATATGTGTATAATATTATTTAAACTATTAATAGATACTTATTCACTCAAAGAATTAATTGATTATTTATATTTAGTGTTCAACAACGGATATTGAACAATTAAATTATGTCTATTTGCATCTAAAAATCACGGTATCAATTTTAATGATATATGAATAACTTCTATAAACAAAAACGCAAGAATTGACATAAATTTTTGATTGGATTTGTTATTTTTAAGAAGTGAAATGTTCTTAAACTTAATATTTTATTTATGTATATAATTAGCAATTAAAATATATAACATTCCAAACTCATGATTTTTGCCTCTAATTTTACTGAGCTAGACTATTCAAACTAGTTAATCCTTTCATCCGCGGTCATTAGGTTCGTGGCCATTAGCACGAATTTCAACTATTCCATGATATCACTTTTCTTCATTATTTATGACAGGTTAAAACTCAACAATCAGTTAATAACGACACAGAAGGAAAATTAGAAACAGAAGATCTTATAAATCTAATTTGTTCAACCGAATGAAATATAAAGAAATTTATTCATTTACTTTATAATACATATATTTAATAGTAATATTTAGTTTGTAATGATCAAATAAATATTTTCATTTATTATATATGATTTATAAAGATATCTTCAAAGTATAAGATTAATGAATAACTACGGTGTCAATATGATTTAGGAGCTTAAGCCAAATTTTGTAAGAAATCTAAATCGTAATCTTACTTAGAATATTTATTATAGATTAGATATTATATTCATAAAATCATTATATTTATTCTTAATTCGTTAATCTAGGAGACTACATACTAGTCCAAGTTAGTAAATATCCAAGAATATTAAATTTAACAACATCAAATATATTGTAGAAGTTTCAAATCCATAATTTTATATACTGAAATTAAATTACACTGTAATAAGTTAATATTGGCTTAATGTACAGTCGGGAACCAGCAGCTGTGTGGGAATGCGCACGGCTGGGAACTACTTTAGAATCTGCAATCTGCGCACGCAGGTTCTAAAGCGAGAATCACTCGCAAAGGAAGCCCCATAAACGGCGTAAAAGATAGCGAGTGAGTTGGTTTTGAACCTAGAAAGACTTCGAATGAATAAAAGGAAAAAGATAAACCACCTAGACCCAAGAAAAACTCGAACTACTTGACAGCTTTATTAAGAAAGACGAGAGCAAAGAAAGAGTACAAATCGATCCTTCTGTAAGGGAAAAACAACTCTAGAAGCTATTTCCACTTCCCAAATAAACACAATTGAAACTAGACTTCAGACCTTATCAAAAATAATTCTTTACCTTCTCTGAAAATGAAATATTCGAAGCAATTTGCAACCTTGATACAACAAAAGCTTGCGGACCTTGCGGCATCAGTAACAAATACATCAAGGACATGAGATACAACAAACATTTTCTTAAATGCTTAAAGGCGTTATATGAAGAACTATATAACAACCCAACGAAAATGAGCGAAATATTACCAATGTTTGAATTCAAGATAGCACTTATACCAAAAGAGGACAAGATATCAAAGAGACCTGTGTGTGTTCAAAACTCACTGTGCAATGTACTTAACTCAATAATATTAAAGAGAAAGGACCTACTCCCGCGGAAATTCTGCAAGGAACAACACTTATTTGACAAGAACAGTATGCAATAATGCAAGTTAGATGCACGCAAGCTATCAAAGAAATCGGTAGTGATGAAAATAGACATTCAAAACGCGTTTAATGAAACTTAACTGGAAACACTTCTATATGGTATGGAAACTCAACTAGTTCCAATGTAATCATAACTCTACATCTGCGGACTAATACAAGCACAAAACTGCCTAGAGACTGCTTCTTACAACCTTATCTAAGGGTCAAATCTAAGTTCTCTGTGCTTCTCTTATGCAGTAGAACTCATACTCGAAGAACTAAAGAAAAAATACCGGATAAGCTGTTATGCTGACGACATAATAATAGAAATTGGACAAAGCTCAGAAAAAGAGGTAATTGACTTCGCTACAAGTCTATTCTCCAAATATGGTTTCACTATCAATGAAAAGAAATGTTTCTCAACGGCAAACGATAACGTAATCACCTTTGATGGAATTAACATTTCATCAACTGAAAATGACCCGAGATTACATACCTCCAAGAAACTAACCCAAACAGCCGAAGAGATCTACT